>JAIEZT010000068.1:16578528-16813528 GCA_019594935.1 Periophthalmus modestus | reverse complement strand
AGTGCTTGTTCAATGGGCCATCTCATACATAGTGATCCTGAAGGTGTATCTCTAAAGGCACCTTCTAGCATATAATATAAAATCACATCTATATGCTTTATACTTTTTTGAGTCGTTTGGTTGTGGGTTAAATAATTGCATCAAGTGTGCTGAAAAAGTAGGGAGGCAAGGCCATTGTGCTATCTAAAAAAATCGATTTATCCTCTACCTGACACATCTGCCTATCTGGGTTTGTGTGATTATTTCAACATAACATTAAAAGTATTGATACAACTTTTAAAGTATTTTTCCAGTGTTTTAATGAACATAAATGGTCATAATGAATATGTGATGAATCTAAGCTCTTAAAATCAAGCCCAATTGTGAATTGGCAAAACTTTCTGACATATAGTTTAAGTCAGTACAATCTATTTTATAAAAAAGCATTTACATGGAAATATATATTAACAGAGTGGTGAAAAAAACATTTTGGGGTTTTGCAACTAAACAAAATACGTCTTGCTTGAAATACCACTGGCTTTCTTCGAACATTTACAACTTAAGCCAAGACACCCTCAGAATAGAAAATACTTCTCTCCTGTGCCAGAGTTTGAGAAGGAAAGCTCAGATGCAGAGTCTTGTGTGGCTGTGATATCTTCATGCATTTGAGCGAGCGGCTAAAAGTAGAACGCTAATGATGAACGTTTAACACATGACCTGAGGAGACACAGCACCTTTCTGTTTGAGAACACAGGATGAAAAATGTACAGTCCACCTCTCTTCAATCAATACTCCCATTAAGCACTAATCAATTGACCATTAACAAGCTGTTACCTGCTAAATTGCCGGCCCAAGATCAGTCCAAAGCAGTTACACATCGTGGAGCCATACTGTAAACCACATTCTATAGTTTATGAGTCACAATCAAGTCAATGTGTTTTCGATGATCTTTTATGCATGGTAAAAGCTGTCATTTACTTTGCTGCTCATACAAAGATGCATTTTTAATGTTAAGCAATTGTACTGTACTAACATTGCCAGGATGACAGACAGACTACACATACCAGTCAGTAATTGTGTAGTCCTATGCTTAATGCAACTCACTACGGTCTCTTTTAAGTAAGTTGGGTTTAGTCCTGGGCGTGGTTTGGATTTTGTATAGTACTGGAAGTACTTGGGAAAGCTAATATACTAGGTAGTGTAATAATGGATTGGATTTATGCTATGCCTTTCAAGACTCCTATAACACTTTACATAACATAATTTTTTCACTCCATACTCAGTAGTGGTAAGTACTGTAGTGCTACTACACTGTCCATTGCTGCCCTGGGATAGACAGAAATGAGGCTGCCAATCTGCACTATTGACCCCCCCAACCACCACCAATCACTCACGACATTCTCAACCCAGCCAAGCCATTTTACAGCAATAGCACAATTAAAAACAACAGAGTTGTACCTAAGTGCTTCAAAGACATAAAAGCAAAACATCAGAGAGCAGCAGAGATGTTTGTTGACAGTACAACTTTGACAGTACAACAAAGCAGACGTAATAATTCAGAAGAATGTAATGAGGGCCATAGGAGCCGTTGACAAATATAAACAGGACTTTTTTTGTAGAAAAACAGGGTAGCTGGATTTCTTGCTGCTAAGGAGCTACTTTTAGCATAACAATGCCTTTCTTTTACCAGAGCTACACTTTCACCAATATGGACATGCTATACCTCTTTTAAAAGCTCAGCATGGTCTATTCAGTCGCTAAATGTGTTTGTCAATTACAATCAGTTACAAAGCATGCAAAGTAAATAATCGCCAGCTCCACTTATCAACGTTAGCCTGCTACTATCGCAAACACAAGCAATGTGCTGATATCATTTGGGAACTACTAATACGAATACTTTTGTAGTTCACGTGACAGTCGCATATTAAAGCTGGGCTTAATGTGCACAAGAGTGAATGTGCTTCTTTATGGTCACCTCTGCTCAGAGCCGCACAGCTCCAAGCAGTGTGAGTATCAAATAAGACTCTCGGTATTGGCAGCCCATTGATGAGTACAAGTACGGGCACCTGGTATCGGCCTGATACCTGACTGGGATCGTATCGGTGTATCTTAAAAATATCACATGTTAAGGTTAACAAGAAATCAAGCATGCTGTAGAACAGAACACATTCAAGATACTTGTTCTTATAAGCATTTGATCATGATTGTCACTAGTACCTGCACAAAACAAAAATGAAAAGAGGGATTTAGGACAGCCTTTGTTACACATCCCATTGTCCAATAAGTCTTCTCGATATCTTTGAAAGTCCAGAGTGAATTGACTAGTGCCTTCTTCATGAACATAAAAGACTAATCCTGTCCACAGCAGGCCTGTAATCTCCACAGACAAGTAGACAAAGTGAACTGTTTATCCTGGGTCTGTGTGCACTGCAGAGGTGTGGGTGCAGAGATAACCACAGAAGAGGGGATTAAACCGTCTCAAATATGGGGGCTGTTTAATTGAAACCTCCCCAGGGAGCAGAGTGGGTAGAGTCCACCTCACGTAAAAAGTAGAGGTGAAGCCATTCCCTGGTCACCTTTCAATAACAGCTGATGAATTGTGTGACGACAGGGTCCCTAGGGTGACATAGAGGTGCCAGTGACTGCTGGTACAACTGCATTTTGGACGGCTATCATGGCAGAGATGGAGTGAGGGGGTGGGGCTTGAAATAGATCAATAATTAATCAAGACAGAGAAGCATTTTGGGAAAAGCTAAATGATCCATCTATCACATAATGAGGAATGTTGTAAAGATGCAACCCGAAAATAATTAAACAGGCTGGGCATGCCCTTTTTGTAGATAAAGCTCATGCAGTGTGGTATAGGAAGAACAAGTTAGCAAAGTATTTGTCAAGCACAGCAGAATCATGGCAGATGACTCCATGCTGGTCAAAATATTTTCTTTTATCAAACAGTGCACTTAAGGTTATCTTTTAGTAGAAGTTAAGATACTTGGGACCATTTTCTTCTGCAATCACAGCACAGAATTGAATAAACAGCACACAATTCAATTAACAAATGAATTTTACTTGTAGTCCATCACAATATCTTTAACAGAATTGCTCTATTCTATAATAAAGTCCTAAAGCACGTGAGTGACATCGCCACTGACCGATGGGTTTTGTCAAATCAATGAGATGTGAACAAGTGCTGTGATAATGTTGTTAGCCGGCATCATTTTCTGTCCTTCTTGCTTGAGCAGGTGATTGATAGTCAGGGCGTCCATTTTACCCAAGGTCAAGAGTCTGAAGGGCCGAACACACGCTTAGCTGTATTGAATGTGCCTTTGACATGGAGAGGAATTATGATTGAATGGAATGAATGCAATATTTAAGTGAACAAATGTTTCTGAAGGTATACATTTATGTAAACTTATAATGGATAGTGTATCTTTCGCAATGCATACTAGGCCTGCAAGATTCATTGCAATATAATCAAAAACGGAATATGAATGGATGCAACTGGCAAATCGCAAAGGCTGCAGTTTTTGAAGTTAACATAATTTCCTCCACAAATAAAACCTCCTGTTCTGCATAAAACTGCTAACTCTGTAGTTTAGATATGTACAAAATCTGTTCTGAAATGTGATTCTTTGTGATTTCTGTGTTAGTTTGCTGGTTCATATTTCAGTCTTTTTGTCAATTCATGTGGATAAATCTAATCGGAACTGATATTTGATATTTTTCCCAAATCGTTCATCCTAATGCAAAACATGCTTCAATAAGAGGAATACATGGAACATATATCATAAAAGTATAGTGTGCACTTGTCAAAACAGAGATGCTTAATCACATTATTTTTAAACTATGTTCGTTAACTAATTTAACCCAAGTATAGAGTAGTTATAGCACACATAGTAGCAATTTACAACCAATCTATAGATATATAAACTTTTTTCCATTTATAGTAATAATCTGGAGCATGGTTACGTGCATTTCAAAAATATTCAACTCCTTAATTTGAATACCAACTGAAGTACTTCTGCCAATATTCTTCTATCAGGTACCGGGATGTGAGCGAGTTATTCCTGGGAGATGCATCTTATCTGTAAAAAGCATCTCCTCTAAGTACACCGTAAAAACAAGTACCAAAGAGGTTTTAACTTACCACTTTTCATTATATGCTGAGCACATGGCACTTAGCTCCAGTTTCAAAAGTGCTTTTAGAGCAGAAGTGACAATGACTCAGAACAGCTATTTAATAAAGAGAAATCACTCTTCACACTTTTGTCAATAGGACCCTTCATTCAGGGAACTACTGTATGTGCTTCATAATGAGGCCACATATAGAAGCATTGTACAAAACCTGGCAGCAAAAATGCTTAACTGACAATCTCACTTCATATCCAAATTCACCAGAGAGATTTTAATTGCTAAACTACGAATATTAATTAGATTGGAGAATACTATAAAACAGATTAGAGATGCTTACTCGGTTCTCAATTAGCCGCTTAAATAAAGCTGTTTGTGTGTGGAGCCGGGTTGGTTCCAAAGCTAATACGGGTATGCAAATGTTGCACGCACAGCAGCACCAGTGGTTAATTCAACAAGCCAGACAGAAAACAAATGGATGTGTCTGCTCGCTTTGATCAACGGGAATCAAAGCATGTGGCTACTTTCAAACACAAACTCTGACAAATTGCTGACAATCACCAGAAAACTGTATTAAAGCTTTGTTGACCATAGGGACGGTTTAGGCATTTACTGTATTTTCTGGACTAGAAGTCGCACTTTTTTTTCTAGTTTAGCCGGGGGTGAAACTTATACTCAGATGCGACTGTCATTGCCACACTGATAACCACATAAGGGCACTCTAGGCTTGTACCAGTCTGACAGCCACGAGGAAGCAGCGCTTCATCTACCTCTGGAGTTGGTGGGGTTGCTCAGAAGCGACAATGAAGATGAAGAATTCAATGGATTTAGTGATTTGGAGTGAGATAGAGTAAACACGTTAGTTTTTTTTAAGGCATTAGTTATCTGATTAACTGTTAATATCTTGCGTTAACATACCAGACACATATTCAGTTCTGTCAATTCTGTCTATGCTTCATGTAGGTAAATAAATCTAAATGTGTTACGTTTGCATGCTGTGCTGCTATTAAGCCTGTTGTTTTCTGTTTTACTGTTATTATTATAACTTGCCCTTAAAGAAAAAATGCCAGTTCTTGGTCTCAGATTTTATAAAATAAATGTACCAAAAAAATGTGACTTATACTCCAGTGCAACTTATATACATTTTTTCTTCATTATGCTTTTTTTTGCTGATGTGTCTTATACTCCAAAAATACAGTGATACAATAGACTTCTGTTAAGAATTGTGGGAAATGCTTACAAATAATATGGTTTAAGCAAGCATTTCTCATACTCATTACTAAAACAGATCTACACACAATTTCCAGTAAAAACATGTCTGGCTGCCCAAGCAACCACTTAGTGTAGCGTTACAATTACTGTAACAAAAAATTACAAATTCACATTTATTGACACCTTGGCCAAACACTGACACCTCTCTTTCATCTCTACTGTGTAAAATATAACTATAATTCCAATGTAAAACCAGCTTTAAATCAAACTGTATGAATGAAAAATTAAAAGTTTATGTGACATTTATCTGTAGAAAATAGATCAGATTGAAAAGACTTTGATTGTTTTTTTTTTTTTTTTTTATTACTCATAATTATAATTTTGAAGTTATTATGAGCATTTCCACATGAATAATGGGGATTATCAATTAAACACTGTTACGTCACTACTCAAGTGCCCAAAAATTATGATCTACATAATAAAAACACTGCATGTTGTCTCTTTTATTACACTTGAACCAATTGCAAACTTCAACAACAATAGTGTACTTTAAAGTATTCAAGACAGTGCCATGTTCACTTCTGTTTGTAACCATCTGGTGGCAGTCTTCCAGCTCACACAGGCCCAGTGTGCTCCGAGTGTAGCTCCTATAATGAGGATAAAAGCTGCCAGTGCAAGTGAACAAAGGCTTTGTGATGGAGATGGTATCCACTCCATCTTTACATCTGCACTGTATCAAACAGGATGTACAGTGTGCATTAGCTCTCACGGACAGCCCAGTCAAGAGGGTTACTAATGGACTTTGGAAATGCTAATTAATGGTTACGTAAAGCAAGGACACTACATTTACTGAAGGTGAATGATTTATTTGTGATATAAAAGCTCCAAAAGTCCAGCTGTTGACTTAATTCAAATAAAAATTAAAACTATAAATCCTCATGAATGCAATATTGTAATAAAGCCATTAAAGAAGACATATATTGTTCAAAACTGCTGAACTGAGAGATTCGGCCTCTTCACTCTAATAAATGAACCCCAACCCAAGACTTTTGTCTGTGTAAATGCTTTAAAAATGTAAAAAACATACAGAGCAGAGTGGAAATAGGGGATATGTCAATAATCAAGGCTCAAATACAAGACAATACAGGATTACTCCAACATAGATCATTATAACATGGTTAATAGGTATACGGTGCTTTTATTTTTCAGGATTTATATTTTTGACTAACTGAAATGCAAATATCAGTATATTGTACAATTTAATACTCTTAATACAACCAACTACTCTTTGGTCCATTCTCACATGTGAGAATGGACCAAACAACCTTCTTCCTAATGATAAATGAATGATACTTGTGGACACCAGTGACAAACCAGCACTGTCCCATGTGATATATGCACTAGTGTATTGTATGTGACTGTGGTGTGCCGACGGGCTCTAATGATGGCCGTATGGTGCCTGTCCATTGTGCCACATGTGGACAGCCACAGGAGCCGGCCCATGAGCTAATGTCTCTCCACAAGTCACAATAGTGCTTGTTGTGAAAGGACTCTGGCTGAGCCCCTTATTCTGTTTGAGTGGCAGTACACCCCCTCCACCACGCCCACAACCCCCCGTCAACCCCCGCTTCACCCCAGTCCTAATGAGCCCTCTCCTGGGGCACAGGGCTAAAGAGGCCATCATGTCTACCGTCTAAACACTGCACACAGCCAGGACTTCCCCCTAATTGTGCCGTTTGTGTTGGCTCATTTGTTTTTGTCGTTAAATTTGCACCCCCCATATTTGCCCCTCCCCACTAATAGAGCAGCTTTTGAGGAGCGCAACACGCAGCTACAGGCTTAGGGGGGGGCTCTTCCCTCTGAAGTATAGGGAAACACCCGCAGACAGATGAAGAAAAGGCAAGCATGTAAAGAACAATACAAAATAACACTTTCTGAACATGCAAGCACATGGGCTTTCTCAAACAATTCAGAGACCCTGGGGACTGTTTGTGCACTGAATTTCAAGTAGCACACATCAAAACCAGACTGTGACCTGTAGGTAAGAAGACCTTTGACAAGCACATTACATATTGATGTGCTAAAGATATGCAGATTGTTTATTGACTGGCTCCACAGAATAAATGGGGGAGGGCCCATTTCACAACCAGCTGAATTTGTGCTATGATTAGTATGATTTCTATAAAATCAAGACATAGTGTGCTAATCCTCGAAACAAATACACATTTGAGCAGATAATGAAGAAATATGCAGCTTTGCTTAAGTGCTTCTCCAGAGTAATGCTTGTGGGCTGTGAAGAACCAGGAGAGATAAAAAAAAAAAAAAAACAATTAGAGTATAATACCTCAATCACGGACAATTACTGCTGATTCAGAGTAAACACTGGCTGTCTACGGTGACTTGACATTTGCCAGGTGCCACTTGCCTTACCATGCGTTCATTATTATCAGGCTAATGCCTTCCAAGCATCCTGTGCCAGACACAATGCATTTCTGAAGGGGCTGCAATCACCCACTATACAATTAAATCTGTCATATGGGATATAAGAGCCAGCATAATGCATGACACTATGCGTAATGTTTAGTGCAGATTTGTAGTAGAGGACTGATGATGAGGCAGTTCATTCATCACCTCTGCATCATTAACTCCATTCACTCAGCGTCTTAACTGATGGCACACTTGATCTGATGTGCCACTCTGTCAGAGGTCTGTCTGTGTCTAGTAATAATAAACAACCCATTCATTACATATTTATGTCTAATGCTGCGTTCAGACCTGGAAGTTGGGAACATTGAGTTTACATGCAAAGTCTATGGTGGACGCATGCCTAGGCCATCCTGCGTTTCTGCAGCGCATTTTCAAGTGTCAGCATGGTGCCAATTGACGCAGCGTGTCTTGAGCGTTCATGTGTCGGACGCGCTGGTCAAAGTGTCAGATGCCAGAGTTGAAAAGGCTAAACTTTTGGCGTTTGATGCACCGCATCAACCAATCAGAGACTACGCTCAAGTGATGTAGCAACATCGTCACCAGAAGAAGGAGAAAGACATCAACTACAAACACGTAGCAACTTAATTTTGCTGGGTGCACCAGCTATCATAAAAGCTAGTCATGAATCCAGACATGCTCCCGCTGAGCCGATTGCCTCCGTTGATGGGTTTTATGTAATAAATACACTAAAACCACTCTGTCAATCTGGTCTGCCATCGTTCACAAAGAGATTGGGAAAACAAAACATCCAAAGGCACTCACAGACCACAACGAATGCCCTGGTGTCTGCCCTTAATTTCAAAGACGTCGAACTAGAGGTGTCCAGCAAGCTCAATCATCTGTTAATACAAATACTTCATTACCAAACCACATTTGACATAAAGTAAATATTTCAGGCCAATTTTGACTACTTATTAATCAATTAATTTAGCCAAATAATAAGAAAACTTGCCTATTTATCCCTGCGGATTGCCTTGGTCCTTGTAACAATACGACAATACCACCAAAACCTTTGATTTGGTGGTTTTCAGTGAACTGCTCAAACACAGTTTCCCACTCCACCCACTCTTTCAACACATTCTTGAGTAAGTGACAGTTGGATTTAACCAATCACAGTGAAGTGTGAACTTTCAGAAGAAGCAGGTGACTTTAGTTTCCTCTTAGACGCAATACACAGAATAACAATAGTGCAACATATAAAATAACAATACTAATATTTTGTCACATTTCCATGCCTGGTCTTCCAACATGAAGACCAACATGAGAGAGGAAGGCAAATCATGCGAACCATGCAACTGCTTCACTGTAGCAACCGTAATCAAGCAAGTAACATACCTACGTGGTCTACTACTGCTGAAATATTTTTTTATGGTGAACTGATAAATGAAAGGAAATAAAAAGTGATATAATAAATTCTTAAATAACGTATAATGAATCTTTATGCCATGATCTTCTTAAATCCTCCCCAAACCAGTCTAATCCTTTTATCCAGACAGACAGAGCTGCTTTCCTCTGAGACACATCCCATTGTTAAATCTGTACTGCTGTAAATGAATATGCCTAATGAAGGAAGCAGACTCCATCTCCTACCTCTTTCCAGCCTACCTGCCGCAGACAGCCAGCAGCGGGGGTGAGAAGGGAGGGAGGAGGGACAGGCCAGGACTCGTGCACACACACCAGGCACCATGCTAAACAGTGAGCTGGATCTGTGCCACAGGTTTTGATCCGCAGATAATCTCATTTTTATGCTAACATCACATTCACCGGTATAATGCGCTGTCGATGTGGAAGCTCATGTCTACCATTAGGCATTGTGAATGATATTACAAATCACATCATTTGCAATAAAGATTTAAACGCTGCGGGGTAAATCAAGTCACACAGGAGTGCTGGCTGGGTGAGATCTGTGATGGGTTGGTTTTGGCACTGGCGTAGTCTCCTGTGCCTGGGTGCTGCATTACACAGTGTTATGGCATGTCCTGACCTTCTGTTCATATCACCCGCCCTGTATGCACCTTCTGCCAGGAACCAGGCCAGCT
The DNA here is from genome assembly GCA_019594935.1 of Periophthalmus modestus. Taxonomy (NCBI): domain Eukaryota; kingdom Metazoa; phylum Chordata; class Actinopteri; order Gobiiformes; family Gobiidae; genus Periophthalmus; species Periophthalmus modestus. The sequence continues at coordinate 16,803,680 of JAIEZT010000068.1, read as the reverse complement.
AGCATCATGTGGCTAATCTCCTGATAAGCCAGTAATGGAGTTTCTATAGATTCATTAAAGAAAATACCACATTTTGCCATTTGTTTCTTCAGACTTGGGAGTTAAAAATGATTCTATGGGTAGGTCAAATTTAAAGATATTTTTTATAACAATTAATGATAACTGAGAGTAATCACATAATTTCAGAACTTAAGATGCACTTGAAAAAATTGATAATCAAGAAGGATTATTACAAGAACATTCATGAAAGCAGCTTTTAGAGATCAAAAACATGATCAGATAACCTCGCTCATGTTAGATTGTGTTCTACACATCTATCAGTCTGGGGCAGCTCTCACTAAAAGCGATGGTAGAATGTCATATTGGATTCTGATTGGTGGAAGAACCACAACAGCAGAACAAGCCAATCATTTTAAAAATCCAGTTGGAAGAAAGGCACAGATACCTCTGTCCACAAATGCACAAAGCACTTACCTTCTGCGCAATTTTTACAAACAAAATGGACTGTATTGGTGCTAAAATAGGCTGAAGTTCATCTATCGGTGTCGCCATGTTTTCTTAGGTTTGCTTGAGCACTTTGCCTTCTACACAAACCTCAGTGCTGCTCCGTGATTGCTCCGCCCGCTGCTGAGTGAATTTGAACCTTACAGTGGAAGTATCTCAAGAGTTTGTGAACTCATAAATACCAGGAGAATCCACCTCAACAGACAATAATAATAATAATAAGACATAATCAGAATCTGCCAGAATAAATAGAGCAATGTAAATAGAGTTTACATCAGCACTACTTGCTAGTAAGCTTTGTCTTGTTGCTTCTATTGTCACCAACATGCACATGCACTAGATGAGGTAATCAGATAAAGTGCATTTATTGTAATAGTCCAAGGGCAGGAGAGCGGGAAGACAGTGATGTAGTGTTTTTGCCTAAGGTAAGACACCTGTTACAGTTCGACATGACAGAGAAAATAAAAGGGGAGGCTCGGGAGAATGGGCTTTGTGTTTGCATTGCTAAGCTACTATTAGTGACACAGCTGCTCAACCTGGACCCTCTTAAAACAACAATGCAAATATACGTGCACTCCAAACTCCTCCAGCGATAACACCTACACACAGATCATCACAAGCCTAGGCAGAGGTCCCCCTTTCTCTACACCATTTCCCACTGTGAGAATCGATAGCTTTTATAACTCTCTCCTCTACTTCACTGATTCGGGCGTTTCTATGGATGTCAGCGACTAAATAAAAAAGCCTGCCAGAGACAACACAAGAGCGAGTGGGTAAATCGATGCTGGCAGGCACGCTACACTGAACACACATTACACCTCGGATTTTTAAATTGCCGTTTAGGTAACACACAATATACAGTCCAAAAAAAGAGTAAACTTTAGAATGGAGGTTTGAGAGGGGTTGTTGGTGTTGTGACAGGGGAGTGGGTCTGTAATGGCAGGGGCTATACTGGGAGGGAAACAGCAGTGAAGGAGGTGTATTCCTGTGGTGGATTAGTGTGACAGCTGATTGGCATGCAGGTGCAGTGCAGGTTCTCTCTATGCAGCAATATTCTGCAGCAAACCCACTGACAAGCTGCTGCCACTCAAGAGCTCCCACATTGTTTACTTGTTATGTTTCAACATCCACACAGCCATAAAAACGATTCCTTATTAATGAAGACAACACCCGGTCCGCTCTGCTCATGCTAACCAGGATGTAATGATACTAAACAGGAGTTAAATGAGTCGACAAAAGCGGTGTGTGTGGGAGAGTGTCTGACATGACAGCTTACAGTGCAACACACAGAGCAGCTGCTTGAGTGTGCCTGTGCCTTCAGGGCAGGTTTAGAGAAGTAGCTTCAGTTCACAACCTGCTACTCTCATTCATAAAGGGACCTAAAATGTGTCACGCTGAACATGAATGTGTTACATCTAGCATGTAAAAGATTTTTAACAGTTTCTACAGTGTAAAAGACCCACTGGCTTACTTAACATCAGCCTGTCCAGGGACTACAGGTGGAAATGATGCTATAAAAGTATGCTATAACCTGGCACCATACATCTTTCCTGTTTTTTAATGTCAGTGTAATGTCGTGCACTGTCCCTGTCTAAATAAAAGCATACCATAATCATACCATACTGGCTAACATTTGAAGAATATGTCACTCACATCATGTCCACTTACTTAATTCATCATTGTTTAAATTTGTGTGACATTAGATTGCCTTTTGGGCCATATAACTACCCGTTTCCTCTTTGAAAGAGTACAGTACTCCTGACACACTGAAAATATATGTAACTTTGAAGTGACCTCATCATCTCTACAGAATTTATAGAGAAAACTAGACCCATCACTTCTGATTCTGCTACTACGGAAACATCCATTGAAGAGCCCTTAAATCTACATTATCTGAATCTCTATATATCCAAGCAACTCACCCACTGTCACTCCCAGAAATGACATAACAGCTTATCATGAAATATTCAGCTCATCATAAAAATTCAACTATGCAAATATTAGAGAAACAACTACTGCGAGTTTATACTTGAGATCCAGCTCAGTGGTTGGAATGCAGCTTTCCCATGTTAGTGAATGTATTGTCACTACTGATAAATAGAAAACATCTTCTCTTGAATATTGACATCTATTCATTTAGTACTGAGCTGAATAGAAGTAGCAGTCAGTCGAGGTGTCCCTGATTTTAATTGGATTCTGTGAATGACCAAGGCCTCTAAAATGCTTTGAAAATGTATTATAATAATGAAATAAAAACAGTTATACATCAAACTGATATACAATAGGCTTCATTGCGTACTTTCAAATACACAAACCAAAATGTGTGAGACAGACAGTTTATTAGCAATTGCAGCTGTGGAGTTGGGTTTAAATTGAACATAGAGGTCAACACTATCACGATTAGAAAAAGCCATTAGCGTTGTAGGTGTTGAGAGTTCCCCTACAATCTGACTGCTATCAGGTCCCATTCTGGTCTATCAGACGACATCTTGTGCTCAGTGTCCTTTAATCCACTTTATCATTATTGCTCCTTCTTCCCCTTGTTCCTGTCCTGATCTCACCTCAGACAATGAAGTGACTCCTGACCCCATAGGTGCTGGAGGTCAGCCCACAGTCTAATGCCGCTGAAAAGTGACAGTCCAATTTCACCAATAAATCACACTGAGGAGAGGTGACAATGAGTGAAGTTTTAAACCTGAATGGGATTAAAGTGAGGCTCGGAAATCACATTAAACACTGCATTTCGCTCTCGCAGTTTTCCTTAATGCAACATAGGTTTTTCTATCAACACCTCTGCGACTTGGAGAATAGATGGAAGCAGATGTGATCACAGATTGTAGCTCTTATAAAAGAAAATGGGAATTCTACAGACTGCAGTGGGACTATATTAGACAAGGCAACCTTTATTTATTTATTTATTTCAATTTCATGTTATCCTTTTTCTGACTTAGTGGAACTCTACCCCAGATGTCTCCCCTACTGCACTTGGCCATTGTGACTGGAGTAAGCAATGTGGGTGTCTTGCTCAGGGACACAACAGAATGTATAGGGGTACAGTTTCAACGTGCGACCCTACAGTTGGTGGGCAAGCACTCAACCTGTAGTTCAACTTAATGTTAAGGTACACTAAAGGCACTTAAAGTAAGGTTAAATGTTCCCCTTAGGAAAATGTATTCTCTGCATTTGACCCACCCAATGACTCTGGGGCAACCTGTGAGGAGCAGTGGGTGCCTCTTGAGCTAGTCTTGGTCTACATTAGCTGGAGGAAAAACATGGAAACTCTGCACAGAAAGGCAAGTTAAAACATTTCTAATATTGTCTGTCAAATCAAAACACATATTATGTTGACAATTTGGTTATTGTAGCTTTTACAGGGGCATGCGGCCAATACAATGATTCATCACTTTTATTTTTGATATTTCTGCATTGCTTGGGCATTTCAGATAAAATGTGTGACAGGAATGGATAGGCTGCGTTGTCACAGAGTAAGTGCTCTAGTTTATGGCCACTGCTGCTGTTTTGGATCCTGTGGGGCTCGCACTAACATGCTGACACCATTTTATCCATTTAGTTTAAAATGAAAGGAGAGTGCCTTGCAGTTTTACGACCTTATCCCATTTGGCAAGATTTCTGTTGCTTCTGGTATATATAAGGCCTAAGGCATGGAGCAGGAGAAGTATGCCCTGGTTACTCTGTGTATGCTGGATGTGAGACAAACTCCCACACACATCTCTTGTCTCGTCCAATGTCTCTAGAACCTGCAGTGCCTCAGTCTTGGCCTTAAAAGCAGCAAACTTTGTCATGGGACATCTCCTCAGAATAGTGGTGTTTAAAGAAATCAAACAAGGCAGCAACTTCCTGTAAGACAACAGCAGGCAATACTCTAAAAACAGAACTGATATTTAGAGCTGGGCAGCAATACATTTTTTAATCGTGTAACATGCGATTAATCGAGATTAATCACAGTTGAAGCATGTGATTAATCACATGTTGCGTGTGAATGTAATGAGCCTTTTTGGCTCCTAAACAGCTCTTTAATTTACCATTTAGGCCTATCTAGCCTACAGTATTCACCCAGTGTTGTGCTGTTTTCACTTGGATATAATTTTTCAATGTATTGGGGTCCAGTTATTTAAAAATTAAATCCAAATAATATGAAAAGCCTCAGTATTTATTATTTTTCTACATTCAAATATAGGTTGTAACATTATTTAACCTTTTGAAGCTGAAAGTATTTTTCACATCAAAAATCTCTAATCCTGTGGTTGTCTTGTGTCTTGCTACTCCTTTCTGCTCAATGTGAGCCTACAGAAGGCAAGCAGAGTCCTGGTTTAGTCTTGCTTCATTCCTGATTCAGGTCTGGTAAAGGTCAGTCTTCCATCTAGTCTGTTTAGTCCTGGTTCAGTTCTGGTGCATTCCTGGTTCAAACCAGCTCTTTGGAACAATGGATGGAAAGTAGCCTTTGACTGTAATCCGTTGTGTTTTAGCATTAGCACGCATTGTCCCAATCAAATAAATAAAATAAAATACAATAAAACATCTGCTTACTAAGCATGCCTGCATGTCCAGCCTTAATAGAAATACAGTAGGCTATGTGGAAAAAATGTTAAAATGGAAAATTATTTTAAGTTGGTGGTTCAGTGTAATTTGTATGAAATTCCGTTTGCACATTCAATACAAAATTATATAGTGGATGTCTTTATAAAGCTATAATTACATTTTTAATATTATTTCCAGTCTGTACAGTACACTTTGGTTCTAAATCAATAGTACATAATCCATTTATATTTGTAATATTTATTTTTGTTTAGACTCACGTTCATAAAAGTACTGCTGTGTGTCATAAACTACAAAAATATCAAATTACTATTTTCAATATTATAAAATAGAAAACTGGTTAACTGTCATGAACATGTGGTTGAGATATAAAGACAAAAAACAACCTGAGATTACAGGTCATAACACTCCTCTCTGGAAACTGTGGGTGTCCTGGGTGTAAATCTCTACCTATGCACCCCTGGGCTCTCATTTAATAGGTGGCAACTCCAGACATACCTGACAGACATCCCACTGCCTCCACTCAGCTACTGGTAGGGCCATTTCAGTATAAACAACTGAGAGACAAAATCATTGTATAGAGTTTTTACTTATAAAATATTTAATAAAATCGATTTCCTGATCTCTCACCAAAACATAAAAGTATTGCCAAAATCCTGTTTATATTTCATAATGATCAGTAAAACAGAAACAGTCTCTATTAACTTGTATTGCTTTAATATACAAAAGGTAAGCACTGTATTCAGTCATCTGTCCCAGTTGAGTGAAGTTACTGTCATCCTGAAAGCAACATACAAAGCAGCTAATGGGCATATTCTATCCATCTCTGATCACACTGAGGACTTGTAAGACAGATGCCCAGAATGCCATGAAAGCCACAAGACAACAGGCTCCAAATCCCTGCTCCACCGCAAACCTAATAATCATTTAGCTCAGCCAGTGACAGTTGAGCTTGTAACAGGAATGTATGCGCCTGGTTATCCTCCATCTGGGGCGGCATCTGCTTCCGATTGTGTGAGCTTGTTGTTTGCCAGCGTTTGGCATCAGAAAGTCTACACTGTTCTTTCTAGATGAACATGGCCAACGTTTCTCTCTACATGGGCTGATTCAACAGAATATGTGAGATATAATCAGTACAAGGTTATGGCATCAACGGGAGCCAGTTACGGGGATAATGTGGGTAGTCCTTTTTGGGTTTATATTTATTCAGCAATAGAGAAAACATGCTATATTCAATAATGATGCTTACTAGTATTTCATTAGTAAAACCTCCAATACAAGTTGGTGGCATAATGTGTTATGTCTGGTCTAAATTTGAATATAGAAAGTGAGTGAAGGTTCTTTCTTAGGAGTTGGACCACTTCTAATTTTCATTCATCTTAAAAGGTTCTGTCATTTTGTTGGATTTGACCAAAATGGCAAGTACAGATAAGAATGTGAATAGACTAATACTATATTTCATTGATTCCCATTATAATTATATCTGGAAGAAGTACATCCTTGATCTTTTTAATGACCTGTTGTATGAAAAATCACAATGCTACAGCTCAGTCTGGGTCAATGACAAGTGTCTATACACAGTGCACTTGAGCCTAAGCCAGGGCTAGAGCAGCCTTAAGTCTTCCATGTTGCATGCTCTCTAAAGGTCAGACTCCTGTCAAGTTCAATGACCCCTAACTAAAGTGAAGACTGTGGACACAAGACGAACTATATTCTGATGGATGTCCATCTGTGCACTTAGCCTTGCGTCTGGGCCCCTACACTTTACATTTCATTTGATAGCAGCAGTATGCTACTATGTGCAGATTTCAAACATGTACATGTTCACTCATACTTTGGAGTACACAGTGGTAGGTCCTGAGAGATCATAAATTTCAAACATAAAACAGTCACCCGATTGCTTTTAAATGTCACAATAGTTACATATAAAATCTTGTAAACACAGACATATTATTATGTTTGAAGGGAATGTGGTGGGTGCTTAAGTAAACTGAGCTGCTATCCCAAACCACTTCAGCCACACAAGACGAACATAAAAGTCTCATTTTGCTGAACTGCGGGCAACCCCGCACATACATTTTGCCTTTAAGCATGCTCCAGATTGAAGAGTAATGGAGCCTATGAAATCAAAAGGGCGCTAGCCACGCTAAAGGAATATGAAGTGGGATTCACCACACATCATTTCACCCACGGTGAAAGGCAGGTATGTGCACCTCACCAAACCTATACATTTACAGACAGCCAAACCTTGTGAACATATGGGGGATGGTATACAGCAGCAACCATGAAATGAACCACTTCAGAAACATGCTGGCTTAAAAGAACCCGCACATTGCAGGATGGCTGTAGGGCCACAATGGTAGGTTAGAAGAAACCTCTAGGTGAACCCAAAAAGTAGCAACGCAATTACTCCACATTCTTTGATTTTAAACTGGTCATGATCATGGTCCAGGTGGATATTTGATCCAATCTGATATACAAACCCATCTACAGGTAACCATATCAGTATAAGTAGTTGGCAGTTGACAGTGCTGAGAAGAAGTTTCAGTTCATAAATGTCCCTGATCTGTGGGGTGCCCTAGGGGTCAATCCTGGGACCCCTGTTCAATCTCTACATGCTGCCATTAGGCCAGTTAATACGCATCAATAATGTGTCCTACCACAACTCTGCAGATGACACTCAGATCTATGTCTCACTGGCAGCAGGTGAATCTGGACCAGTGGATTCACTCTGCCACTGCATCCAACAGATCAGTGTGTGGATGCTAACAACTTTCTACAGCTAAACTCAGACCAGACTGAAGTCAGAGTCGTTGGCCCACAGAAACAGAGAAAGAGTCAACAGTCACCTCCAGTCTCTCTCTCTCTAAAACCTTCAAATCAGGCTAGAAATCTACGGTTAATAATAGACTCAGACTTGAACTTTAACAGCCACATCAAATCAATAATATCTGCAGCTTTTTATCATCTAAAAAACATTGCAAAAATCAAAGGTATACTGTCAAAACCAGACTTGGAGAGACTTATCCATGTGTTTGTCTCCAGTAGGTTAGACTACTGTAACTGCCTGCTCATGGGCCTCTCCAAACAAGCATTAAGACAGCTGCAGTACATCCAGAACACTGCTGCTTGGGTCCTGACTAGAACAAGGAAGTACAAGCACAAACGTCCTGTGCTCAGGTCTCTGCACTGGCTTCCTGTGGCTCAGAGAATAGACTTTAAAGCGGTTCTGCTTGTGAACAAGTCTCTCCATAGCCTAGCACCAAAGTACATCTCTGACATGTTAGTGCCATATGAACTAGATCACACTCTGAGGACTTCAGGGACCGGCCTCCTGCTGGTGTCCAGAGTCACGATTAAACATGGTGAATCAGCATTTCAATTGTATGTAGCTAAAACGTGGAACAATCTTCCTGAAGATGTGATGTTTAAGAAGATGTTTCAATCCAGGCTCAAAACAGTTCTGTTTAGCTGTGTGTATGACTGAAAGGTTTCTGCACTTTTTTCCTTTAATGTGAATTTTACGATCATTTTATGTGTTGTTATTTATGGTTTGATTTGTTATATGGTATTTCAATGTCTTTCTTATTCTGTAAAGCACTTTGAATTACCTTGTGTACGAATTGTGCTATACAAATAAACTTGCCTTTCCTATAAAAACAGCAAATCCATCAACAGAAAATATGTGCCAATTTGGATTTTTCTCTTCATTAAATGTATAAGTATTCTGAGGAAAATAAATGATAACAAACTTCTAAACTATCACAGTCCACAGGACTGCCGCGGGTAATTTATACACTGTACTGACGTATCAAATGGTTTCAATTTTCAATGTTAATAAAATGGAACAAGAGAATCTCTCATACGATGTAGCACTAGATTAACTCAATTTGATCCAAATGTATAGTGATGTTAAGAAAATGAAATGTGGGCAGATGATGTAAGATTTTTAAACGGTTTTCTGGGTCAGGTGAAAGTCACATTATTTCAAACATACTGTGACTTCAAAAGGTCCAACTGAGCAGAACCTTTTCTTGTTACAGAGGAACTAGTTGAATCAGAGCCTCTAAAGTTACTATTCCAAGTGGTAAACTCCATGTTTATGAAGATTTTTACGAGGGGCTGTCACTAGTTTCTGCCACCCAACAACCTCTGATCTGAGTCACTCTTCTACTCTCCTGCGTCCAGCTGCAATCCAGGAAGTGCTTTTGAAGTCAAGCATGATTAACACATAATAACATGCTCCACTTTTAAACAATCATGCCCCTGATGGCTGCATTTCCAAAGGCTTAAAACACTCGGAACACGCTATAAGCCGGCTTTATGTGACAGAAAAGCCACTCGTTTATGTGTGGATTTATAGAGCCCACTGCAATGGCGTTATTGGCCACAAAAGTGACTAATGAGCGTGAGGTGAGAAGTGAAACTTGTCATTAGAGGGAGAAATATTGAGAGGGCCAGTCAAACAGCACGAGTGATTGAAAGTGGTGTGGAGTCAAAAAGGTGCCATGATTAAACTGGAGGGACAGACATTATGGCCTTTCCATCATTTAACAGCCTGATTGCACGTCTGCCATGTTCCCGTCAGGCTCAGAGCGCTCCATCACTGGCCTTTGTCTGGAGCAAGTGTGTGTCCCAGGACGCTGCCCCACAGTCTCGACACTAGTCAGTGCACGACATAGACAAATAACCCAAATCTAATCAGTTATAGGGCTTCCCAAGTGTTTGCATAAAGAAAGATAATTGAGATGGTCTTATAGGATTCACGCTCAAAGTTAAATGATTATGATGCCTTAGAGAGTTATGGAAAACCTACAATATGGAGTAATTGGGTAATGTGGCAAGAAGGTTTTGTAAATAAATTTGTATTTTAAAATTTGTAAATTTTGTAAATAATTGGAAGACCTGAATTTTATGAATATAAATACAGATGTATAGATGTATTTGTTCTTATTGTTTATAGGTGGTAATAGTATACTTGGGGCTTATCAGTTGATTATTTTAGAACACACACACACACACACACACACACACACACACACACACACACACACACACACACACACACACACACACACACACACACACACACACACACACACACACACACACACATATACATTTTTTTCCCCCTTCTTTTTTTACCCAATAAAAAATACAGACACTTTTTCAGAGTAAAATTGAGATTAAAAGGCTATTCTAAGGTTTGGGCTTGAGAGAAAATTACATCAAAATCACTTCTCTTCCCAGTGCTTTCAATAAAAAGTTCACAGATTAGTTAAGGGTTATAGTGTGTTGTATTCAAATGACAGAATAATTACACAAAGGGCTTCGGCAGAGCGAAAGGAAGGGAACCGCGACATATTGGAGCCAGGCATTTGCATGATGGAGCAGTTGTTTTTTTGATAAAATAATAGAGTAGTTAACAGCCTGTTGGAGCATTACAAAAACAAGGCCATGATTTATAGCAGAATTTGTGTCTATGTGTGGTTCAAAATCGGCGACCGCACAGGAGGGTTGGGACTTCCTGCTGACCCCCCCAGACTGAACAATGATATGGGGTTGTTTTATAGTGCCCTGAGACAGATGGTCATCTCTGTCGCAGCAGTGGTCAAGGTCACTCCTCCTGCACTGTTCACACCTGCACCCTGATCCCTCTCATCATCATCTTTTTCCCAAACACCTCACACCCACAAGATATCCACCCCTCCCAGTTACGCTCTTATGATGTGGATGTAAACCAATAGTACACAATGGTGCTGCATCTGACCTATAGTGTGCACAAAGCAGCTGAGCATCTATGAGTCTTTAAATCCTTAAGTAAAGCAGTTGTGTTTTGGAGATTGGAGATTGTGTTTGGAAAACTTGTAATCAACAAGCAAGATGGGATTCTGTGTCCACACAATATAGGCTGACGAAACATTGTAGTAATCTGTTTAATTTGAGCAAGCATGAACAGCCTCCATTGTCTTATCCCTGATCAATTGGCACCAGCATGGTTGTATGAAAGGCTTGGCAACTGCTCACTCAGACGGGGGAGTGCTATTGATGAGGCCCTCTGATCCATGCTACCTGTCACCATCACATCGGTCCCTCCCCACACGTCCAATACAAGCATGCAGCAGATCAATGTCCACTGACACAGTCCTCCCCCTGCAAAACTAATTATCTGAGCATTTTACACTGCCAAGTCCCCTCCATGCTTTGTTTATGCAGCCTGCAATTAGGGGAAACAGTCAATAGGCAATGGGAGGTACCACTCGTGAGATGGGAGGGGAAGAATGGTGTAGTTTGGTAGAATCTGTCAATACCAAAGCAGCAAAAACAGAATCTGTATACTAGCACGCCAAGGGTAAGGAAAACATTCTTCTTACTCTAACTGGAAGAAACAATGTAATTCTTAATTCCAATATTTCATAAATCCAACATAGGACCCTCTCATTTAAGCTGAATGACCTCAGTGATATGAAAGCGTGGTAACAACACTGTACGTACTGGCAAAAAAGAAAGTAATTTAGGGGATCGAAGAAGCTATGAGATTTACATTAACACGATGCATGCAATTTCACAGTACAAAATGAGCAGCAGCAGGCCTGCAGGCGGGGGAGCACAACATCCAAACTGTTCCTGTCACTTGTTCACAAGTTAACTCTGAGGTGGCAAAGCGCTACTCATCATCTCATCCCACAAGAGTGATGCCTCCTTCCTTCTACATCACTTTAGCACACACAATTAAGTCCCTGTGAATATTTATAGCAGGTTTAAAGACATCTTTCCCGTGTCCCCCAGGTGTCGCAAAGTGGCTGTAATCAGGATTCAGGAGCACCTCCTGTTCGATGGTGATACGACCCAGGTCTACTGAGAACACTAAAACAAGCGGAAGGTCTACCTTTTTAAAGCGGCTTATATGCAAAAGGTGTGTGCTTGCCCCAAGTTTCTCTAAATGCAAAACGATGAGACAGATGGCACAAGTAAATCATGTCAATACAACAAAGTCATTTACATTTTGATGCACACACTTTGACTACTAGCTGTAAATTGTATGCAAGGAGATATAATTTGATAGCATTTGGTTACAAGGGGCTGATATAAACATGACGGCACTGCTTTCGGGCTGTGAGCAAATAAAATGCACATCTGCTTGAGTGTAGTCCAGCAGGGGGCAAAGGTAAAAGATTCAAACAGAAGTTTTAGTTGTTTTTTTTTTGTTTTTTTTCCACTGGGAAATAATGATTGTTTGTGTTCGCAGCAGGTCTAAGGCCTACCATCTGTCAATAGAGCTATTTTCAGAGTGACTGGCCTATGTGGTTGAAATTGTGGAGGCAGATAAAAGTGAAGGAAAAGGACCCGCAGTGAAGTCTAAATTTCCATTAGGGAGCATGTGTGTCACTGTACACTGTGATACTGAAAATCTAGTACAGTTGTGGCATTGCCCATAGATTTCTATGCTAAGAGTGAAGCAGTCAGTGTTTAATCTGCCTCAGGAGAGCATCAAAGCCTGGGCCACCAGCCTGTAAAACCTAAAGACCTGAGAGCAGTCCTCAGTGAACAGTCCTATGTGTAATTAAATTAAAAGCTGATTTCCCTCAGCTGAGACTTGATTTCCTCCTGGTCTAATTATGCTGTGTATATAGAGAGCATGGCTCTGGCTACTTCCACAGGATCCATGAGGTCAGCACTGACCTCACCTTCAGAGTGGAAACACACACTGTAGGTCCTCTGTGGGTGCTCCCAGGAACCATAGGTCTCATGGGACCAGGATCCCCTCCAAATCTCAGCGAAACATTCTAGATCAGTAAAGGAAAACCAGAGAGTGTAAGTGTTTTAATTCAAATAAAGAGGTCTAATTTGATCCAGTCTAAAATATGCAACCAGCTATCAGCCACCTCTGCTCTCAGTTGGCTTCAGGTGCTGTGTTTGCTTTGCGTCTTCTGACTTGTAACGCTAACTGAATGCTTTTGTCTTCCTTCTCTTCTCTTTGAGTGAAGTGTTCTCTTGGCAACCATAAACAGTGTAACGCAGCTCCTTAAAGAGCCAGAAGAATTTGCAGTAGTGGGGAGTAGTGCACTTTCTTTTAAGCCCTGTCAGAATACTGATTTTACATGTCATCGTCTTTCAACACGGCACATTATCCTCTCAACATTGTATTTTGCGGAGATCAAAAGTCATGCGAGGAGAGCTTTAGTGTGTCAGTCCTGGCTGACAGTTGATGCTCAGTGGATGTGAGTTTCCCAGCCCTGCTCCACCAGCTCAGCTCCATAATGAAGCGCTCTAATCAGGCTGCAGCAGGACGGTCGCCTCTCATTAGAACCGGAGCTGGAGAAACACTCCTCCACTCTTTGATGTCGACAAAGATTCCCAGAACAAAGTGTCTTCCTCTGCGATAAGGGGAAGAGCATGCGTTCCTCTGCTGCAGCAGGGATGTCAGGAAGCCGCTCCAGTTGGGGGAAGCCTTTGTTTTGCTTCCAAGGCAAATTATCGAAAATAAAACGCGACTATTATTGGGACTTCAGAGCCCGATTTAAAGGAGTGAATGCAAAACAACGAACAGCATTGTTCTGGTGAATGTGTTTTGACTGGTCTGGGCCTAAAATATCCCCAGTGGGAATTAGAGCTGCAAACCTTTTATCTTGGAGGAAAAAAATAGTTAAGCAATTTAAAGCTAAAATTATAAATTAGTTTAGCTATACAGGGACTTTGGGAGGTGAAATACAGGGTCACAGTTGTGACAGGAGTAGGGCAATCACAGCTCTCATATCTACTTTTGATATTTCTGTAAAGTATTGAAGACAGGTGAGGCAAACGTGAATTCGATAAGACCATGTTTGGAGCTAGTGTTGAGACATGATCTTGCATTTTAGGTTCCCGTCTCCCCTCACTGCACAGGCTGCTGTCTGCAGATAACACACGGACTGGAGTCAAAACCTCCTGTCAAAGCAATCGCAGAAAAGCTCCGGAAAGGCGAGCTTTAAATGGGGGAAAACACTGATTGTGGGAGAATCTGTGAGCAGGCCAGAGTGCTGTTTCTTTGTGTGTGTGTGTGTGTGTGTGTTGGGGATTGTCTGGGGGCCATGGTCACACATGGGAGCGTCCTACTCAGTGCTGATTAAAAGGCAGCACCAGTCTTCTGCCCTGAGCTCCACAACTGCAGGGAATAATACCAAACACTGCATGATTGTGTGCATACCTACAGGCCACTTGGAGTTGCAAATCACATGTTGTTTACTTTCACTTCCTCCATTTAAATTACAAAAAACAAAGGAAAAAGTCAATGCAAGCTGAATTTTTGGAGAACAATTTATTTTTTATTTATCGTGTCTACTATTTCTTTGCAATAGCAGAGAGATTTTTGCAATTTTTTGTAATAAGATAAGATTTGAGTAGATGGTATAATAAATTACATCTATAGCTAATTATTGGTTAATTCTGCTATTTATTTGTTGCAGCTCATGCCTTTTAATGATACTGTATTTAAAATATGGTTCACTGGGATTATCCTGCTTTGCGTACGGGGGATCAAGTAGTTTCAGTAATATTGTTTATCACAATATTTCCCTATAGCAATATATCATGCTTTAAAATGTGTTTTTGTGCACTCTATTTTGTAAAATTATGATTATGGCAATGAATACAGAATTTAGATATACTCATATGTGGTACAGCTTGTGGGTTTCTATACGTTCACCTGAGAAAAGTGACTGTTTCACAAGGGGACTATATTCTCACTGGTGCCATGCCTTGCTGCACCCGCTCTCATACTCCAATAGATTATTCTGTTAAATCGCTCAGTGTAATTTATCGTGGTTTATGGGGAGATTAATTGCTTGACCTTTTGGGCCATATATCTAAATATGTGTGGGAAAATGCTCCAGTTGAATTTCCATGTATGAATTGTATGATTCTCGCTGACCTGTACCACTTTCTCTACATATTTAAGTAGTATCAATTAGCAACAGAACCTCTTGATACAAAGCCAAGTGTCTCCTCCCTCACTGCTCCCACTAATAATATGAATCACGCAGGCCTCCACCCATCTCCAGGTAATTATTTTCAATGCATTAGGTCTCCCATTAAAATTAGCAATGTTTTATGGTAATTTCTCTTGAAAAACACAGTTGCTGAGGGTGATAATTATCTCAATTATTCAGATCCTATACCCAAGATACATACAGCCTGAGCTCATGTTTAGCTGGAGGCCATTCTCACCCACAAGTGGAAAGAATGGAGATTGTGGCAGATGTTTAATTATCACTTTTCTTAACATGGATAATAAAGTGGATTATTTTCACATTAACATTCACTTAATAAATAATAAAAGAGTTATTATAATTTCTGGAATATCCTATGCCACTCGTTGTAGTATGTGACTGTATCACATGATTATTTATAAAATGAACACCGTTTTTGTATACTTCAACTACCACAAGTTTACAAAACTGAAAGTATACAATATCTCTCAAAATGTAGCTTTAATAACAAAACTGAGCACATATCTAGCATCCAACCGCTCTCCTCATGTTCATAATTAATATCAACTGTAAAAAATGACTTTCTAATCTAACACTGGACCAACACGGAGAAGAGAAAGTCCTGAACTGTCAAGTCTAGTGACGCACGCTTTGTGCAACAGCCAGGCAACCTAATGGATCAGTGGTGGCTTTTCAAAGGGTTTTCCAGTAAGACACCAAAGGCGAGGCGCGCTACCGACATGATGTGGGATTCTCTTCATAATAAAAGCGGCACAAGGGCACTGGTCCCACAGGACGCCATCTATAATTCATCTGAGGAACACATGAATTATCTATGAGCCACTTTTATCATATATGTTCTTACACTATAAACAGGAAACAAGCAATTATAGTCTTCTAATACTTACTGACCATTCTCTAAATGGCATGTCATAATCACAGTATGTTTTATCTGTGAGAACGTCATATTCTGACAAGACATCTACGAGTGATTTATGTAATATTTCCTTTAATAAACAAGTGCACAATATGAATCCAAATTAAAAATGAACAGTTTTAACTGTTCAACATAAAACGTTATTAAAAGTCCAAGAACATGTTTTTATTATAAAGTAGGTACATTATAATCAAGCAGAATCCTTGTTAAAGTATTTATTTAACTATCACATTTGTAACAACTGTCACCTTATTGTGGCAATGTCTTGGTGGTCCAAAACTGATGAATAAAAGAATATATTGAGAAAATCTCTTTGAAAACAAGTAAAAACAACGTTATGTAGAAGTATTAATTCATTACACGTCACAGTGCAAGGGAATAATGAAACCTATAGTGAAACATTGTCATCTTCATAACACTTAGCTTAAAGACCCCTCTGAGGAGTCCATCTGTCTATAGGTTGTGAGGGCAGATGTCCCTCACCCAAAGGTCCACCTCTAACACCCCCACAGCCTCCCTTCACACCAGCAACCCTCTTAATTAAAACACTGAATCCACACGGTGGCATACGCAGTGTAGTGAGTGGTGGTCTGGGCTGAATCCCAGACATAATAAGAGCTGACGTGGTACAAGAACCTCACAGCAGGACGGCCACAACAGCCCATTTACTCCTGTGCTAATCCCCAGACTGAAGAAATATGGAAATATGACTATGACAAAGACAAGAAAAGCTCCATGTGCTGTCAGTCTGTCCATCATGGATTTAGAAACATTTCAAAGTGAGAGTGGCACTCACATGTAGCGAGGCAGTGGCAGGCCCTGAGGCTCACTGCTTCTCTTCGTCACTAAAACAGAACGGGAAGTGGTGCCCATTGAATTTATATGTTTATAGTATGTACATTTCAAGATAATTGTGTTACTGGGTTAGCTTGAGCTTTGGGTAGCGGCACATCCTCCTAATGAGAAATGTGAACATTCTCAGGCTTCAGTCTCAGAGGACAGTGATATAATCTGACAAAATAGTAAAGAATTGTTTAAGTGATTGGACTTGTTGGTCTAACTACATACTTACATTTGTTAATTTCTATTCAAGTTGAGAGAATAGTGTGTCCATAATGTCTTATAGAATAGATTTGTAATTGCTCCACTGAAATGTATACACCCCAACTCTGCTTTGCTATTATTTTTATTTTATCATTATCTTGTGACTATGAAGATGTGTTTGTGTAGTGAAATGTGTTGTGTCAAGAGATTAACACTAATTGCCATTGTTGTGGATAATACACACATTGTTCATATCTTTTTACAAGCTTGCACACATTGCAACGTTTTACTCAACTGCACAAGAGCCTTCTAAAGAGGGACAAGATTGAAGACTGCAACTCCTCCAGTAATTATACAAACACTATTAAACAATGTCTGATGCATATGAATGGAGAAATAGCTTTCAGCCATTTTGACAAAGTATAGCTAATAATTATGTGGTGTAAAAATAGATCTAACACCGTGTATCCATCCACATACCCCAAAGCTTTACTTAACCATATGACTGTATACTTTCTGTTTCTGATTGTTGCTTAAGGATCTGATTGTCTATACACATATTTAGACAGCTGTAGGAGTAAAAAATCTAAATAAATTTTAAACTACAGGAAAAATAAAAGTCAACAAAATAAAGATTTCTTCTATGTTAGTCATGTGAGTTATAGTTGAGTATATTCATATGATGTTGTTCAGAGTGTTAGTATGTTATTTTTGGTGCTGGTTGTGGTGTAGCTGTCTGACCTTTAAGGGCAGACAGAGGACATCCGTTTGGCTGGAGTGTCACTTTCTTGGCTCTGGTCGCTGTGGGTGACACTGAACCAGCGCCCAGCCGCAGTCTAACGCTTTCTGCCAGGAAATCCACCACACCGATGCACAGGGACCTGGAGACTGGCCAAGCAGAATCTACAGCAGCTAGAATAGAACACTAGAACCAAAGAAACCACACAACTGACTATGACCGGAATGTAAAATTGTGACTAGAGTGCTAACAGGAAAGACTTTGAATGTGCAGTTACAAAAAACTGAAAACTCATGTTTATTTTACTGTTCTATTATCTATTGAGAATAAAATGATTGAATAAACATGTTTTAAAGACAATTAAGACCAGCTCTTCAAACTGTGGAATAAAGCGGGTGCTAAATACATAACATTGGACATTAGACATATTTCAGGTTAACCATAGGCCAAGTCACAATTATTTCTGTTATTTGTATTTGACAGATTCTAAACTCATAGATAAGTGAAGTTTGACAATGTTATCTGCATATGATGGCTACAGTTGGGATAAGGAAAAGAGCTCATCCAGAGTGAGATTGCCTGGGGCGTCCTGCGAGCGTGCTGCCGGCTCTGTGCTCTTAGATGTGCTCTTAGTTCAACCACAAAAGCCTGAACTTTAGGCAAATAGGAATTCCACTCACGCCACTAATTCATGCATGCTTACTAGCTGCTTGTTGCTCATGATGCCACGGCCCCAGCTGCCCAAACATGTGTCCACTAGTTTGCCAATAACTGTTATTAGCATCCGAATGTGGCAGATGTATGCATATGCCACCTTTAGTGACATTCCCTCCAGCTCTGTACTTGTGCTATAATAGCCTGTGCTCCTCCACCACCTCCTCCTCCACCTCCTCCTCCTCCTCTCCTTCTCAGTGGCTGTCAGCCCAGTGCCACAGCAACACCCATGGGGTACAGCTGACAGCATGGCGGCTTCAAACCTCCAGCCTTCAGCGAGTGCAGCCGACGTGTTCCAGAGTCCTTTTCAACATACGGAGGTTTTACAGCTCGTGTCAGGGCTAAAATACCTCGCTGCAGGGTAACAGCATCTGCTCCCGCACAAATTGGATAGTGTACCCTGCTTGCTCACTCTTGCCTTGTCCCATCACCTTGGTAGGGACGAGTCACTGTGTTGTGGAGATCTACTGTCCGTCAGGATCAAAAAAATGTAGTCATGGTGATAAAATTGCAATGCACAAGACATTTCTACACAGCATTATCATTAATAGCATAAACATACTGCAGTACATACTTTTTCACTATCAATGAAGTGGCTTTTGTTGTAAATTATTGCTATTATTACTATTACAATTTAAATTGTAGGAGTATTTGATTTGTGAATAAAATCTAAACAACTAACAGGATAGACAAAGAAAAAAAAATGCAGCATGTGCATCCAGACTAAAAAAAACTGTTGGTATGGCTCAGAGCGCTCTTTTTGTTTACTACTGTTGCACTGTGTCAGTCTCCCAGGCTCTGTGCCAGTCCAGCACTGTGGAGTTATTCTTAGGTACGCACCTTAGAGGATAGTCCAGTATTGTCTGGCATTATTTAGGGATTGTTTTTAATGAATAAACCAAAATTGGACCAGGGTAGGACTACTGAGATTGACCACTGAGTCCTGTGTGTTAAATGGTCTGACTGTTTTGGTCATTTTGCAGATAAGGCCTGAATCCATACTTTAACTGCACCCTAGTGTCATGACACAGTTAAATCTCATTTCTGCTTTAACTTGAGCCCATTGTCCACTTGGTCTGCATCACTTAGCTCAATCAGCTCACACTGCTCTTGCTCTCTGGTGCTGATTTAAACAATTGCAGAAATATTGCTTTGGTTGACTTGGCCTGTGCTACCATCAACATTTTTGTAACCTGTTATTTATTTCAACTTACAGCTATACGTCCCCGCTAAATAATGCTCTCCTCAGATCAGAGAAGCGAGTGAACTGTGGGTGTTTAAAAACTGTGCCGTGTGAGTTACAGCCGGAGGAGTTCCTGGTGAAGTTGTGCCACACGCGACCTGACAGGCAGTAAAAGAGATTTTACACACGTGAGACAGTTAGTGTGCTTAGATTAGTGAGCTGCATAATCCTGCTTCCAATTGATGTGTCTTTATATTACACGCTGTCAGCAAGTAGCATGCACTGAATCAAGCTGGGACTAAAGTCAGGGCTTAATATATGCCAGACCATGACGGCAAAGGTGGACATGAAAAGCACAACTGCACTATTTGACAACAGCAGGCAGGACCGGGCCAGAGGCTAAAATGACAATATTGTTCTAAATGGATTCCACAAAATCTCAGAATGTGTATCTTTCCTTATGTGTTACTGTATCTTGCTATAGACAAGTAACCTAAAACTAGCCAACCACCATTTTTCAGTAGTTTGAATTTTACACACTGTAGGATCTGAAAAGAAAAATAAAATCAATATTTGAGCAGTCTCAGTCTGTGCATTTTAAGCAGCATACATATTCCACCAGCTCTGAATTATTAACACTGTGTGGTTTTCTAATGTTAAGTCTTTAATAGTCTCATTTTAAAAATAAAAATGGTAAAATATTTATAGCTATTAGTTTAATGTCAATGTTTGTCTAAAACAAATACTTAATTTTAGTCTGCATCAGCTATTTCTTCCTGCCGCCATCCCAAGTGACTATTTTAGTATAGTACATACTAAATCAGCCCACGCCCCTCATCTAGAATCATTACTATGATAATTTATGTACAAAAACACATGTGTACAGTGTGTCTTACAAAATGAGAAGTAAATTGTGCTTGTACTATATGCAGTTGTTCATGTAATTTCAATTGACCACATACGTAAAAAATACAGCAAATAGGGTATAGCTCAGGTTAGTCTTCAGAAATATCTTCTAATATGTCCAAGTCTATAGAAACCCTGTGACAGACAGGGGCCACAATGAGATGAACGCTGATATGACAGCAAGACAATGATGCAGACAAATGGGCAGTAATTCAATGAGCGGTGCAGGATGTGTGGTGTCAGGGCTGTATTGGCTGTGACAGGAGCACGCGCGGCTGTAGACATGTATTGACCCAGAGCACACAAAGTGCTGAGGTGGCACTGTGCAAATTAGGGATGAGCCTTTCTCCTTCACCTTTGACCCCAGACTGAGAACAGCTCAGATGTCAAAACTCATCTTCAAAAGAACTAGGAATGTCACAATTATACTATATTTGATGAGCAGACTACATTTATTTGTGAAACACATTTCTACATGAGTAATGTCTTACCACACGTAATAGTAACTTTAATTCTTACTAAAGTCTGTTTATATGCTCACATAAAAAGACAGAAAGAAATGATGGCTCTAAACTACATAAAAACTACAATGAAATAAAAACTGTTTTTTTTTTTTTTAGAAATGAAGTCAG
Source organism: Periophthalmus modestus (assembly GCA_019594935.1). Lineage (NCBI taxonomy): Eukaryota > Metazoa > Chordata > Actinopteri > Gobiiformes > Gobiidae > Periophthalmus > Periophthalmus modestus. The sequence continues at coordinate 16,782,496 of JAIEZT010000068.1, read as the reverse complement.
GGTGGAATCTAAGTTGCCTGACCAGTCAGTCCTTTGGACATTCTGTTTGAACCCAGAAGGGTCTGGAACCGGACCAATAGAGCGTAAAAAAACCTCTGTCCTAACTTGAGACTATCCAGGATCAATCGCTAATTTGTATCACGTCGCTCAATGAGAAAGAAATCCTGCAGTTTCTCTGTCTTTTATGTTGTTTACTCCCTTTTTTATGTGTAAGCAGTCATGTTTGTTTTTTATGCGAACAGAGCATGTGTCTCTCTGGGAGACATGATAGGCTCCAGATCCATTCATCTTTGTAATGTTTTGTCAAAGCGTGTGGTTCTGGCTGGCCAGTTAAGAATCTATGAGCTTCCCATAATGCAGCAAGGCACAACTCTTGATACAACAGCATTTGGGTCAAGATTTTTATTTTGCCATTAGCTTAGGCGTGCAGTAGTAGAGCTTAATTGATAAACTATTGCTGACAATTTATCAAAACTCTCTCGATGTTGTATCTAATTTGTACATTAGTTGAGTGGGCTCTGGTCCTACAGTCTTGAACTCTATCTGCAAATGGGTGCACATTATGCACTTATTCATTGTTTATTTTCTAACTTTCTGTTGGTTAAATCAATTATCATGTTCAGCACTAAGAAAAATTTATTGAATTGCCTAATGTTTTTTTTTTCCTTCCTGTAAAAAACCTAAATTAATAAGATTTTTATTTTTATATATGGATATCATAAAATATGACCACAAAACAACATACAGTGATCAAAATTCTGTCACCAGTCCAGAAACCATGCCTTCTCTATAGTCAGTCTACATCAAGCTGCCATCCCTTAAATAATTAACATGGTTCAAGATGAACTTTGATTTATCTGATCTGGCCACGCTCAGTAGACAAACACTGACAGAGCAAAGCCAGAATTTGCACAGGCTGAGCGTATATGGGACTTGTATCGAACACATTACAAAAGTGGCCACAAGTCAGTACGTCTCATCAAGCACCATGACTAATGTTATCACTACAACATAAACCAGTTAGCCGTGGAAATTGCTCAATAACCACATTTGTATCAACGATTCTCTGTGAGGGAGGGGGGTGTGGATGGGGCCACGGGGGGTGGGGTCTCCTAATCTGTTTGCCCTCTTCATTGGGAAGCACTTGCACAGCTTTAATTGGATTTAGGGCTGGTTTGAAAACAATGAGAAAGGATATGTGGGCATGTTTGCCAGCTCTTTGAATGGGACACATGAAGGTGACGATGGTGGGTGGTGCTACCTGGGCCATGACACCTCCATTCCACAGCTTGTACCAGACAGGTGTTAGTTGCCCCAGGGCTTGGACAGTCTTTCAGTGCACTGCACGCCATATTATTCCACTAGCACAAAGAATAGAGGGGTGTAGGGGCGAGGCTTGGGTGAGGCAGGCAGAAAGGAGGGGGAAAAAAAAGTAGTGACTGAGAGCTTGTGTAAATTGGCTGATGCTGCCTCCTTTGCCAGATGAACTCCACAGGGCAGGAGACGAACAGGGAGGGGCAGAGTGTGAGCGGGGGGCTGGGTTCACCACTTTCATCTGAAGGTTTGCTCCCCCTCTTTGTTCAGAGTGTGCCAGCTGTAGAATGGGCAATTCTTTCAGTAAAAAAAGCAAGCCTGTAGAGCATAAAACCAACATAAAAATTGAATGTTTTTCAAGTTCAAAAATAATGGTGTCTGGTATCCATGAAACATTTTTTATAAACCTATAAACTAGTATATTTGTATAATAAACAGTGGCCCTGACTTGTCTCAAACAAAAACACTAAACTAACACTAAAAGTACACATAAGCTACTTTTCAATTATATCTAAAACACTGGCTGGTTGGAACTTGGATAAATTGATCTTTGGATAATTTGACATAATATATAAGTATGACAAGCCTCATTATTGTAATGGCAACTTGCTGGTGGTGTGTCACAATAAGGATTTCATGTGTGACACCTGGCCCCGGGCCATGAGAGCAGCCTCAGCCTGGGGAGACAGGCCTATGAGGCTGTCATGGCCTCTCAGAACCACTCTTGTCTCTCATCTCCTCCGAGTGGCTGTAATTACATTAAGGAGTCAATCCCAGCTCAACCTTCACTGCCACAGCTACATTTGCTTCATATCTTAGCATAAGCTTTCTCTAATCCAGTCCTGGAGCACTTCTAATGACCTCTGTCCACAGTGTCATAGCCTCCAGCTTTAAACTGGACTTCTGGTAGTCTCGGGGTACCAGCCATAAAAACCCTACAAACAAACTTAGTCTGATAACAACATTTGTTATCAACCCGATCAAGTCAAAAACATGTACTCTGTATGGTTTTAATGCTCAGTCATTGCCAGTGAGAAGTCACAAAAGCCTGATTGGTCCTTCCAATCCCAAGGGGTTGGCTGTCTTAATCTCATTTGGGAATATTCACTGGCTCGTCTAAATGCTTTAGCCTAAAACCTGTAGTCCTAATTGCATCACTGGGTTAATATCAGGGTTGATGCAATCGCTAACCTGATTTCATATGTTGTGGGTGAGCTTGTTCTGAAGTTGTCTTAATTGAATTTCAGTGTATCATTTTCACTACATTTGTGCCCATTTGCACCATATTAAATAGAGGTTTTGAAGAAGAGCTTCATCTCGAAGGAAATAAGACCTTGATCACACATGAAATGAAAGTGGAAAGCTACAACAAAATAAAACAATTCCTCTGGATTTGCCATAATGTCGGTGCCCCAATCAAGCTTTTCATTTATTTTAAACAACTGTACTATGCATCACAAATACTGTAGTATCTGACTAATTTAAGTCAGATGTCACTGTCCATAAACTAATGCAAGTTGTGTGCCCATACCAAGTTGAACCACAAGCTCTACAAGCTGTTTGATCAGGCTTTGACAACCGTCAAATCCATTTCCACAAGAGGTGCTTTTTATTCTCATGCATTTAAAATAAACAGTGGACAAAATTTACAATTTGGCTCAACAACAATTCGAGAAACAGAGTAAACAGAAAGCCAAAAACACACAGCTGATCATAGAGCATAACTCAAGAGTGACCATTGCATCCTCAACTACAACATCCAATTCAGTAAATATTGATCGACAATGCTTGTTACAGCTTTTTTTGGAAGCTTAAAAAAATAATTTACTAAAAACATGGCTGTCTATTTCAAATACAATTTGGCACCGCCTTCTACTCTTTCACCTAGACTAGACCTTGCAAAATATTTATCCTTTCCTCTTCAGGGTAAAACAATGAATTTTGAATGCAGCCCTTCACCAAAGGCCTAATGTGAAGCAGACTGGCAGTGAGGTAGCCCTCTCCACAAAGCGCCTGTAGGAAGCTCTGTGTGAAGTTTGTGGGAGCTGAGAGATGCCCTCCTGCTCCATATTCATGTAGAGTTTGGAGGGGCATGCACTCGCTCATCAAACGGCTCAAAGTCCAATACCCAACCTTCCTTGTTGTGGGGTTGGAGGTCTGTGTGATGTGTGCAGCGGTGAAGTGTCAGAGAAAATGCAAAACAACTGCTGCACTGCTCCTGCTCTGCTGTACACACTCCTGGACAGAGGGAAGCTGCAGGCTGAAGAGGAGAAGTCTTTTGAGTAAAATAAAGGTTGGTAAGAAACTGCAGCAATGCAATTTGTAAAAAAAAAAAAAAATGTGAATGTTTTTCATTGCAGCAGTTATTGTCAGCATCAGCACGGCCTTGGCGCACACAGACTGCTCAGTGTATCACAAGCTAAAGTCATGAAGGTCCCTTTAAGAGCAGAATACAGATGGCTTCAAGGACTGTGGGCAGCTTTGTCAAAAAGGATGAAATTGGAAAAGGCTGGCTGCCAACAGATTGTCTGCATGCCCTCAGAGTCCAGGCACTGCTTTGGTCATTTAATGAATTTTATTTCGCCTTGCCTCCACAGAAGTGTTAGAGGAAATATTGTAATGGTCTGGGACTGTGGCCACAAAATAAAAGGTATTCTGTCTATCGCTGAAGAGCTATGGCTGCTCTGAGAAGGCAGAGTGGTAAGAGTTGTGCTAGTGCAGCTGTGCATGAGTGGCTGTCATCACATGAGCCAAGATAAACCACAGTAACTGCATCCACTTGTCACAGAGACATCAGCTGTTAACACTTGTACAGAGCGTGTGAGGAGCAGCCAGAACTAACATCGCCCTCATACTGCTGCACTGCTGCCTTCTTTAGCACAGCGTTTGGGCGCTTTACGGCAAAATCATTTGTGACGGCTTATGGCACATTAATGATGCCAGGCCATCCATATTCATGAACAACTGTGTTTGGGGGAGATGCACAGAGCCAAAAGCAGCCAGGCTGGAGAGAGGACAGTTCACATGCCTGTGGGCACAGGACACCTGTTCATTCACCACAGAGACACATTTCACCAGAGGATGGAGGATTATTGTAGAATGCATTTTATAACGTACACACAACACGCAACACACTCCGTCCCTTTACTAGCCCACTGGCTTATGATCACGTGGCTCCTGTGAGATCTCTGACAGATACAGAACCCAGTGGTTCTAGATTAGGGGAAGGTGACATTGATATTGACAAATGAATCTCAAAATTCCCTGGATCATTTTATGGACAATAATCCAGTCTCTGGTTTTAATACTAAAATCTGACATTAGTGGATCAAAATGCACAACAGCCCATATAAAAGCACCAGCTTATACTGCTCAGTCCAAATAAAAGTCAGTACAGTGCTGTACAAGTCAGTGGATATGTGTGATGTATGTGCTAAATGTCAACACCTGCCATCAGATGTTCAATAGTGATTTAAAGCTCTGAGCGAAGTGCATACTAGTGGGGAAGGCAGGAGGATTCCATGTCTTATTAGCAATCATGACCTAATCAATGAGCTGTGCCTTTAAACAGCTGACAGCTAATTACGAGGGCAGTCCAAAGCACGCCATGGTGTTCAGGTGAGCTGCTGTAATTGGAGAGGAGGAGGGGTTTCATAGCTCAAGATCCTGGGCCAAGCATTGTGTGCTCCAAAGCTGTTCAATTAAACTATTTTTACTCAGTTTCCCAAGAACGATATAGTACAATAGCAGTGGCAGCTGCTTTGATTCATACTCATTTTAGTTACAGTAACAGTATGTAACTTTTTGTCACCTGCATGATTCCAAATGCTTATTTTAGTATTTCTTTATGTACTGGAGCTTTAATGAGATATGATACAATACCATCACATAGTGAACATACTCAAGTGCATAATATTCCATTAAAAAGACATTTTTTGGACTTACTAGATTGTATGGGACCATCCTTAACAAAAACGAATTGACTAAAGATAAACCAAAATCTATTATCAAAGCAAAGAATACGGGACAATAAATGCATCAGCAGCTGAAAAGCAATGCCATTAGTTTGTTTCCAACAGAAAACCCATATATCGTACTGACTTTGCTCTTGTTGAATTATACAGTTGAGCGTGGAATGAGCAGATCAAGGTGTAGACTATTCTAGTTCAATCCTTTCTGTTGTGACAGCTTTAGTGGTGCAAGATCCAGAAACAAATGAGAGCCATCTACTGAGCAAATAAATGCACTCAGAGATGCTGTAACGTTGTAGCCTGCCAACTCGCTCAAACAGACAACAGCAGGATGTGCACACTGCGCCAGACAGGCATCACGGCAACTGTTGCCACGGAACAGAGCCGCCAGCCTACGTTTGATTAGAGCCAATCTCACACGTGATTGGCTACGAGTGTCAAGAGTGACAAGAGAGGTCTTAAATGTTGTGCAATTAACCTCTTTAGCTGCACATATTCAACTTCACACATCAGACTAGTGACAGGCTTTTGTCACAACTTACAGCCGCTGCACACGCTGCACACACTGCACACACGCTAATGTGGCAGACAGAGAAATACAAAGACTGTCATTAATGGGGGATGTGAGGAGTCTATACAGAGAAACAAAGACAGCCTCCAGCCATAATCTCAGCGCTGTGCAGGTGGAAATGAAAGCGCACACTGGATGGAGCCTATAGAACGTTATAGGTGAGGGCATACAGGCCAGAGCTGAGGTTGGGTTACGACACTGTCATCATTTCATACAGCTACATGTGTTTACATTACACATGTGGGGATACTCAGTGCTCTCTAATAAACAGTTATGGTGAGCAGTTAAATTCTATGTGATTTTATGTGCACAGGCTATGCAGTAAACTCAGCATTAGTTGATATCTTTAAGAGGCTATTGGAAATGTTTATGTAAGGAATAAAGCCACTCCACACAGTAATACACATGACAAATTTAGGAGAGAAACTGAGAACATAATAAAAGAAGACCTTACCTTTGAGTCTACTGCATTTTAACCCATGGTGAACAAGAACAAGTTTTATTGATCACTTATTTTGACTGATTACTGATTATCATGCAATGTTTTGGCAACACACTATGCATATTATTAAGGATATGCACACGGCTGAGGGAGGTCCACATTTTGCACTATTCAGTAAAAGATGAAGAGGACAGGAAAGTTGTTTGTTAATTTTTACTTATTTGCTTTACTTCACTGATTCATGACAGGACGTTTACAATTTTGGAGTAGTCAAGTGTGTCTAGAATGCACAAACAGGACATCAACAAGAGGCAACATCTGACCTAAGACGGGAACACAAACTTTTTAATCAGCTGCAGTGAATCAGATCTAAACCCAGTCAATCTACTCAACTACTTTGGTTTCTCTTTCTGCTTCATGGCATGGGACTTTTCAAGTGCATCACTATTCATGGACTTGCACTTGTATTAGTATTCCTAAAGTATTGTATTACAGTGTAGAAACAAAGAGTGCATGTTAATCAGTGCTTATCTTACATGCAATCTGGTCCCAGGACAAGGAGGCTGCAGGTAAACAAGGTCAGTGTCCTCCACAGAGGATGCTCTTCTTATTATTCTGTGACAAAGTCAATGCAGAGTGACCACAAATGGAGCCATGCACTGAGGGATCAGCATGTTCTGCAGTGCGCTGAGCCAGGACACTGTGGAAGCATACACAAGTCAACACGGCATATACACAGCATGGCCATTGTGCATGTTCTCGTGTCTGCCACAGCTCACCTGAGCAATATATAGAAAACCATCTCTTCATATGGACATACTACTTACTACATGTACTATTACAAGGCCTGTCCTGCACACATTGGTCAGCAGCACACTACAGGACATTTGAACTTGTGACCTAGATCCCGCTCCTCATTATGCCTAAAGCAGATGGCTGGAGCAGGATGAAAAGGGCGTTCACTGGGGGTGGTCCTCTGTAGTTTCTGGACCAAACCTGTGTTATATGACTATATTAACAATGTCATTTTAACAGCCACTAAACCATTTTCCACAAAGATGAAGTGAATAAGGAGCTGACTATTACCAAATCAGGGTTAAATTTTGTTATTAGTTACAGTGTAACACATTGGAGCAGCTTAGCTTTAGCAAGCAGAAAACACACCAAAACCCCACCAACACTAAATCGATTAAGGTACTGGGATATCAGCCTACTAATTATTTCTTCATGGATTGCAGACATCAAGCGTGAGTAAGTGCCTTGTGGTGCCTTATCTCAACTTTGTGTCATGTTGTTGGACTTGTTTACCACCTATATGAGATTTACTGTTGATACGTGGAGCACCTCTGGTATTATACCTGTAAGGTTAGGCTTGTGTAGACCCCTCACACATCACATGCAATCTATGGTGAGGTCGGAGATGTCGATAGTTACAGCTCCCTGCAGCACACAGAAGCACTGCATGTGTGTGACAGAGCCTCTGATAATTTAAAGACTTTTCTTCACGCCAGCTTGTTTTAATTACTGTGAATAAGTGGCAGCATTTGGTCAGGTTTATGGGGCTTCTTCAAAGAGGAAGCTTGCTTTAGACAGACCAATCTGTGGCACTGCAGAGCAGTAAATCCAAAAAGTGAGCAACTACCTCCACTAACAATGCCCCAGGCTCACACAGTCAGCCAACAGGATTTAAAAGAAGAACGAGCTATTTCTTGCAGCATTAGAAAACCTTTCATCATCATTCAGCCTGTCTGCAATCATGTGGTCACCCACAAACTATAGAACGCACACTCCTAAATGACAAAGCACAGAGTCATTCAGAGCCACTGAACTTCTATCAGGACCAATGAGGGCCACGGGCGACTGTCATGTCTTATGGAAAACAAAGTGTCACTGTTACAGAGGCTGTGGACTCCACTCGGGGTCAGCTCTGGGTAGAAGAGGAATATTGAATCCTCACTGAACTAATTTCAATCCTCATACAATACTGACCTTCCTAGTGATGGCAGCCCCAGGCAAAAGGAGCTGAGATCCATACAACAGCCCATATCAGCATACAGCCTTCATGCTGCCCCACTGGTCACTGAGATGCAACTGAAGCAGAGCTACATCTCAACAAACCACAGGTCAAAGAGGGATAGAGGAAAGAAAAGGATGTGTCCTCTTCTCCTATACAACTAGAAATACCATTATTTCTCTGTTATATTTAACAGATGACTTTGGAGTCTGACTGTCCAGCTGGTCTCATACTCAACCAACTCGCCCTGTTCCACATTTGATTAAAACAGAATTATCCGGAGCAAAGGAGATGATATTGCCCAGCAGGTTGTAGTTTGAGTTTGCACACATGCACAGAGCAGAGGATATGTTCTCTCTACAGGACCCCCTGCACCACGCTGTGCTCACTCTTCTCTTGATACTCGCTCTAATGAATCACTCCTTAGTCACACCTTCTCTAAAATAAAAATTCCACAACACCACCTTTATAATTACCTCACAGTTAGGCCATATCGATTGAGATCACTATAGATGACTGTATTTTCAAGGATTAATATGTGCATACATTTAATGTGACCTTACTTAGAGAGTTGATGGGATAGCGATGGATATTTGGAGGACGTGTTGATCAAGTGTAAAATAACTGTGAGCAATATATTATTTTTGGGTTTGCACATTAGTATGCACACCCCCTCATAAATCAAGCTGACAGGTAAAGCACATTGAGCTGCAAATGCAAGACTAAAAATGGTTATTATATGCCTAGAAACTTTAACAATTAGGCCTATATAAAATAAACTAGCAGGCTTCAAAGCCACATTGACTAGGCTATTGCAGGGTTTCAGATGACATCACAACATTGGCTAGACTAAGATAATACAGATGTGGGAGAGGGGCAGTTAAAATTCAAACTGTTAAATTGCATATTTTTTGTTGTAATACAGATCTTGGGTCTAATAAAAATGATCAGGTTCAACATATGTGAATTTACTTGTTGAATATTTCATTACAAAATAGAGAAAATTGTCTCTTGCTCTCATCTGGGAGTAGACTATGATTTTACACATTCAACAATCTGAAATCCACCAATTCTGGATCAATTTCCAATTTAGGCAACAGACATTTAACAACATACCAAGCTCACGCCCTCAGGTGGGTAGTAATAACGTTGCTATTACAAGTTAGTAGCGTGTTTGGTCGAGCGCACGTGGTCAACAGCGGGCAATGCTAATGTGGCTATGCTAACTTTAGCATTTACCTGCTATTCTCGATGTCCACTGAAGCCTTTGTAAAGAATATCGACATTTTGTTGTGTGAGTCCTTCGGAGTGGTAGAAATGAAATTTGACAACAAAAAAAAAAAAAAAAAAAACGTAAAGGAAAGAGAATGCTAATATATAGACGAGATTGCGTGATACTGTACACAGCTGTTAATGGTCTCGCGCCGTGAACGTCCAATCAGAGCGCTCATTGAAAACACCTGACAGCATCACGTGATCCATTATCTGAACACCATGGACATATTAAAATAACAGAAATAACAGCGTGAACAGTAATAATCACAGAAAATAAAACACCACCATTTATATTAATAAGAAGAAACAATTTTTATTCACAGGTACAGTAACAGAAAAACACAAGCTGCCTTATCATACATTTATACAGCGGATTTGAAAATCCTTTTTTTAACAAAGGTATTAGAAAATATGAGTTTTGATATGAAAATGACTTTACATATAGACTAAGTATTTCCTGGAAAAGGGTCTTGGTTTGGTAACAGTTTCTTTATGAGCCTAACCCCACCCTCTGAAAACTGAATCTATCCTTACAGATCAGAATGGTAAAAATGTAAAAAATCATTGTAAAAATGATTAAAAAATTTCATGCAGCATTGTCAGAGGGCCTGAGAAAGTACACCATTGTAAAAAAGAAAAAAAGTATAAAAAGAAATACAAAGTTGTCATAAACACATAAATCAAACGCGTCAAAATTGAACAAAGCCAGTTTGTTTTCACTGCAAACAATCATTAGATCACCTATGCCAGGCGTTTGATTCATTACACATTCTGGCAGCTACAAAGAGCTGATACATGATTGACTTGGATTTAAAAAATGCCACACGTGTTTTCTCATGGGGAAAGTCACAATCAATCTTGCCTTTTTAAAAATAAGTTGGGACAAAACAAGCCCTGCTGATGCCCTTACGTGAATACTGAGGTTTGTGTAGGAGTTGCAGTACATGTATTGGAATGCATAGAGCTGAGGCTTGGTAGTGCTTGATCCTGTATAAAAAGCAAACAGACTGCTGCTTACTCATGTGTGCCTCTGGGTTTTACAGTGTAGAGACAGCCACCAGTCCAAGCCTATTAAGTGGCAACATGGCTCTCTGATGAGGCCCGCCATAACCCATTCATCATGTAGGAAGGTTTGTTGGTCACATTAGAGCATACTGAGGCACCATGATACAATGGCTGAATCAACAATACTCAATCATAATCCATCACAGTGGCCCTCTGATATGTTTTGGCTTAATGTCGTTCTTAGTAAAGATAACATGGGCAAACACAGCCTATGCTCTCCATCCTCCAACAGAACTGCGGCTCTGCCTTGGTGCATCCACCGAGACGCGCTTGGATAAAGGCAACTGGAAGGAAAAAGAAAAACATTCACTCAAGCCAGCGAGTGTTCAGGAGCCAGCTGGCATGGCATGAGTGACAACAGCAAATGCAGTCCTTGATGGGGTAACATAGTCCAGTCTGAGTGCAGAACCAGAGCTAACATAAGGCGCATAAGGCTGAATGAATGAGTCAAATGCTGAGGTTTGAAAAAAAGGCAAGATCTGGGAGCGCAATAACATTAGCTTATTGCTTTTCTATTTTTCCTTTTTATTTTTTTCCCTTAAAGGATATTTGTACACACCACATAATCATATAAATACACTATACAATGCAATATAAAATATCTTATTTTAAAAGCAATATGTTCAGGGCTTGTTTAGGTATGCCTAAGATACCTGTGCCATTTATAAAATAATGACTCACAACAAAAAACAATGAAAAGGCACTCCAGGTGTTGTTCATTGACTCTTAAGTATGGGATGGCCATTGCTTTGCCCAACAGGCCACAGCAATTGTGCTCACGTTTCATTTCTCTGCCTTAAAACATGTCACAGACAATGAGGCACTGTAGCTTCAGGTGGCTGAGATTTTCTCTCCACATCTCCATCTCTTCACTCCACTGTTTTTCCAAACTGCTGCTACATAATATCATCTTTCTGTCTCTTCACTTCCGCGTCCCCAATTTCGACTTGCTTTTGTCTTCACACTTGAATCTCGCGCAGTCCCTCCTGAGTGACAGGTGGAGGAGACGTGCTGATGTCAAAGCAGGTCACCATCATAACATGGGACTTGCATAAGTTGACGCAGAACTCTAGCTCTTCTGTGGCTTGTGCCAAGGCCTCCAAATACTCAGGAGAGTCTTTGTCCAAACTTTGGTCTATGTCAACTGTAGATAAAAATGCAAATCCTTGTCAGCTCACAAACTCAACGCACAGCACACAAACCCAAAATACAGTTGAAAAATAAAACTGATCTAAAAAATGTTTGAAGTTTACTTACACTCCCCCTTCCACTTGCTGGGATCCATCATCAGTCTGGCCTTGGTGTCCTCAAGCTCCTCCAGTAATGTTTCATGCTTTACCCTCAGTTCTCTCACTTGCTGTTGTCTTCTCTCCAATAGTTTCAGCTTGCTGTTAAAATACATGAGACCCTGGCAAAACACAAAAACTGTCATTAATATTGTGAGTTCAAATTTACACAGTGCTTGGCATGTGAGCTTGAATTTCAAATACATGTTTCATTTAGCTTACCTTGTCAACATCTTGGAATGGCTGCTATTTGTGGAATTAATGGAAAAAAGAAGAAAAACAAAAGTAAAGTTAGCTTGATGAACAGTCATTTAAACAGATAGAGCAGTAAAAATCACACTAAAGCAATTCACACACACTACTAAAAAAATATACAATTTCTGGTAAATGAAACTTCCATTTAGATTATTTAATGTTAATAAGAGGTAGATGTAAATGACCCACACAAGATAGGAAAGTATTAGTGAGTGCTGAGTGTGTATTCATGACCTATCTTCCCATGCTATAGCTCTTTTTATAACATTACAACTCTAGTCAGCAGTAGGCAAAAGCATTGATCATATCCAAACCAATTAGCCCTGGACAGTAATTGCCTCATGAACTCTTGACATTCCTGAAGAGTCCTGTGAAAATTCCAAGCTGTGGGAATTTGGTGCCAGACGTTGCTAACGCTGGGATTTGCAGCTAAGCTAACTGAAGGTCACACAGCCGAGACACATTTATCCTGTCATGTTCTTTAAAAAGTAACTGGGAAGACACAAGTGGAGACATTCCCACCATGTTGACCAATGTGGCACTTCTCAAGCACGTATGAGATCAATGTCATACATGGAAAATACAGCTGCGACTTGGCGAGGGGGATTTACGAGAGTAAAATTAAGACTTGACACTGTCTGTAACAAGTGTAGCAGAAAGAAGTGCTGTGCTAAACAAGTTCCCTGTGACCCCGGGCTCACCTCCACTGGCTCCTCTTGCCGCCACCTCTGAAGCCGCTCCACGTCGTCTATCTCGTACACTTTAATCTCGAAAGGTTCCTTCAGAGCTCCAGACATGGGGGGCAAATCCACCCACTGGCCCGCAGTGCCCACCTTCTTCCCCAGGGATGTAGTGTCGGGCAGGGGAGCTGGGATAAGCCGCCTCCTTTGAAAGCCTATAAAAATGCAGACACTTGTTATTATGGTGACATACAATAGCCGTATTTGCTGTTATCTCTTATGAGTCAGACTCTAGAGTTGTAAAGCGATGCAAGGCTTTACATGGGCTGTTGAGGTGTGCTGATTGCATATTTATGAGAGTACAATTCTCCATATAGAGCCTGAATGTATTCAAAAGGGACTTTAATGCTACATACACAAGGCCACAAAACGCAAAGCAGGTCAGCACAGCTCATGTTCAATTCATCTTGTTTGATCATCACAGGATTTCAGATTATATTCTTTGAATGATTCATTATCTTTTTCCTATATACTGTACAATATACATGAATAATGTATACTGCTGATTCAGGAAGAGGAAATCTATTGGAATAGCAATTTGTGAATGTAATAAGAATGGATCCATAAACTTTGGATCCATAAAGAGTGGCAAGGCAGAAAGACATTTATACATCCAAGTACTTCTATCTACTTTACTCCTTAGTCCTTACAAAAGAACATTAATACATACAGAAAACATAACTCAGTGCTTAAATAGTGAATCATCTCAACACATATGCTCACCATTTGTTCTCTTCTTTGGATATTTGGAATTTCTTGTACGGCCTGAAGATGACATGCCACTCTCACTCATGGAGTCGTGTGCAGAGGAGGCACTGCCTGTAGCCTCACTGTCTCGAATCATGCTTTCATAGCCGCTGCTTCCTCCACTGTGGTAGAAAAGGGCGGTCCGGCCCATAGCAGGAGGAAGTTCCCCACTCAGCACGCTGCTGTTGTCACTACCGTGACCGCTGCTGTAGCGCTGTGGCCTCCTCGGAGCAGTGATTTTACTGTATGGTGATGGCAGCATCGGTAGGGGGGCTCTGTCTTCATTCACATTCACTCCACTGTCATTTCCACTGTCTGAGTCTCCTGAACCTCTCGTGTGCTTTCCTGACACATTGCCTGCTGACAGCTCACTTACTCGGCTGTTGGCGGCTCTCATGGCCTGCTTGGTGCCCATGATGGTTCCTCTGCCTGGCTTGCTGCTCACTGCAGCAGAGGCACGAGGAGCTGCGGGTCTTCCTGTTGGAGGCAAATTGGCATTGGTATTCTTCACCACTGGGGCAGCTAAAGATTTAGTGGATGAGCTAAGACCTTTAGAGTTGTTGGTGGACAATGAGCGTGCCTTGCTGTTACTACTCAGTGGGCCCAAGGCTTTGGGGTTTGCTGATGCCTTCACCGAGCCACTCTTGTTGATACTTCCCCCACTGGGAGATGATGGACAGGTAGCAATGGGCGAACTTGATGAATTTGGAATGCCAAGCCTTTGATAGTTTTTACTTGACTTACAGCTGCCACCTGTTAGACTGGCCCCACTGTTCTCTCTGCTGAGGGCAGCTCTAGACCCTGATAGAGAGCTACCCTCAAATCTCTCCAGGGATGCCTGGCTGCCATAGTGCTGCCCACCCTCTCCTCTGTGCCCTCGGCCTTTCAGGCTGGAGCTCACTTTGGTTGCAGTAAGGTCAGATTTGGAGCCTCTGAAACCAGAGTCCACTTTGTCGAGCTCCTCCACAGACATTGCTGCCCTGGGTCCAGAGCCTCTCCCCGTCTCTCCATACGCTGACCGTAAGGCACTTTGGGGTAGCAGGCTCTTGGCCTTGTGGTCTAAACTGGACTTTCTGACAGGAGGAGGTGGAGGGGACGTACAACCAGGTTTGGGGATGTTGCTTGCTTTCTGAGAGTTACCCTTGCTGCTTTTGCCTAGAGAGGAGAATTTAAGGCTTGTGGTTGATGTAATAACATCTTGTGGTACTTTGTGTTCTGTGGATGAGTGGATTACAGGTACTGTACCCAGAGTGGTAGCACCTCTTCTCAGCTGAGGCATTCGGCTGGGGGGATTCTTAATGGTGGACTTCTCACAACCATCGACCACCCTCTGAGATGAGGTAGACCCAGGGACCTTGGGTGGCCGAGGTACACTGTTGCTATTGTTGGATGCTCTGCTGCAGGGGATGCCAGTGGGTGGGTTTCTGACAAACTTGCTCGTGTTGCTGGGGGCAATAGGTTCAATGCGTTGCCAGGGGTTGTCTTGTTTAGTCTCTTGTCGTAGTGTGTCTTTACTAATGCTGCTACTATGTGAGATAGATGAGGTAGGTTTGGTCTTCCTGGGAAGACTGGACTGGACAGTGACTGGGCCTTGTGGAAGCTGAGAGGAGCTGAGGGAGTGAGCTTTAGTTATTTTTGAGGGGTATCTGAGAGAGCCTTTTGTTGATTCTGGGGATGAAGGAAACTTTGTTAAGGACAGTTTGCTTGAAGCTCCACTGTCACTGTCCAGCTCAGAGAAACTGAAGCCACTGTCATTTAAAGAGTTGTTGGTGTCTCTAGAGGAGCTCATACCAGGACAGATATCCAGGGAGTCAAAGTAAAACGCCCCCTCTGCTCCGCCAAGTTTGGCCTGTGGAAGAAACACATCAGTAGAATGGACTCCTTCACTTTCCTCTGTGCTTACACTGACTTCGCTCAGCCATGAACTGACAGAGGAACCCCTGCTTTCTGCACACTCCACTGCTGCCTCCTGGAGGGGCGGGACCACGGCTGTGTTTACATCAGAGCCTCCCATTCCTGAAGTGTAAGCATCAAACTCATCGTTGATGCTGCTGATGATGCTCACTGGTCTGGAGCCCGAGGCCAGCGCTTGGAGGGAACAGTCACTGTTAAAACTGATAATGCTAGAGGGACGACCCTTTTCTACAATGCTGCCTATGGACAGCTCCTCCACCACAGTAAAGACCAGCTCATCCTCCCCATTCAGCTCCACGGGCTGTTGCAGGGTCACAGTGGCTCTGAGGATATCTCGATCCAAACACCTGTCCCTCAGGGTGGATCGCACCTGACAGACTTCGACAGGAGCACGGACAAGGGGAGAGGGAACACATAGGTCCCGCCTCTTCACGGCCTGATGGCTCATTCCCACTGGAGGCATTCTAGTGCCAGAGCGTTCCTCGCTTTCTATAGGTGGCGGAGCTGGCTTTGGCAAAGCTCTCTTGTTAAAGAAGACTTTCTCTCTCACTACAGGCACTGCAGCAGCCACAGGGGCTGCCACAGTGTTTGTGCTAACTCTGCTCTCTGAACTCAAACACTTCTCACCATCTGCACTGGTTCTGTTTACACTGGGAACGTTGTCTTGTCTCTGGCTCATATCCAGTTTAGATTTAACACTGGGGCTGCTGGATAACGGTGTTGCAATAGATTTAGGAGATTGTTTAGGTGAAACATCTTGGGTATTAGAGATATTTATTACAGTCTTTGGTGAAACTGAGCCTTGGCTCTCTTTTGATTTGTCCATTTTGGGGCTTGCCTGTGTCCTCTTGCCTTCCCCCACAAAAGCAGTAGGCTCCTCACTGCCGTCTATACAGTCCAGTCTCTCCTGCAGCTCAGCAAATGTGTTGCATTTGAAGAAGTGGTCCTTGTCCAAAGAGCTGTCTTTCCCAGACTTCTTTCTGTTTAAGGAGGGAATGATTGGGACAAAGGCTGGAGGGCCTTCGTTATCACTGAGCTCTCTGTCAGAGATGGCTGCTCCCCCTGGGCCCACATAGATGACAGTGTCACAAGACTGCTCACTGCTGGATGAGTATTCAGGGTCACTGAGCAGACAAGGCAGGTCTGGATCCAAAGCCACTGTCCGCGGGTGGAAGGGCCTGAGGTGTGGTGGTCTACGAATTCTCCCCTCTTCACAAGAGCTCTCTCCTCCAGATGAACTCGACGCATACTGCAAAGAGAAACTGCATAAATCAGCTGAACTTTGAAAATAGCATCATTAAGGCATGGCATCAATACACTGCAACCTCATATAAAATGAATCACTGTGGAAATATTCAGTCACATTCAATTTCCATTCAATATTTATCTAAAGGTGAAAAGTGCACATCAATAGTGCCGTGCAAATGGATGGCTGTAATGGAAATGTCTGGATATTCGACCAATACCAAATAAATACATGCTGTCATTGCCTCTAATTACTGCAGCATATATTTCCCTAATCCATGTGAATGCATTACACACCTCCTTAGGCTGTGCTATTGATTACGTGATGATGTGTCGAGGAGCTGGAAAACACAAACCCTGAATTACTGCACCACTAATCTTTAATTTGGAGACGCATGAATTTAGCAAAGAAAAAAAAAAAATTACAAGACATCCTGGGAAGACATTGCTTACGTTTAATGTTATCAATTATGTATATGCAAATGAGGAGTGTTGATTACTCCTATAACTGCACGCCATGTAATGCTTATTATGAAAGAAATAGATGCTAACATTTTGTTGCAACAATTAACATGATGCACAGTTATTGCACCAGCGTTTAGCTAGAGTCTCTGAATGATTTTGTTGTTTAAGCAAGACAAACTAACTTTGCATATCTTTGCATGTTTTAGCTGTGTCATTTCTCAGTGTACCTTGGACTTCTTCTTCCTCATGCGGTGGATCCGAGATGCCAGCTGGATGGTGTTGAGGGATTCGGCGTAGTTGTTGGGTGAATCGGAGATGTGGGCGATCATGGTGGTTCGACAGTTTATGTTGCCCAGGGACTCCCTCAGCAGCATGGTGAGTTTGCTGTCCCTAAAAGTAAAAAATCGAAGCATTTGTCAGTAAATAAAAATTTGAATATTTAAGCAGAAACTCAGTGTAAATAGGAAAATAAGGGATGAGCAATAATCACAAAAATGACAAATCAATGTTTTTTGGGAGTATCCTATTAAGAATTTAAAAGTATGTCATAGTAATAGTATGTGTATGTGTACAATAGTATGTGTGTTATCTAAGTGCGTTAATATTATGTCTTTAAATGTATTAGTTGAGGTTAAAGTATCAGACGAATGTGAAATGACAATAAAAATACCAACAGTACAAAACTCAAAGTACAGAGTAAGTAAGATATCACTTGATCAAGTCTTTTGCTGCATTTTTGATAAACTATGGATTATATAGTCATATCTTCAAAACCACATTCACAAAATGTTTTTACCAGTAGTTGGTATCCTCTAAAACAGGGGTGTCCACACTTTTTTCACCGAGGGCCACATACTGAAACATATTTGAAGCTGAGGGCTACAGGCCAGTGTCGATACAGGGAGTCAAACGGTGCATTTAACACAGGTTTGTCAGAGACATTGTGCCTTGGAAGATTATTTTTAGGTCTGTGTCACAATGCAATTTGAGGTTATTCAAGTAAAATCTCTTCTCTTGTTGGGTTGAATTTCCAGGTATCCAATTAGTAATAGCTGTATTTATTTACAAAACAGATATCGTAGTTTTAGTCATAGAAGCATTTTTTGTCACAGCAGCAGTTCCATTAGTAGAATAATGAGACACATGAGTACATCTGTCCACTTAAGTCTAATTATTTTTAAACATTTCTCCAGTATCAATACAGATTTATTCACTTATTCCATATCTTCTTATTGCTATATACTTGAATGACTTTCAGGATTATCTTATGCAACTGCGGTGAAAGTCATATCAGCTCAACAAAACAAACAAGTGAATTAGCCACAGCGTAAACATGTCGGGTGATGACACATGCGGCGGCTTGCTCGAAACAAGTTTGAATGCCAGTGAATTTGATTTATTTTTTACCTATAAGGAATATGCTTTGCTCCGTTCGCCAAGGCCATGATGACATTGCCCAGTGCGTTGAGGGAGAGACAGAGACCTCCACCTCCATCTCTGCTTTTGCTTAGCACCTTCTCACAGCTGCCCAGGTCGATGAGATGCAGCCTGCTTCGTCCCCCTGACACTGTGCCAACAAAAGAAACGAAAGAAAAAATATAAGTAACTGGCACTCCTCGTACACTCTCACACTTCATGACAAGGGTGGCACCGCTACTATTCTGAACTAGGCGGGTGACTGTCAGAGAGCTGTCCAATTTAATTTTACGAGCAAATTCCCACACTCAAAAACTCTCATGGTAACAAGAAGGATGTTTTGTTGTATTTTTTATGGTCACAGATTACACAATATGACAAAACAGAAGCAAAACTTTGGAACTTTACAGTGCAACAAGTTGTAAAGTGTAGTCAAGTATGTAGTATCTTTTTGGTAGTATTGAAAATCAAATACTAATCGAAACTAAAACTACTACTGAAACTAGATACTCACTTAAACAAGTATCAATACTAGAAAAGTCACATTCACAGGACAGAAATGAACTTTTCCTGAATAGATTTAGAATGATCTTGAGTTTTAAGTGTAAACTAGTATAAAGAAAAAGTGTCATTTATTATCATCCTCGTATTGGAATCAGTATTAAGTATCGAGTATATCCCTTAGTATCAAAATCAAGATCGAAATTTCAGTATCGTGACAAAACTAATACGTATTTACCCAAAACCATTCTATACGAACACACCTGACACTAGACACCAAAGGCACTTCATATAAAAGTATATGTGGTTATTGTTGCTAATTTGGCTGTGATCAACAAACATTTAGCATAATTTACTTCTAATATTTTTAATGATTTTTAAATTGGGTTTTATTATAACGTCACTTTTAATCTTCATCGATGCATGTCACTGTATAGACTGGCAGCTACATTAAAGCCGTAATTATAAGTTGCAAGAAACGTTTTTATTGCATCGGTATCATAAAAAGAAGTATGTAGGTGATTTATAGCTTGGTACACCACACCTAACCTGCTGCATATTTGAACCTGACTAACGTAGCCATAAAGCTGAGTCGAGAGGTACAGAAGACCGTCCATACCGGATGATTCTCGTGTGTTAAATGGTAAAGAGTGCTTATCTATTTTTGGATTTGTTGATTCATCTAATGACATACTGTAACAAGAAAGATGGTATACCTATTGACATCATCCAGGTTTCATAAGTGATGACGTCAATACAGAAGAATAATTACCTAGATACCACTTAGTTTGACAAATGTACACAGCCTTGGTCTCCTCTTGCACTTACACTTTTCACAGTTCAAATCAGGGCTGCACAATTAATTGTAATCAAATCGGTATCATAATTTTAACTTTTTAAATGTTCCAAAGCACCAAAAGGCTGCAATTATTTAGGTAATATTGTAGAATGTCATCTGCAAACAACAAAATATATCTATGGGTTTCAGAATGATGAAAAATTACA
Source organism: Periophthalmus modestus (assembly GCA_019594935.1). Classification (NCBI taxonomy): domain Eukaryota; kingdom Metazoa; phylum Chordata; class Actinopteri; order Gobiiformes; family Gobiidae; genus Periophthalmus; species Periophthalmus modestus. The sequence continues at coordinate 16,762,270 of JAIEZT010000068.1, read as the reverse complement.
ACCGTTGCTGCAGCGATTAACAATTAACAAACAATATTTCAACCCTCATATCATATATTTAAACTATCTTATTCACCAATATGAATTACATATATAGTAACAGTTTTTGTGTTGCGTGATAAAAAGTGCAGTGTATCTGATCATCTACACAGTGTAAAAAGAGAGTAGTAAATGTAATATTGACCCTTACTTCCCCCTTTGCCACTCTTCTCCATGCGATATTGGTAAACGTGTAGCGTGAACAGCATATGCGAGTTGCGTCGGTCGTCCTCGTCTGCGTCGGGCCGGGTTGTGCTTCGTGCGGAGATGGCAGCGTCCAGGAAGAAGGCGGCTTTCTCGGCTGTGGGGGCTCGCAGTTCGCTCTGGTTTTGCAGCTGTGCAGAGGAGATGTTGGGATGGGGTTAAGGTCAGATTTCGGATCAACTTGAGTGTCTCATTAAAGGGCCCATATTGTGCTATGTGCTATGCTGTAAAGTTCTTTCCTCATCTAAAACATATCTGGAATGTTTAACACAGTAGCCCTGCTTATTTAGAGAAAATAGACCACTGAAAACTACCAGTATATGACATCACAAAGTGGAACAGAGGATTTTGAGCTTTGGAGATGTAGACAGAATAATAATAAAAGATTCCTCAAACATGTGTGAATGAAAAATTCTAGATCTGTTTTTGAGGAGGTAACAGTGTTCTAACAAGACTTAAAACTCACAAGAATCCATTTTGTGCCCATATTTCATACCCATATTTCATTCAAACCTTACTTACCCTACTTATTACTTATATACTTAAGAGAAATTTGAGTTGACTTCTCCTCCCACAAATAGTACATATAAGTAGCACTTGTGACTACTTACTTAATATCCTACCCTAACCCTAACCCATAACACCTTAATGAAGCATTTACTAGGCCTAAATGATTGTAAATAATTCCTAATAAACAATTTGACAATTATGAATGAAGCATTTATTCATGCCATATTACATCTAATTTGTGTGTATTTATTATTAAGTAGGTTTATGATGTAAAATTGCAAAAATTCTGAACATTCTGAATATGTGAGACAGGCCAACTCTGCCAAAGTTCAGATCTGTTTAGCTGTGCGTGTGGAAACTAAAAGGACTGGATCTGCACTCCTTTCTTTTAAAATAATTTTATGATTGTTGATGTCTTTATCGATTTATTTGTTTATATTGTGATTTTAATGTTTAATCTTTGTTGTTCTGGAAAGCACTTTGAATTACTTGGAATCGTTCTCTATAAATAAACTTGCTTTGCTTTGCTTTGTAAGTACTTTACTGAAACACTTTTACATCTAATGAGTTATGAATTTAACAGTCCTCTTACTTGAGTAAAAATTGCAGCTACTATACCTATCCATTACGGTTAGCAGAACCCAGCCCATCCACAGGCCTTTGAGAATATGATATGAGAGGCTATAGGCCATGGAGGGCCATGCGTAGAGTGAGGGTTGGCCGGTTAATTGGACAGCACGGCGTATTTCTCGGCCATTAGATTGGGTCTCGGGGGCAATTACGACAGCAGATATGCACACACAGGGAGGAGGATTAGGAGAGGTAATGGGGGGGCATGTGACCGGGCCACTACGCTCATTGTGTGTGTCAGTCATAATAGCTGTGATGGACAAGAGGGTTAAAGAAATACAAGGGGAAATAGTCAATGTTGCGAAATGTATTCTTTCAGAAGCTTCATAGAATTCTTTAAAGAAGGGATGTACCGATACTGATACTGGTATCAAATATCAGTGCTGATCCATGAAAATGTGTTGGATCGGGTATCGGTTCCATGATATAGGTTCAGATGATATTTTTCCATCCAGGGACCTCCTCGTGTCTAATGCTTCTTGCTTTGACTATTGCAGCTCAGCTGGACACAGTTTCCATTATTCCCCGCTCCTCGCCCCGCTCCCCGCTCCTCGCCCCGCTCCTCGCCCCGCCCCTCTCGCTCCCGCTCCTCGCCCCGCTCCTCGCCCCCGCGCTCCCTCGCCCCGCTCCTCGCCCCGCTCCTCGCTCCCGCCCTCGCCCCGCTCCTCGCCCCGCTCCTCGCCCCCCCTGCCCCGCTCTCGCCCCGCTCCTCGCCCTGCCTGTTGCAGTTCAGCTCCGATCAGCAATCAAGCTACAGCCTCTGGAGTACGAATACCCTGCTTCTAAACACATAGCCAGATCGTCATCGTCCAGTTTATCCTCCAGTTTATCCACCAGTCTATCCGCTCATGCTCCAGTTTTTTGGACACACCTATCACCACAACCTCCAACACCCAGCTCTTGCATTTTTCTTTGTAATAAACCTTGTTAATTGCATTGCATCTTTGATCCACTACTCACTACAACAGTAAAAAACTGTGTTTTGAGAGAAAAAAAAAAGCCATTTTCAGTCCCTTCACTGGTATCAGATAATATGAGGTATAGGCAGATACTTACGGCCAAAGTACTGATATCGGTATCAGAACTGAAAAAGCTGGATCGGTGCATCCCTACTTTGTCCACATTGCTGATCCCAAAAAAACAACATAAGACACCTGTGACTGGCTTCCAAGCTACAGTTCTCCCACCATCCCCCATAATTCCTGTATTGTGGAGGAGTGGGATAATAGATTCTGAAGGATGCTGACAGTGGAGTCAATACACAGGTAGGAAGAAAGCCGTCGATAGCACAAGCAGCTACAGCTAGGATTTAGATTCGCAGGTAGGAGGAGTAGAGGAGGGCTCCCATGATATTTGAACAAAGGAAGTGTGAAGGATCAGAGGCAAAGTTGGATCAATATAGAAGTTATACCTGAGTGCCACAGAGGGGATCTTCTTTCAGGTGGATGCCAGGAGACTGTCCATCTTGGAGGCTGCCCGTGGACACCTCAGACAGCAGGTCCTTCAGCTCTTCGTCTTTGCCGAAGATCTCCACGGCCGACACCCTGACAGAGAAGCGCGTGCCGGTCTTCTCCTTGCGTTCGTTGATGAGTTTGAAGAGCCAGGAGATGGCGCAGGGGACAATGCCGAGGCTCTGGGTGGAACTGTCCTTCCCGATCATGGTGTAAGTTTTGCCTTTTAGAGGGAAATACATAGACATGGTAGTGTCACCTGCTTGTGTCCATGGAGTCAAGTTTAATATCATACTGTAGAAAATTTCAAGCAAAGCAACAGTATCTCCATGGGGACAAGCTGGCAGCGAACTTTTAACAAAATAATATTTGGTTTCTGCATAGGCTATGACTATGTTAAGGAAAAGTTGCTAAACTATAAAAAAATAACATTGTGTCCCAAGACGACCCCAGTAGAAAAGTAGAAATAATCTTGGCTTTTAAAACATTAGCTGTTCCGAGTGAACAAGATAAAAGAGGTCTTATGGGTTCGCTGCTATATCGAATCCTTTCTAAATTAAAAATGAACTTGAAACCAAGGAGTCATTCCAGACTGCAACGTTTCAATGGAGGATCCCAGGCAGCATTAGCTTAAACTAGCCCTTCAGTCCAAAACGCACCAGTCAGGCCAATTACTGGGATTTTAATTACAGTCTGGACCCTGAAGCCTTGATGCAGCACTTTTCTCCTCCTTCCCCTCCCCTCCCTTCTCTCCTGTCTCCCATCCCTCTTCTCACACCAATGCACCGCTAAGCCATTTGTGAACATCAAGTGCAGCTAACAATGTGAACATGACTTTTCTTCAACTAACAAAGGCTTTGGTTTAATCTGTTGCCGGTGGAGGAGCTTACCGAGCTTGACTTGGCCGAAGGAGAAGATGCAACCGTCTGCTCCATTCACCACCGACTGGATGACCTCGGCGACTGTCCCTGAGCACACCTCAGCCTGGGGGAGAGACAAAGAGTTCCATCACTCAAAAGCAAATAGTAATGGTGGAGATGTAATGTTAAATAGGTTATTGGGACCGCTATATTATTAAATATAATTTTTTTTTTATTCTCAATGGACCTTTAATATTACTTTTTACCTTCATACTCGAAGCTCTTTACATCAAGGAGTGTACACTGGAGGCAAGGGCGGTTAAGTTTCTTGCCCAAGGACACAACAGCAGTATTCATCTGTGCGAGCTGGAATCGCACCGTCAACCTGTGGCCAAGTAGATCTGACCGCTCTACCAATGATGTTTAAAGTTGTTGAGAGTGGGATTCAAACCGCCAACCTTCAGATCAGGGGACGAGCATTCTACCAACTGAGATACTGTCGCTATTATATCTTTTACTCTGCAAACATGATCTGAAATGTGTGGGATTCAAGTATTAGTTTAGTTTATAGTTCATATTTCAGTCTTCTCTCGAATGTTAATGCTCCTGGAGATTTACATTGTGCACTCTGAGCATAATCCTACCTTTCAAACAACATCTACGTAATTACAATCTGAATACTTTTAAATGATAATAAGAATTTTCTCAAAATCATGCAGGTCTAGTCTTTAAGTATTGACCCTGCGAATATCTGGCCATGTACCCCACCGCAAGCCCATAGTTCAAACATGAGCTGATACTAAAACAACAGGCAATTGGTGGGTGTAATATCTTGCCCAAGGACACAATGGCAACCTGGTGTAAGTGGTCAGGTGTCTTTACTAAGCCAGTGCCCTACTCATGAATACAGATTAAGCTCGAGAAATGAAAATGAATGAATGCGTCTTTTTCATTACTTAGCATGTGAGGCCAGGTATTTATCACATTGTGGGGACAGATCTCTGTACACACACTCACGTCGTGTGTGTGGACATGCCTCCTTTATGAAGACAGTAACATAGCATGGATTAAAGTTCAGATATGGGTTAAAATAGTTAGGTTTAGGTTAAGGTTAGGCAAGTAGTGACTATGACTAAGGTTAAACTCAGTTGAAAATGAACGTAAGTCAACAGAATGTCCCCAAAAAGGATCAAAACCCAGCATGTGTGTAAATGTGTGTGCTTCTGTGGATTCGCTGTTCATTTTTGCAATCTGTTCCCCCATAGGTCCTCTGGGGCAGGGCTTGTGCTGCAGTGGCTCCTTCCCCATACATCACACACAAACAAGGCCAGAGCCGCACAACAGCCTTCTGCTACAGTTAGCCACCAGCAGTGCAGTCCCAGTGGCACAATCTAGCAGCTTGGCCCCACTTCTGCAGCGGGTAGCGTTTAGGTCGGACCTATCAGTGACTTCAGAACTTCACCGGTGGCATGATAAAAGACCTCTGTATACAGGACTGTAGTCGACTAAAGAAATTCTTGGTCGACTAAAGAGGGGGTGTGGCGAAAGTGCTCAAAACTATTATGTATTTGTGTATCTGGCCCACAGTTAATGCAAAGTCAACTATATGCAGAAAGACAATACTAGGAAACAATGACCTCACTTTGCATCTAAATGCTATTAAACTGCACTTTCGTTGTGGTGGCACTTCTGTTTAAATGAGAACTCCTTTTATTACAATGGAGAGCTTGAGAAAAGTTATGTGAAAAAAAGTGTAAAATGTTCAATGTTCATGTGCACCAAGTCAGCACTGCACCGATTCTCTGGGAGGCTTTAAAACAGCTCTGTAGTCTGTAGAGAACGGCAAGCCCCATGCAAAATAATACAACCCGAATGCTGGAATAAAGACAGATGCAACTCGCGAATCATAAGTTGAATCAAGCCTAAAAATAAATGGTATATAGCACTGTTCCACCTTCAAAGCGCTGTACATCAAGGAACCACTCACATATTCACACGCACAGTCACACACTAGTGTACGCAGACACTGGGGGCGAGGTGGGTTAAGTGTCTTGCCCAAGAACACAACGACAGCATTCATCTGTGAAGCTCAGTGGATCTGACCACTCTACCAACGTTGTTTATGTTGCAATCGGGATTCGAACCGCTAACCTTCGAATCAGTGGACAAACACACTGCCAACTGAGCTACTGTCTCCTCAATATACCAAATTTTCAGCTAATTCACTCACTAACTTGTCCTTTTCTGCTGTTGTCCCAATGATTAATCAACTAAACGACTATAGAACTACAGCCCTATGCCACCCTGCTTTTGCCCAGCGATGACAGCTTCCTCTGCTCCACTTGCTATTTAGAGTTTACTGCACCAGGGGGAGAGGCATCAAATCCTCACACGCACTTTTTGAATGAGGGATGCATTGAGTGACACCACCATTCCATTAAAATACTTGTTGTTTTTTTGGAGCGGTGCAAAGGGCAAACTTGTCTCCACTATAGTAAACACGTGTGACCCTTATGACAGATCTCCGCGGGGGTGCTTGAGGTTAGATATAGCCCCTCTATGAAAAGAGAGGTTACATATAACTCCAGAGGATTCAAATCATTCCCCGCAGGGCTTAAAAGAGGCCAGCTGTTGGACGCACACAAGCAAGAGTGTCCCCTGACCCAAGACAGGCATTTTCCCACTAAGCCTCTCAGCCACACCCTGCAGTCAGCATGAAGAAGACATCCCTGTACCCTTGAGAAGCAAATCCCCCCACGTAGGGCTGAAAAAAGAAAAAAAAAAAAGAAAGAAAGGTATAGGTATATATTACTTTCTAATTACATTTTAGTCAAGATTAACTTCAAAATTGAGATTGTTAAATTATTGATAAGATTGCGAATGCTGTTTTGAAGACATGAAACATTTGAATATAGAGTTTACAATAAAAAAACATCAAAATGAGTTGATTAAAGCGAGACTAAAGACCTGAACTCCGCCCACAACCACATTTCAAATAGAGCTGCTAAAGTGGGATGCGCCTGCGGACTAAAGAAGAACGCAAGAGAGGAGGAGGGGCGGGGTCACAGTGTGATTGGTCTAACACAGAGGTGCCCAAATGTCTTATTTTATCTATTATATCATCAAGATCTTATTTTTTATCAATAGCGCCCACGTCTAATTCACAGTGCATATTTTAAACACGTCTAAGCATCAGCATTTCAGAAAATACTGACCTGGTAAAATAATATACAGGAAAAGAAACTAAGAAAGAATGTTCTCTTCATCTCAAGAACTGCTATTGGCTAAATCTATTCTAAGTTCATTCCATTCAACAAAGCCAAAGCACCCACTTATAAACCGCTGAGATTTGGTGCTTACTTGTGAGGCATCCTGGGTGAAAACTGCATCGAAGGCGAATATCTTTGGGACGGCGACAGTGGCAGACCTCCTGTGGGCGGAGCCGGAGTGCGGGCTGGACGCGGGGTCGTAGAGGGTCACCTGCTTCTTTCGGCTGTCCACTTTGAGAAAAGACTGGGATTCTGAGCCGGAGTCCGGGGCCTCCAGGGACGGGCAGATACGCATCATCACTTTCACCTAATCCACACAGGAGAAAGAAGGGGGGGATTAGAGAGAGAGAGAGATAGTGAAACCTGAGCAGAATCAGCAGAGATGTGGCAATGCATTTGAAGGGAAAATCACTACTTTTGGAGCAGCATTTAGAAGCAAAAAATTCAATTAGGATGTTTTTGTTTTGAGTTGTTAAAATGTGATTATGTCATCTCTTGCATCAGAAAGCTCACAAATATTTGATTTGTTTTTTTCGGCAAAGTCCAACCACGCTCCATATTATCAACATATTAACCCAAAAGTCGAAGGATTGATTCCCATTTTTGCCGTTGTGTCCTTAGGTAAGACATTTCACCCACATAGCCTCGTATGAATGTGGTGTGTGGGTGAGTAAATGGTCATCTGAGGGGAATACCACAATAATCTGTAGGCCAGTTAAAATGAAATACATAGCTGAAGCAGATAAAATTAATATAGGTAAAATACAGATTTTGTTGCAATTTTAATGAATTGTAGAAATAATCAGATTTAACAATTGTGTATTTTTTACGAGGAAGTATGACATCATCACACTGTAGAAGACGTACATTTTTCACTTGTATACTTCTAGCGCAACAACATTATTAAAAAGAAAAATATATCTTGATATCATCTGATACCTAGCAAAAGCATGAGTCTGCATTAACATTACCCTCACGTCCACTGTGTCAAAGTTGACGGACACTGAAGGTTACCATGGATACCCCCCTTTTTAACATTGCCTGGTGAATCTATTGGGTCAACACGGTGCCTAATGGTGTCAGAGAGAGGCATTAAGGTGTGCATTGAAAGTCACAGAACAGAATGGGTGGAAAAAATGAAAGAAGTGTCTGAAACGCCATGCTGGGGGATTATCTCAACACTAGCAGCGGGGTTGTTTTTCTGGACCATAAGTAGCACAGAGGAGCATATGGGACCCGGTCTTACCATCCCACCTACTCGCTATGCCTTCTTCCACTGATCTTGCAAAACACAACACTTCTATATTAAGACATTAAAGCACTTATTATATTGTGAATGTTTTGGAAGTACAAAAACACAATATATATATAATAAACCGTGGATTAAAGGGGCAGTATGTAGGATTTTAGGGGAAAGGTTCAAATTATCGTTTTTTGGTTTTAATATTCCACAGAATGGCATAAAACTTTGTAATCACCATGGAGACAAGCAAGTGACACCACCAAACCAAGTATTGATCTACTATAAATTGCAAATGCAAGCTAGGTGAGTTTATACCAAACTGGGGAACACTCCAGGCAAAGCAATATCTTAACAACAAGCAGGTGACTGACCCGCCATCAGAAAAGTTACATATTGCACCTTTAAACTACTGTAGCCACAGCTGCCATGGGGCTAACTAACAAACACATGGCTACCAATAAGTGCCACTGCCCTCTCCACAAACTACTAATTACTCATTCACAAATCACATTCATATAAAAGGTAATGTTGTTGATGTGTCTTGCTCATTGGCACAACATCAGTATGACTGGAGCTGGGATCGGACCCCGAACCTGCTCTAGTCTTGAAGTAATAATGATGGCACTTACAAATAATAGCTCAGAAACTGCAGCATTATCTTGCCTTGTCAGATTTCACATATGAATTACAGTTGCACAGGTGTGGTCTATCACCTATTGTGCCAGTCCTACTTCTGTTAACCATCTATTGCAACGAGATACGCTATTTTTCCCAAAACGCTGTGAAAATCTAAGCCATGATTGACAGCAAATCTAAACGGCTCTTATGATACGTTTAGCAGTCTTGCTGGTTCTTGTCAACTCCCTGTAGCGCGCACCTCTGCACCTATATCACATTCTATACTCACCTGTATATGTGATAGGAAACCCAATGCTGAAATGCTGTCACTGTATTTTTGAAAATACTACCTCTGAGGCTTCACAGGCACTGAAACAAAACCTTAAAATACAGTTAACTCCCTTCCACATTTTGACAACCTGGGCCTCTCCCTACTCCATAAACAAAGCCTCCATTCTTCCCACAGCTTGTGTATAAATATTGCTATATATCCCGCCGCTCTCCAAACAATGCCACTGGAAATCCCTTTCTTTCAGTAAGTGGATTCCAGTGGCCATATGCAAGCGTAGAGAAGACCCCGCGGAGGCCAGTTATGGTGACTGACGTGTGCATATGTCAACTGAATTGCATTTGCTGACATTTAAAGTGGGCTTAGGAAGATGACCGCTGAGTGGGCCTAGCAGACAGAAGGCTAACTGACCAGCTTGTTGTATTTACGTTGGCCGAGATCAGATAGTGCAGTCCGCGTAGGGTTGGCCACGGTCTTTTCGCACCTCGGACTCTTGTGCTAATGGTGGATGACTCTCCCTGTCCTGTGATCCTCTAGAGATCCATTAATGTGGTCTGGCATTCCCCATACGAGCACATGTGTGGCCAGTGACCTACATCGGATCTCACAGATAAGCTGTAATGTAACGCTGACTCCTAAAGGCTATAACTGACTAGTCTACACACTTTACATTTTGGATTGACTTGAGACAGGTTTTAAAGGTGCGTAACTTTTCTGATGGTAGGGTCCACCACGTGCTTGGCCCCATAGGAGGTATAACTGCTTTGTCAAAAGTTCCACAGTATGGCATTTGGTATTATATGCCTTATTTTTTCAGTACGGTTGTTTTTATTGCTCAAATATACCCTGAAATACATTCATTCTTACTTTGTTTGGGGTCGCTTCTTCACAGGCCTGACCTGGCATGGCGGCTATTCCAGGCAAAGCTAAAATATCTAAAAAGAAATAAGCAGGTGGCAGAAATAAAAACAACAGTAATGAAAAAAATAAGACATAATTTCATACTGTAATTACATCTCCATGGGGTCAAACAGGTGGCAGACTCTCCCATCAGAAAAGTTACGCAGTGCACCTTTAAAATCTGTCTTAAATCAATCCAAATTGTGAAAGCTTCTTGTGTAGACCAGTCACGTGACATTTTGTGGTTTCTTACAAGTCGGTGTTTACGGTTTAGGTCTAATCATGAAGTAATTACGAGGGAAAACCTCTGATGTAACTTTCTAAAATGGTCGAATGATCTCATCTTCAGCTTTTAACAATGGATTTCTGTCTGCCTTTCAGATACACATACGAACAGTGAGCCTCAGGTGTGGTTTGCTAATGACTTGTATGTAGTCCACAAATCAATGCGAGACTTACAACGAGAGTCAAAATGCCCAAGCATCTGTATACCTGGCAGCGGAGGCATGCTCTTCCTATCCAGGTGGGGTCTAATCTGGTTCGGGGACTTCTGCATTATGAATACAGGACGTGGGCTCACACAAACAATGGCCAATAAACCACAAAGGAAGAGCCCCGTGTTTAAACAGCTTTGTTTAATGACTGTCCATAACTGCCAGTCTGGCTTTCATCATCGCAGACCCTACCCGTGATAGAATCAGACGTCCTGGTGTAAACATAAGCAAGGATTAGTGAATTATAGTTTTGCTGCAGTCCAGTGTTCAAAGTGAAAAATGCAAGTCTCAGAACAGACCAAATTCATAGCATTCCAGCAGGCTTATCCAACTGCATCTGTATGGACTGGACCAGACGCCACAGTACAGCCTATAGACCACTCTGTCTCCACTCAGCATTCTTCTATCTAAATAGGCGTTTGTGTGTATTCTGCTGTTTGTGTATGGCTGGCATAGAGCGATTTGTTTTACCTTTCCCATGCCTGGATTGTCTTTGACTTTGGACACGGCGCGGAGCAGGCATGGCGGTGCGGGAGGGGGAAGAGCCTGGAGGATGCCGCTGAAGTTGGTGGGGTAGATGGAGGGTTCCTGGGGGTGGAGAAGGGAGGGCTGGTGCTTCTTGCGCTTGGACGATAGATTCAGCTTCTGAGCTGCCCTGTGAGAGACAACAGACAGGGGTGAATAGTTAATAGAGTATGGATTTTTTTTATATACTACTTGACCATAAGTGTAAACATGGAGCAGACATGAGTTGTGGTATTAGAAAATATCTCTCAAAACATGAGAAAGAATGAGAAAGGGCTCTCATAAAAACCTTCAAATCAGAAAGGAATCATTTTGCCTGAAAATATTGGTATATAGTTTTTCATACTGACATAGATCAACAGTGGATTTTAGATGCTACATAGGGCCAAAGCAGCACTCTCCTTGTCAAGATGAATGTAACAAGGAAGGGCATCTGGAGCAAGTCGTATTATTACACATTACACCACAACTTATACTAACAGTATTTAAAGTGGGAAACGTAAACTCCGCCGACAACCACATTTCAAATAAAGCTGCTCACTTGGGTAATGCCTGGAGGACTAAAGAGGAGAGGGAGAGGCGGGGTAGGGGCGGGGTCTGGAGGTATATGGAAAAGTTTGATTGGCTTAACAGGTATCCACACTTCAAACTCCTCCCGTGCAGACCGGTGTTAGTAATCAGAAATCAGTCTTTTGTGATGTCATCAACTACTTAAGATTGCAGTTGCACACATTCACAAATCTGCAAATTTACCTAAAATTGCCAAAAATGACTAGAAACAATAGACAACGCAATTAAAATACCACATACAAAGTTTAGTTGGAAAAAAAAGAAGTTATTTATGTTTTGTTTAGTTCCACTTCAAGCCTCAGATGGGTTTGATAGTAGGTTTAACTTTTTCCTACTTTTGGACGTACCAGTGGCATTCCAATAAAAATATGTCAAAAGACCATCTCTACATATGTTTTCCGACTTAGATAGAATAACCAGAAAAACATGTCACAACCTCACACAACCCCTTTAAAACCACTTTTCTCCCAACACCTCGGGCAATAAATATCTGGGCTCCACTCTGCTCAGAGCAGGGCAAACTGTCTTATAATTAGATTTCTGCTGACAGATGCTCCAAGTCCAACACATAAATGATTAGCAAGCAGGACACGGCGTCTGACAGGGATTAAATATGGACTGTCATAACAGGAAGGCACACTAAAAGTATGCGTTTGTCTTGATCAAACACAAAACAACTGTCACGTTCATGTCAGGCTGGGTGGCTAAAATGCTGCTCTACAAAAATGATTTCCTTCCCATCTTTCGGTTCAGATTTGTAAACGATGAGTTGCATTTTAAAGACGGAGTAATACACTTCTATGGGGTATTAACTGCACACACATTACATATTTACATCACCGTTTTACCTTTTATTGTTGTGAAAATGCTATATTAGCTGAAAACAACCTATAAACAAATTTAATGAGTTTCAGTTTCTTTTTTTTTACACTCTGAGTCTCCCCTCCTTTTGCTCTCCACGATAAGTCTCTCCCCCTTCAGAGCACTATCACATCGGTACAACTGGCAGGCATGAAATACTGCACATTGTGTCAGGTTTGTGAAGTTGTAGTGTATTGTTTCGTATCATGGCTTTCTATATTTATGAAAAATGGGCATCTGGGAGCACGGGTGGTGTAGGCTTGTGGTCTTTGGATAGGATCATACTGCTAACCGTAACAAGGGGTCAAATAGTGCCTGGGAGAGATCGCTAGATTACTCAAACATGCATGAATGATATATAAAATCTGTTCAGGCATGTTTTTGACAAGCGAACAACATTATAACATGGTAGAAAGCTCCAAAAAGTTAATTTTGCATGAGAGTTTCAAGATGGCAGAGATTGCGGGTTTGATTCCCAGAAAGCTGACGTGCCATCTGTCTGGGGTTGGTCTCTTAAGTCTTGTGCTACCGTGGGTTCACTTCAGGTACTCATGGCTTTTGCCCAATTCCCAAGGACATGCATGTGCTATGTGAACTGGTGAATGAGAGCTGAGCATATTAAAGGAATTCACATAACTTTTTCTGGTGGAGGGTCTGCCACCCGCTTGTCTCCATGGAGATGTCAGTGATTGGCATCGAATGTTCCACAGTCTAGTATAAAACATATCTATCTCCTTGAGCAAAACAGGGGACACCACCAGGCCAAGTCACAGATCAGAAAATGAACGCATTCTTAGCAACAAACATCTGTAAAAACCATGAATTAAATGGACAAAATACGTTTAATGCCATACTGTGGAATATACCAAGCCAACCAATAACATCTTCGACAAGCAGAAAGCAGACTCCCCACCAAGTTGCACAGTGCATCTTTAAAGATGAATTGTTTTTATAACTGCCGGGAACCAAAGCAATCATCCTCATAGCTTGGATTTGAGAATCAGTGTTTGTCTATCAATGTTATCTCTTACGATTTTGAAGTTGTTGCCTGGAGCCAACAGTATCTTGGCACACTTACAACAACTCAAAATATAAATGCACTGTAAAGAATGAATCAATGAATTGCATGTCAGCTTCCGGGCAGCTCTGTGTAGGAGGAGACAGGTATACCTTACTACTACTTTTATCAAATGTACCCAGACAAATTGCTGTGTGCACACTTCCTCTGCCCTGGCACCTAGCAGCTCTCCTCCTGTAACACTAGCTGGCTTTTTGACAGCGCTCTAATTAAAATCCACTGTCCGGTTGGCCCCTGTGTCTCCTGGAGTCAGCTCTGTGGAGACACTGATTGGTCATAGGGTCTGAGTACTTGTCCTCATGCGCTCCATTCACAGCCCTGAACTCTCACAACCTCCCAAACACAGCAATATCTCAGTCTGGTGCCTGCAGGGAGGGAAGCTAGCCAGACTTGTATAGTGGTTCCAGGTAGGATCAGCTAACATTGCATCTCGGGCTGGAAAACTCAAGGTCAGAAAGCAAAGTAATCCCTCACAAAACATTTTCCAGTCCAGTTTGATTTCAAAAGCAACACGGCGCAGACAAAGGCGCGCTTGTCAACATGAAAGTAGGAGAGGGGTGGTGGTGGCACTACGGAATGAAAGAGCTGGAGTGAGATTAAAAGATGAGAAATTTGTGCAGAGCAAGGGTTTATAAGGGGCGGGTGGAAGAAACAGAGCATGTAAGGAGAGGGTAAGTGAGAGAGGGGGGGGGGGGGGGTGAAGGAGGAGTATGCAGAACGGGGCAAGTTCGCCCGGGTCTTGGAGAGCTCCTGAAAGACCAGCTTGTGCTCATTAGCTGTTTTCTGGAGCTGGACAAGTCTGGGGTTGCGCTGTTGCTGCCAGATACCAAATTCCCAAAAAAAAAAAAAAAAAAATCTCATCTCTAGAAACCTTTACTCGAGTGACAGTATACACAGCCCCCCCTCACTTCTCCCCTGCAGCGACAGCCCAAGAGCACAATCAGCGAACACACTAGCGGCTGATGGAATAATTATTGCATCCAGGAAGGGCTCCAGTCCCCTGGGAGCTGCCTTATGTGTGAGAGCATGCGAGACGGATCGTGTGACCGGCTAAAAATGAGATGGAAGCGATGAATACGAAGTGCGGAGAGATAGACAGACAAGAGGGAGAGTATAGCGGAGTGGTCGCACGTGGTTGTGATATGCAAGCTATAGGAGGAGATATGAATAAGACAGATGAAGGTAGGTGTCTCCTTGCGTACCTAAATCAGGCATCGGAAAGTCAAAACTTACACGGAAAGGTGATGCTAATTGCAAGCTGGCAACCTTGGAATCTCATTCATGCCGGACAATGGTGCTTTGTGAAAGGAAAGGAGAGGTGAAATAGATGACAGTCGTGGTTTTGCACAGCACGTGTAGAGAGGAGAGGGGGGAAATTAATTGCAGGGCTGTTCTGCTCACTCTAAGAAGGTCCCTACCCACCTCTGCTGCGATGTGAAACTATATATAATCAGTCAGGGTTGGGAATTCTCTTAGATTTGTGCACCAACAACAGCTTGCCCACCTGTTCAGCCAAAACCTCCTGCTACTAATTGATTTGTTTCCATACAATGTGATCAAACTACTTTACTTACTATGGGTGGTGGTTAATGAATACAGTTTATGCATGAGGTCTACTTACAGCTCTTTCCAATCCATCCTCTAGTTTATGCTCATAGTCAAAAAACAGGCAGTTCGAGTTTGTGGTCCAGGTCTGCACTGCCAGAGTTCTCCATTACGCGTACATTTGATCCACCGCAGGGGTTAGAAGAAGGAGAAGTAGTAGTAGTGGTGGTGGTAGTAGTAGTGGGGACACAGCGAGGCGAGGCGGGGCTGCACCCAAAAGTCAGGGACAGTCAGGTCTTCTCTGGCAAAAGCTGAGACGCGATGCATTAAGTTGATGAAGGTTTAGGTAGTAGGAGTACGTGAGGAGGTGTAAAAGCGGCTGCCATAGTAACTGTATAGGAGTTATTCAGGTATACAGGTATTATGGATGAGGTGGTCCATATGAAGCAAGAAGGAGGTCAGGAATGGTCCATGGAAAAATGTCAATTCCAAAGTTCAGAGCAGCATAGCAACAGCTGGCTTTCCAATAACTTTACATCCAACCAGTTTTCCCCACAGGTTGCGTCCCTTTATTTTCCCTCTCTCTCTCGTGCGGTTAATCCTTCAGAGAGACTGCTGGCTGCTGGTCTGGTAGTCCGGACTTTTCTGCTGCAGGATCAGGGAGGGGAGAGGAGCGGCACGCCTGAGTGCTCCGCGGATATCCACGGCTGGCTGGGAACGGGGAGAATTCTTGGTGCTCGTTCAGCCTTTCGGTCCCTTCTCCCGGCCGCTATCAGAGAAATCCTGGCAGCTGTCCTACCTCCACTCTCCCTCCCTCTCTCCTTCTCGCTCTCTCTCTCTCTCACTCCCTCTCTCCCTCCGCTTTTCTTTCCTCAGCCCAGCCCCTTTTCTCCGTGACTGCCAGACGAGGTGTCAGCTCTCGATTGCTGGCTGCTCGCGGCGTAATTTTCCCTACTACTGTCTACACCCCACCAGCACGTCACATGAATACTTAATGCCTTACAGGAGCCCCTCTCTCCTTTTAGGGTTCCTGGACTTCAAACAGATTTGGTGAGTATATCCCCGCAGAGAAGCGCTTGCAACAGGGTACACTTTTGCATTTTGGCTGAATGGCGTAATTAGTAAGATGAATGAGTTATTTATCATGATGCAAGATAGGGAGGGTATTACTAGCAACAGTTTTTCATACTTGATAGCAACTGGACAATGGAAACTAGAGCTGCAATTTGAATCAGAAATGCAATTAGCCAAGTGCAAAGGAAGCAGTTTCTAAGTTACTATAAAAACTGCTACCCATGTACTTTCGATATGTATAAACATGATCTGAAATGTGATTCTTGCCAATTGATATTTCACTCTTTTTTGTCAATTCCTTTGAATTCTGAACTTTGAACAGAATCCAAATCTAATCGCAATTGCAATCGTCATTTTCCCCAAATCGTTCAGCCCTAATGGACACAAGTTGAGAAGCAGATTTAAACCAGGAAGAGCCAGTCAACGGTCAAGGGTAGAAAAAGGTGGAACTGAAGCGTGCGAGTAGGCGATGGTTGGGGTGAGAGTGCCCCGTATTCCCCTGGCTTCCAATTTAGCCGTATAAGCCTTCTCTCTCTTTCTCTGTATGCGTTTGAAAGACTGGCTGTTTGAGTGCCTATTGCTCCGACAACACAGCGGCCGAAAGCGAGTGGGTGTGAGACTCCGTTGGATGAAAGTGCATTCGGCATAAAGGCACAGCAGTCAACCCTCTCTCTCTCCTCCTCTGCTTCTGCATCTGACACAGTGCCCCCTATATGAACTCGCTCGGATTAAAAGTGCGATAGAAAGAAGCGCAAAATAACATCGCACTGTCTTCTATTTGATATTTGGCACAACCTTTACCTTTCATCTCTATTTAACCTACCACCGCTTTTCCGGGGGTGTCCACTTCGGAATGATTTGAGCGCACCGCTAGTCTCCTGGAAACTGCATTACCACTTGGCTAATCATGATTGGCAAGACTTGATGAATAGGGGACAATGCTAATGCGAACATTGGTCACCTTGACAGTGCAACCAGCCATTAGACCCATTGCAATGCTTGCGCCTTCAGTTCTATACCTTACCGTTAAGTGTTATACATCAGCGGGTGCCATAATAGCTGGGTTGGAGTGTCCAGATAGTCCCACAGCTCTATCACTGTCTCCTTTTGAAAAGACCTAAGGGACTGATAAAGACTGTAATATATATGAATGAGAGAAAGATGGATGAAAAAATCAAGGCTGCTTTTCAAATGGGAAGGTGAGTCCGTGGGGGCTTTTGTCTCAGAAAGGACATTGAGATTTCTCTTTTTCCCTTACAAAACGGGGTCAGTGACAGAGGACGGTCAGTTGCCTGTGCAATGCTCCACTTTGGCAGACTGTCAATAATTGCTTTCTTTTGTAAGAAGAGCATTTTCCCTCCTGCATAGCCATTCTATCTAGCACTCCCATTCGATTGTTTGTGCAAATTTGTCTCCGAATTCCAAGCGATGTCTTCATCCATTGTTGCTAATTAGTATGCTTTACACATTAGTTATCTTTGACATTTGTTTCAATTATAATTTTTTTTCTTTCAGCAGACAAGATATGGCTCAACTGCTTATCTGGTATAAAACTGCGCTTTAAACCCCCTGCAGTGAGCTTTCTGATTAGCACACCAGCCTACTACTACTACTACTACCACTACTACCTCTTCATGAATGGGAATACTGGATTCTAGCCACGCATTGGTAATGAATACAGTCTTGCTCGCTGTAGGAGACATTCTCTATTTAACAGGGGCTCAAAGGAAACCGGCAAAAGATTTTTTTTTGCACACTTCTTTTAATAGGTTGCCGTGTGCAGACCGGGGTGCCGTATCAGCAGATGTTGATGATTGATTGGGCGGGTGGTGTGTTGGCTCTATCAGGTGAGGTGCGCTGTTTTGGAGCCCGGGCATAATCAATAGGAAATGCCCCCCGAGCTAAAATCAGTACACAGTGTCTTATTGACAGGCTGCCCTTGACATGATCAAATGGCCCGCCGCCCCCACAGGTACAGCACTGCTACATAAATCTACAATATCAGCCTGCACAAAGGTGGAGCTGGGGCTTCATGTGAAAAGATCTGTATCAGCCTACCAGCAAAAACTCAAAGATTAATTTCTGTGTTAGGATTGTCTTAAAGTGACAGTACTCGATTTTTGACTATGCAATTGAGCAAAATACAATTACAATTCAGAATAAAATGATGATCACACTATTTTTCAAGCTTTTATCAAGTAGTATTGTATGAGGTTACTGTTCGAATGGAGGGGAGTGGCCTTCACAATATAATAACTACTGTTTAAGTTAGATACAGACAACCATGACACTACCGTTTGTCTCATGTCATTGAACCATATCTAAGTGTCCTGTACAGCCCCCATGCTTCTACTCCCAAGCTGCACGCATCCTGACTAGCTAATCTCCTGCTGTGATTAAACACCCATGACATCAGCCCACACGTTCATATGGCACCCAGGCAGGCAGAAGGAAATGATGTCATACTACCAGGCCTGGCAGGGACAAGGCCCACCCAGGGGAGATTTACAGGCGAGGTCGGGATGCTAATCATTAACAATAGGACCATAAAAGGGCTTTTTCCCCCCTGTAAATCCCTGTGTCATACCAGGTCAGTGCAGACTATTTGTGGAGATGTATGGCAGAATGTATGCATTACATTAGCCTAAGAGTTGAAGGGGTTAAATGTGTAGGACCATGTTGGATGAATACAGCATTTGGGAGCATGACAAAGCGAATCATGCCTCCTGTGTGGTACTGTGCTGTAGGCTGATAATGAGCCTCTTTAAATGCTCCCTGCAATCAAGGGGCCACTGATATAAACATTCATTTAGGCTTCTCCCCCTGCTCCTAAACTGTTCCAAACACTTGTGTCTGGACGGCACACACTGAAGATTGCAATTAATTTGGAAACACAATTGTGCTCTTTGGAGGCGGTGGCTCTGAAGTCCAAACGTGGAAAAAACAGTAATGGAGGAACTCGCCTCTGCTTATCTTATCTGATTCAGATTTAGATTAGTATCAACACAAACCCAGATATTTTGAAAAATGTGTCTCCCTGCTGTTCCAGCTGCCAAAAGCATTAAAATGTAGGAGAAAAAGAGCGGGCTTATCCAGATGCCTGTTGCATCTTATCATTCTTAGCTCTGAATCCAGTTTAAAGGGAGCGGCTCTTCTGTGTCTGTGTACACAGCACAAATCTGCAGGAAGTGGCCAAACACCTCAGGCTACACTTTATAGACTTTCTATAAATCCTCACAAATAGATTAATGGATCCAAGCTGAAGCAGACAGGAATGGATGTGATGTCCAGTTAGAGAGGCAATATCCTGGCCAGCACACTGGGAGCTGCACCCTGGACCGCAGCCTGCAGAAAGCCTCTTTGTTCCAACAAGGTGTTGAGCAGGGCTTTGTTCCCCTGCACTGTCTGGCCTTGGACACAGAATAGTAAATGGGGCATCATTTGTGAGCTGACTGCTGACAGCCCAAGGCTGCACACACATCTTCAGCTGTGAGTCGCAACTAATTAGGTGAGGCTAAACATGTCCATGTAACATCTGTGAACACAATGTGCCGTCAGAACAGTATTCCACAAACTTGTTATCCATGCATGTCATAAAGCAAGTTTGAGGGCTCTAACACAGACATGCATCCTCACACACAGAGCCTGCATTAGACCAGGATTCACACTGCTCTGTGGACTGGGCTGGAAAACGAGGGATTAGGGTGTCCTCTGGGAGCAGCCAGAATCTCAGAGATCATTTGGAACACTGGAGGGGGTACAGAGGGGTACAGAGGTGCAGCAGAGTGAAAGAAGAGAAGAGGAAATGGCCATAATGAAATATATTCAACAGGAAGAGTCTGTAAGCAGAGACAGAGGAGAGGGGAGAGGCCATAAGAGAGTCAGGGCAGGTAGTCTCTCCATCACTGGGCCTGGCTGAGAGCCAACAAATGCTGTTTGACCAGGTAAATCATTTCTGCCTCTGAAAGACAGAGGAAATGTGTGTGCAGCTCTGCTACAGCCAGCCGGGAAAGGCTCTACTCCCAAAGATGGAAATCCACATAAGCTGAGAAACTGTTGGAATAGTACTAGAAAAAAACACCAATATTCCAAAAAGCGCTGTTTAGTGCAGCGAATCTACTGTTTTCTCACAAAACTACGTCGATTGCACACTACTTCTTGTAAAGCAGTCATTACAGAGAGTATATAAAGACTGCAGCAGAGCCATTTAGCCAAAGTCAGTGTCCTTTTCTTGAACATAACTATATCCCTACGGTTGTATCTAAAGGCTAAGCTGTGTTGCTAGGCAGGTCTTTGTATATGAATAAGAAGCATATTAAAGTGCAGGAGTCCAGCTGCTGCCATTCTTCACTGTGATTAGCTGATTGTAGCACTGGCATTCTCCCTCTAAATGTGCCTTAACTAGTCTGGGTAGGGGAGGCCCAAGCATGATGTGTTAGCACCACAGGAACAATTTGTCAGGTATGAGATAAAGAGCCTGCAACAGGCCTCTGGAGGAGACAAGAGGCTCTGACCCTGCAGTTTGCAAAATCTACAGACTGCAGATTCACATGTGCCTGTATAACCGCCTACAGGAGGAGCAGAGGGTTAGTGACAGTTGCTGATGAAGACTTATTCTTGCAGTGTTCTGCACATATTAACAGCCTCTTTCTTCTCTGTCTCCTGTCACTCTCAGACAGTGCTGCAGGTATTCAGCTGGCGGGTGGATCCAGGAGGAACACAGCTCCTACGCTCCGCATACTGAACTCTCTTTCACCCATTGTCCTACCCACGGCTTCCCCTCAGAACACCCAGCACAATCGAATCTTCTGACAAGCAATGCAAACTATTATGGTTCATGGAGAATAAATGCATAGCAATGGCATAGTCAGTTAAGCTTTTACCCAATAACCAAAGAGTGTCCAGTTCAATTTTGGCCTAGTACTGTCCCAAAGTATGTGGCTGGTTGCAAAAGAAAAGTCATCTAGGTAGTAGTAGATTAGACACAAATACAGGTTCAGTTGTAATCCTAAATGAAACTTGTACTAGTTGTATTAGGTAGTAGTATTAGTCGTAGTAGTAGTTGCATTAGTATTAGTAGTAGTAATAGTAGTAGTTGTTGCTGCTGTTGTATTTGTAGTTATTGATTAGGGACATAAGGTAACATATATCAAATCATACCGATACAGGTTCAGTGTTAATCCTGAATTGTACTAGTTACATTAGGTAGTAGTAGTAGTAGCAGCAGCAGTAAAAGTAGTTGTAGTGGTAGTAGTAGTAAAATATGCCAAATTAAATACATCTACAAGTTCAGTGGTAATCCTGCAACAGTGTAACTGTCATGTCTAAAATAAAGACTATATTGTTGACACAGAGAGCTTCATTAAACTAACATAATATCCATGTATACTAACCCAAAGTCCAGATGGCGATAGGTGTGTGAGAGTGGGGCGGAGGTGAGAAAAACCAGGCGTTACTTCTGCTCCACTTGCATGCTTCATTAATCACTTAGTGCCAATGCTAAGACACCTCGCGATTATTTATTTGCGCTTCTCCAGGCTGAGGCTATCACAACAAACAGGCCCGCAGGCGAGCTCAACATTTGGGAGTGATTAATCAGAGGAGGGACCTAACGCTGGGGGAGGGGCTGCTGCTGACACGTGTTTTTGAATATAACCGTTTAAGGCAAAAGGTACAGAGAGATGCAGGGAGGTTAAATTGGGGGGTAACTGGTGTGTTACATCTGTGAAAGACGTGTAAACCTGTGGGGTCAAGTCTGATGTATGGAGATGGAGAATGTATAGCTATTGAATAACTATTTCCTCCCTTATAAAAAACATAATTTCAGTTTTAAAAGTGCATTATGTAACTTTTCTGGTGGGGATTCTGTCACCATGTTGAAGTTGCTTTGCTTCGCTAAAAATACCTTGAAAAACACCTCTCTGCAGATCTGACTTATAACTTGGACTGAGATAAGTTTAATGCCGCTAACTACTCTGCCACCGCTCAAGTTCTTTCCTTTTTCCAAAACACCGACCTAACAAAATTGAGGTACTCATTTACATATTTGAAAAGTATTCTGTATTCTATCTTCAGTGCTTTTCAGATTTGTACCTCACCTCCTGACACTAAACACAATGACCACACAGCACATTGTTCCCGAATGAGAGACTTGAAGCACAATGAGTAATACCCAAACCTTAATAAAAGCGCAGATAGACATGGCGCGGGTACATGATTAGACTTAAGCAGTTTATCCCCATCACCCTCTCATAAAGTCAGAAAGCACACCGCGGCACAGGGCCACATAGAGCGTTCCAGGATAATGGGATTTTTAGTACACCGCATCTGGCTCTCACAGGCTGGGTCATGAACGATTACTGCCTCTAATCCTCCCCATTCACTCGCATGTACGCAGGGAACGCACAGGACAAAGCTACGCCGCTGGTTTCAGTGCTGTATACACTATTTGGTGGTTAGAGGCCGGACAATAACTTTTCATCTTTACTAATGCCGCACTAAGAGACATTGATGTAAACAAATAAAGGAGTTATGAGGCCTCTTGTATGGTCCATTAGGCTGATTAGGTATGGATCGCGGACATCACCGTAGTTAATTCCCGCCAGTTGGTACGTGGCCGATCTAATATACAACGCATATAGATCAAACTTATATAGCTACCATTACGTACAAGTTACTCAATGAGTGCATTTATGAAGAAAAGTTACATCGTAAAAAAGTAGCTCACACTTCATTGTGATTGGTTAAATCCTGCCGTCACTCATTCAGAGGCTGACCAATCGGAGGACCGGGTGATGAAAAGTACACAGCATTCTAGTCTACCCTTTCACTATATATATTAATACATTTGGAAATACATCTAATTAGTTTGTTCAAAGGCGCTGTACCTGATTTTTACTCTCTTAAAAAGTCAAAAACCGAACTAGTTCATTTTAAACAGTTTTTAGTTAAATTATTCCTCACTTTCTTTATGCAGAACATCCTATTTACTCACTACGATGTGTTTATAACCTCTTTTCACAACTTTCAGACACCAGAGTGGAGTTTGCCGTCACAGTAAAACTAACAACAACTAGCATGCTAACACACAATTCCTAATTAAGACAAATTTTGCTCCTATACCTGGGAAAAAACATCAGGTTCACGCCCTTTAAGCGGATTCTAACAACATCTAAACACGCTTTAAGATGCTATGCTAGCAGAATACATTGACTGGATAAAAGCAGTAGCTCCGACAATAGCCATACCCCCTGAAGTAATCTGCATTTCATTTGTAAAAACAGACAAACAGAAGGATGAGGGGGACCAGTCAAAAAAAAGCCCCAACGTACAGGGAAATCAGCCTCAAATAGCTGATTGGGCATCTATTAGTCATTTATGAGGAACCGAAGAGCACAGTTAAACTCACCGGGAGCCATCTTTGTTTGTGCGGATGGTGCCACGCAAAGGCTCATGGGAGCTCGGGCCAGAGGGGGTCCATTTGCCGTCTCACACAATAGCATATAAAAGTCTCCAGTGCAATTTCCGAACACGCTGCATTTGGGTTTTCCTTATTCTCCCACATTCCCACACGATGCTTCCAGAATACAAATCGGCGCTATAATAGACTTGATTTGCATGACACCTTTGACAGAATGAGGTTTAGATGGCGCGCCTCTGCCCCCAATGTCTTCATATCTATTCAAATCGGAGGAACTTAGCGGAATGCCCGACCAAAGCACGATAAGCTAACAGTGCGGCAGTGATCAGAATAGTGGCTGCGGGCAACTGTTACCCGCGAATGCTGAAGGAATGCTAGACGTGGGATGACAAATGGGAGGTGGGATTGTAGGGCATGGCCTGCTGCTGCCTACACAAGACCTGTTCATTTGATGCGGGCATTTAAAGCACAATAGCCTCTCTGTATACAGTTCGGAACACCTCGCAACTCCAATGGAAAAGAACGTACTCTTTCTCCCCGTAGAGCTGGTAGGTTGGACCGGGTTAGCGTGCATGCTTGAGTCAGCATTTTAGGCCTTTGTTTTGGAGCAGTGGTAAACGAGCCCCCCTCCAGAGCCCCCTCCAGAGCCCCCCCTCCGAGTCCCCCACGCGCCCCAGGCAATGTGAGTGTACCAGCCAGACTTCCTGACTCAGTTTTTTGGCAAAGGTTGCAGGGTTATCCCATCCATAAGTACTAGGCTGTCCGTGGCCTTATCACCGGGTTGTTTGCGGTACATGATGACAATAGGTGATTAGGCAGTGTCTCTAGGGGTACGGGAAGAGTAGCGGGGTCTATGTATCACACTTTGAGGAGGGATAGAGACGGGAATTCAAAGTGGAGACACAGAATCAGACCTTATGTGGAAATAGGTTTGATTAGCTGGACTGGACGCACCTGTATACCGCCAATAAAAAAAAAACAACATAATAATACAATCATTTCTATGTTTTTTTTCTATCAATAAAAGGTAATTTTGTCAGAAAATTGCAAAAAAAACAACTATCTTCAGTTGAATGAGAAATGCCCTTCAAAACCTAACATTTGAAAACCAAGATTGCAACACCTGAAGACAATGATGAAGAATGAAATTATTGTAAAAGTATCAAAAGAAACTAGTCAAGACCACACTCTTACAACTTCTCCAACATTACAAAAGTTATAAAAGTAGAAATTTCAAGCATCAAATAGCGGTGTTGTGAAGATAGAGTTGATTCAGAAAGAAAAGAGATCAATAGTTTATCAAGAATGATTCAGGCTTTGTAACTACTTAATGAAGGGGCTCGGGGTAGGAGTATAGTAGTATATATACTGTAGTGCATGTGACAGGTTAGACTGCTCAATTTGTTCTAAAAAAAAGTAAAAGGTTTATAATTTTACTTCTTGATTGTGCATGGGCAGCAGATATGACATACGTAGAGGTAATTCAATAACAGTTCACAAGCAACAATAATGTTAACAAAGGCCAAAACCTGTCAATGATTAGAATTAACAATACAAAACACCTTTGACTAATAAATCAGTACATTTTAAACACCTTAATTTTGTTAAATCAATGTTTAAATCTTTTGTAGTAAAATTATGCCTTCTTTTTTTTCTAAATTGTCGCTGCATTTTGGGTGTAATTTTCTTGTATTATAGTACTATAAAAACTGACTCTTGTGACTTTTAAGCCCTGTTATAATGTTGTTACCTCATCAAAAACATACCTGGAGTTGTGTTTTGTTTTATTCACACATGTTTGAGCATTCTTTTGATATTTGTGTGTGTACATTTCAAAGCTCGAAATGCTCTGTTCCACCTCGTGATGTCATAAAGTGGTAGTTTTCAAGTTAACAGCTACCTTTTACATTATCATTAGTACAGACTGGAAATTCCAGGGCTGAAATTATACAAATGACTCTGGTGAAGGTGTATGAAGTTTAAAAACAGTGGAGCACTTCCTGTATTACTACATGACATCACAATGTGAAATGGAATATTTTCTGTTTGAGAGAAGAACTCAGGCTAAATATGCAAGTTTTGTGTGAATGAAAAAAAAAAACATAACTCCAGGTATGTTTTTGATGAGGAAACATTATAACATATATCAGAAAAATGCGCAATATGGACCTTTTAAGAAACCAAACGCTTTTCATGCTAAAATAACAAAAGCAGTGTATTGATTGAACCAACTTGACGTTCACACAGATGTACAATAGTTTCCCTGTATTTCCCTGAAAGAGGCTTAGACAGTCTGAGCATTTGTGTGGGTGGATGACTGATGCTGGTCAGATATATCTGCTTGTAGCTCCCTGAGGTTGTAGAACAGGCCGATCTCTATCTACACCTCTGTACCTCACATCACAGCTGACCACCTCACATGGTACTGCCACTCTCCACAACAGACAAAACCTTCTCCCATCGGGGTACCAGTATTCCCATTGGACCTATTATAGCAGACGCGTAGCAGGTGGTGCTTCATTCAACACACAAGTACAGAATCTACCCACTCAGCAATAGTGACGAGCTATTCTGTTGTTCACTGTCAAACTATGGGAGGTCTGGATTGATAGTTTTTAAAAGGATTATTGTTATAGCCATACAAAATGATAGTAAAATTGTATATGCAGCAGTAACACAAGCATATAAACTACAAAATTGGACAAAATCGCCATAAAATATTCACTAGTTCCATCTAAAACATTTTCATGACAAAACTTGGCATTCTGAGTACCACCACATCCAAATCAAATATTTAACAGGACAATTCCAGGTCTAATCTAGGGCTAAACCAGGTCTATAAGTAGACTACATCATTTCCACTAGTTCTAAGCAAGAAATTATCCAAATGAGGACAAAAAGTGGATCAAATGAACTCTGAATTAGGTAAACTCACAAACTGGAGAACACTTGAAGGAGCTTGCGACTCAAAATGTTTGAACCTTTAGTGCTAGTGCTTAAAATGAAATAAAACAGCTGTAATGGTACTATAAGTGCCCATGGGTCTGCACAAATTAGTATATTGACAATTCCAGGTGCCAAGTGTCTATAGTATTTCCACCATGGCATCCCTATACTCAACACATATGCATCAGTTGTCAGGCTGAGGTGGAGGTAGAATAACAGCTACAACCTCACAGTGGCTCTGAGATTTCTGTGTGCTGTGCTATACATTCAGCTCACACTCCGGCTCCGTGCTAGAATCTGTCTCACTATGGGCTGACAGCAAGACCATTACCCCACCACCTCCAGGGAGCAGACAGTCCAGACACAACCACCTCACAAAACTGCACATAGCACACGACACACACAAGGAGAGGTGAGGAGCAACAGGAAAGATATCCAAAAAAAAAGACATGCATCCAGCTGAACTGTCTGGCCACTTACTTCACTCCCATGTCAAGTCAGTATTCCTCTCCAAAGTTAAGTGTTAAAAACTTCCACAAAAACATCCTTGTCTTTGGAGCTCTGAGTCTTCTCTGGATGGTTATCTCGGTATCCCGGGGAGCAGAGACCCTCCTCCTAATGCTCCCGGCTCATTTGTCAGTGACTCAGACCCCTGCTGTCAGTCAGAGGGCAGTCTCCATGAGCACAGGCCTACAGGCGCGCTGCATGACCGACCACCGCTGACCACCGCTGTTACAAGTTACAAGTGTCACAGCGAGGAATGTCATAATTAGGGGAGATAGCAATAGCAAAAGTCTGGCTCTAAAGTGATGATTTTATAGTGTTATGGTAAAACAATACAAGGACCTGCATTAAGTTCCTTTGTACTGTTCCAGTTTAGCCGTATACATGAATAAAGTCACTTCATTTTCAACGTCACATTTCCAAAAATATTGTAATATGTACATTTAGGTTAATAAATGACATTTGGAAATCGTTAGTTCCTTAGTCTAAACAGAAACTATATAACACTAGTGTACAGAAAACAAATCATGGGTTGTAATGCAGAACGAAACCAGCAGATTACACTAATTACAGATCAGTCATTCTCCAAGCACAGCTGTATGGAAGGGCTGGTCTATCTCTAATACTGCAATGATGTAAGCCCAACCCAAACAGTTGTGGATGAGTGTAAAGAGGCGTCTGCACTTCCATTCCACAGGTCTCAGACGAAGAGTCTCTCATCCCTCCCTTGGACAAAATTACAGTCCAGTGCTTCTGAGAGACACATTTCAACTTCCTGATTTCCAATCTGCACTTTTGAAAGAAAAATCAGTGACATTTTACTTCTACAAGCTAATGACTTGTTTCTATGGTGACTGCGAATAGCCTGGGGATGAAGGGCAGAGTGAGTGTTGACACAAAGGCAGGGCCATGCGTACTGAGCAGCAGAGAGGCTGTTACAATTACAGCAGGATACCTCGCGCACAATCACAGTCATTACTGCACACATTCACCTGGGCAGCAGCTGCAGGGTGGACACACACGCCCATAAAAGCACTTCCCCTCACAGCCCTCAAGGCAGCATTCCTCCAAACAGCTGTGTGCTCTGCCCCATACAGCCTGTGTGCCACTGCCACAGTGCACAACGACTTCAAACTCCTGCTATGTCTCCAAGGTCTTTACGTCCATTTAGAAGGTGCAAATGAGCCCTCTGCTGTGTGTGATGACTATGAAGAGCAAAGTGACCATGAGAGGAGACTGTCTCTAACTCTACATAAACAACAGGCAACAATAGACGAAGCAGAAATAACCTGGTGTCAGACTACAGTGGTCACAGGCAGTCCCCCTGGAGCAGAGCCAGCCAGCCTCAGCTCCAGCCTCAGCTCCAGCCTCAGCTCCAGCCTCAGAGCAGGTGTAAATGGAACAGAGCTGGAGGTGTGATGTGTGAGGAGGCCAGTCTAGAGCCTGCTGTGAGCCCCACCTGCCTCCAGTACTCACACTGCGTCAATACACTAATCATATGCTCTGTCACAATCAGTGCTTAGCACCATCAGCCGAACAGCCGCCCCCTGTCATACTCTAATGATATGCATTCACATCCACGCTGTGTCCGCTCTCAGCTCAGTCCCTGACCCCCCTTTCTGTCTTTCTGTCACTATACACTGTCTAATTACCAATTGGTCATCACTGACCCCGGGTCATCGTTGTTTCTGGTTGTTTTACACAATTATATAGAACAGGAAGCCGGATGACTGCTCACTTCTATTAATGAATGCAGTGTGTGTGGATAAAGCTCAGTATAACAAAGCAACAGTGGTATGAGAACTATGGGTATGTTCATTTTCATCTTCAAAATCATAGGTCATTGGTGAACAACCAATGGAAATAAATATGTAGATCATTTCACAGGAGAGACGCCTTGGAGAAAGGCCACATTTTAGATATAGTTAAAAAAAAAAATCTGACAGAAAAGTGTGTGGTTCACTATGCAAATAGATTTTATACAAGACTGAATGCAAAATGAATCAATATGTCATCAGGATCATTCATCACGCTGATCAATACAACACCAAGGGAGACAAGTCGATAGTTTTGTGTTGTAAATAAAAAAATGTGAAAGACATCTGACATAGTTTAGCCTGAGAGCACTTAAAACCACACAAAGCATTAGTGTGGATAAAGCCTTGATCTGAGCGTCTGCAGGGATCAGCCTTTATATTCCTGTGAACATAGCCTTACCCTTTAAAACTACCAGAAGACCTTGCCTTTAATTACACCGGGCCTTACACTGATTGCGTGTTAAGGGCACTAATATGTTATTTCCCATAAAGCATATTCCAACAATAATCGGGGCCCATAAGTGCTGTGAGGCATATGTTGGCAATGACAGCACTTCATAAAATTACACACATTACCTCAACATCCACCGTTTGTTGCTATGGTCCGAGCAGTAACCACGACAACCATTACTTCTTTTGGCTTAACACTCAGTGTTAGGTCAGCTGACGGCATATGCAGAGCGCCTGTGAAATGGAATCATTCATAACAGGAAGAGGTTAAACCATGCCTCTGACCCTCCATAAAAACTGCCATTTACACGGAAATGATTCTTTCTCAATTCAGTGGACACCTCCAATGAAACAAACGTAATGCTTTTTTAAACAGCTGAACGCTTGAGTACTCCGTTTGCAAAATTAAACAATGAATGGCTTCTTTTTCTCTCGGAGCTGTGGCTAGATAAAGCTGCTAGAGTCTTTCCTAATTGCATTCTAATTAAAATTTCATCTGGGAGTGGAAGCGGCGTTAGTGAATGTCAGACAAGTGTCTAAGGAGGCCTCCTCACTCCACCGGGGTACAGGGGGCTGTTTAGTGATTCTGCTCTGTTCTTTGGTCGTGGGCTCTCAGGATCCAAACGTGCATTCTCGCTAATTGTATCTTTCGAGAACAAAAAGGAATACTAATCAGATGTGGGTTTTCAATCAAGGCTAACAGAGCAAGGACGCTAATTTCATTTCTCTCTCCTTTTCCTAATTCGAGCACTTTGAGGGGAGAAAAACTACTGGTTGATTGAGTTGTTTTAGGTTTTTGACGATATTTGTGCAGTGATGAGGTACGAGGGTGAGCACACATGAGAATAGTGATGCTATTGTCGACAACAGCTGCAAATATTCTGCCTCAAATTAACCAAATGTACCATGCAAGCAAGTACATTGGTGTGTGTAACATTCTAGCTTTAGTTGCTAGGCGATGCTTCCATAACATATGATTTGATCAGGCTGCATAACGTGTCGGCGCATTTACATTGTGTTTACTGTAGAAGAATAGTCATAAATGTGTATAATTTTAAGGTAGTGTTGTCATGATACTAAAATTTCAAATTTGATTTTGATACAAAGGAATAGACTTGATACTGATACCACAATAATACAAAAGTCACTCACAGTTGAAACAAAATCATAACTCTTTTGTTTCTAAATATTTTTTATTTATTTTTTCAGAGCATTTAGAACTACCCTTCCGACATTAATATGAGCAAATATAACACAGAGGAGCAAACCCTCATTGTACAGTGGTACTTTGAGTCACATGGGTCAAATTCAGAAACCCAGCCGTGTTACCGTCGACATTTTAATACCAGAGATGCCCCAAGTGTAAATGCCATTAAAGGAATAATACATTGTTTTCAAAGACAGGGGGCAGTATGTGATCTCCACAGACCTGACTAGTCCCGATTTCTTCCTGTGGGACCATCTTAAAGAAAAGGTGTTTGTGAATAAACCTCAGACAATAAATGACTTAAAACGTAATATCGAGGATCAAATAAGAGCCATAAGCCCGGAAATGCTTTCAAATGTTATTCAAAGTGTGTTGGGTCAAGCTATTCAGTGTGAAACCGAAAGTGGTGGATACTTAAAAAACATGATTTATTAAAATTAGGTCATTTTTACTTCCCCTAGTTTAAGTAGTGATAAGTTCAAGTGTAACTGAACAATTATAACCTCGGAAGGTTCAGTTTTACCTACTGCTAAAATTTGGTGAGTATAACTTAAGAATTACAGGAGCTACTGAAGATTTAAAAGTGTCATTGACTTTTGGGCCACCCTGTACTAAACAATAGAATGTAACATTAAATCGTAATACTTCTTTTCTATTCTCTTGTGGCCTTACATCGGTGTAATCCCTCAGTCGTCCAGGTAGGTTCGATAGTAGTCCATGGGTGTATACTCCCCATGCAGTATTTGTTCTGACACAGCTCAAGATAAGTCTAAATCTATTCATGAGGCTTTTTTAGAATCGATACCTGCTCAAACAACTATGTGCTGTACTTTCGATACTAGTTTTAGCATGGATTAGTATCAGATTATTAGTATTTTGTATACTTTCAACAACAAAATTACTTAGTACATTTTTAAGTAATTCCCATTTGAGGAGGTTCAGCTATTCTTCCATTTCCAGTGCATCCCCCTCACCTACTGTGCCAAGTCGTCCCATTGTCATCGTGCTAGTGAGAGCCAAGTAAAACACTGCATTCTTGGCGCGGGTTTATCTGTGGGATGAAATGTGAGGTGTGGCTCTCACCTCCAGCCCTGATGCCCCTCTTGGACATGCTCAGGGGAAAAAACAGGACCACCTCCCTCTAGACTTCTTTATCTGAAATTCTTTTGAGCGCTCATCCAAAGAAAACATGGTATCTCATAAATCTGTGTCAGTGATTAGTCCGACCCATAGGGAACAAGCTCTTGGGACGGAGAGCAGGACACAGGAAGGAGAAGATCAAGAAGAAAATATGGAATGTCTTCTTAGCAAAAAAAAAAAAAAAACTGTTACACAAAAATAATAAAATAACTGTAAAAAATGAAAATGCATTGAATGAATGTCATATTATTTAAGCATTTGAAAAGAGCATTCCGTCTTAAAGTGACAGTATGTAATGTTCTGGAAGTAGAAAGGCACCAGCCTGATTCCATAGAAATACAAAGTTTAAAACATTCTCCATGGAAATAGATACGATTTATGCCATACTGTGTAAGATTATAGCCAATGCAACAACATTTCCAAGGAAACACCAGGTGGAGACCCTCCTCCAAGCCAAATAAGGGTCAGGTTTGTGGAGGTGCAAGCCTGGCCTGCTCAGAGTAAAGATGCATATTTTTCAGTGCAATAAAAACATCCATAATGAAAAAGAAACCTGATTTTACTTCAGTATTTTTTGGCAAATAGTTACAGTTTAAAATACTCAAAAAAGGAAGGCAATACAATCCTTCTCTTATATGTTTGAAGCTGGAGGCAATTCTTGGCACAACACTGACACACACAATTTATCCAAGCATGTAAGAATCTCTTGTGGTTTGAATAACTAAATGAGTAGGTTAAATTGGCATGAAAAGATAATATGAAATGTTTTGACACGTTATGTGGTATACTTGGAATTACAACAAGTCTTATTAACTTTTTTCAATAGCGTTTTGCATTATGGCCATGCTGAGATATACTGAGATATACTGTAAGCTGACCTCTAAACCTCCATCTTTCTTTTTGGGGAAATGCTAACTCTATATTGATTCCCTATGGCTTTGTTGTCACGGTCCCCGGGTGCCTCTATCTGCCCCCACTTGCCCACCCCCACACACACCTCCTGCAACGCCCAACTTCAACACTCCAATGCATCACTCTCCTCTGTCACTCCAGCCAGTTTCCTTTTCGGCGGCATTCATTACGGCATAACGCTCCTCGGAGAGAAGAGGCAGGGGAATGTATGCACTGACCCACTGCCAGAGAAATCTATCACTGACAATGTGGCACACGGCAGCGTCCGGTCA
The DNA here is from genome assembly GCA_019594935.1 of Periophthalmus modestus. Classification (NCBI taxonomy): domain Eukaryota; kingdom Metazoa; phylum Chordata; class Actinopteri; order Gobiiformes; family Gobiidae; genus Periophthalmus; species Periophthalmus modestus. The sequence goes on along the minus strand of JAIEZT010000068.1, from coordinate 16,729,442 downwards.
GCCAGAGGAGCCTGATGGAGTCCCCAGGGGAGCCTCAGCCACCGCAGCAGCAGAGCTAGAAGCCAAGGAGAGGAGGGAAGGTGGAAGTGTGCTAAACAAAACAAGTAGAAGAATGGAAAGCACAAGCAGTAGACTAGACAAAAATAAAAATGAAAAAATAACTTTGGATGGTGATTTTCAGAGGTGGCCAAGGGTGTAGTAGTCTGTCTGAAGCCCAAACTAACAAGGGCAATATTTAAGCCAATATTTGAGTATTTGAAGACAATGGAAGTGAAATTTACGTGGGTGGGATCAAAAAGTTGTTGGTTAGCATAGAGTCTGCACATATCTGTGACTAAAGCTGATTGATACGGCAAAGAAAATGAATCACTGTCATTTATCTTTGCATAGATTGAGCACAATTTTTATATTGGCTTTACGTATTTACTCTTTAAAAACACATAAATATGGCATCGGTGTATATCCTGCTCCAAGCCACTTGCACTTACTGACAGATGACCGGCTGTAGACCTGGCACTTAAAAAGCCCCACGTCCCTTCATGCCAGTAACCCCCCTGGCCATGGTGCAGGACAAAAACATTTATTAATGACCCTTTTGGGAATCTTGCATTGGCCCAATTCATCAACACCACCAGGGTAGCAACCTGTATGGAGCAGCCGGTGACAATAGTTCTGGGTCTCAAACCAGGGACCATCTTGTTATGAGGCATAAGTGTTAACCATTTTCTTCCTCCACTTCACAACTATCAAAATAAATCGTCAACAATCGGAAATCAGCCATCAAAAAGTAACTCAACATGAAATTCCACAGAACAATAAGTGTATTTAACCTAAGCCCCTTTCGTGAGACGCGCCCACTTCGTATCAAATTATGTAATAGTATTATCCATTCATGAGCACTGGAGCCTGCACTAGAGGTTCATTTAGCCTGATGATGATCCATATCCCAGAGCGTGCAGCAATTCATCCGCGTCAAGAGCAACACCTCCTTGGAATTGGTACCCCCCATAGCAGTTAACTCCATGACCCTGTGGTGCAGAGTGAGACGAGTCCCTGCATATCTCCCTGTAGGATTGCTTCATGTACACCTACACACAAGCGATGGCTCAATGCACACTGGGCCTAAATAGTAAACACAGCGATCTAACATTTTAATCTGGTTTTGACAAGCACAGTTAGGGTTATATGAGGGCTGCAAAATCAGTTTTCTAAAATAAAAATGCAAAGTGAAATACATAAAGTTTACTTTCACTTCATCACTTTTGAAATAAGGAGTAACCAAAAGAATATATTACTAGTTGTAGTACCACTAAAGCCAGGAGTGCCCAAACTCTTTTCACCGAAGACCATATCTTGAAAAATATTCGACACGGAGGGCCAGTGGTCAATACAGTGGATAATTCAGATGGTGCATTTAACATAGTTTTGATTTCATACTTTAAATTGGCTTGAAATATTAATATTAGGTCTGTATGACAATGTAATGTGATGTTATTTAGGTTATATTGGTAGGATTTCTCAAATTTGCCGTAAAAAGTACTGATTATGATCAATTGGGCCAGTTCAATTGAAGGCCTGAGGGCCAATAAAAACTGGTCTGAGGGCCACATTTGGCCCCCGGCCATAGTTTGGACACCCCTGATTAAAGCTAACATCTGTAATTAGATAGGCTGAAACACCTCTGTTGTATTCTCACATATCACCACTAGATGCTATCTATGTTACTGCTGTCTGATAGTGTCCCAGCTTTAGCCTGATAGAAGAAGACCAGGTGAACGTGAACAAAGGCCAGGTGAGGGGGGAGGGGCCAGGTGAGCGGAGAACAGGTTTCACACCTGCCATCTACTGGTGAAAAAATGGTAGCTTTAAGTGATATAAGAACTTTGTCACTTCTGATCATGCTAGTCAATGAAGGCTTTATTACTTTTTTCTGGTGTCTTTGTGACATATTTTCACATATGTTCAAAAACTGCAGAACTGATTATCTGCTGATTCTCATTGTAGAGCTTAATTTTCATGACTATTTTTGCAAAGCAACGCTACATACATGACCCAAAGTCTATATTATTAAAGAATTGCAAATAAATACAGAGCTGTGGGAGGGGATAAGTGTAACTGAAACTGAGCTCCCATGCTTCAATGCAGAACAACACAGGATTACTCTAACATGCATGAATCAATCAATCACAACACAACTATAAGTAAGCTAATGATACTATAGTTACCCACCATTTTACAACCAAAACAGAAAGCCAGTACTGCTTCAATTAAATTAAGTATAGAGTACATGTAAATATATTGACTGCAATCTGTTGTCTTAATGAAACTGACAAGAAGTATGCAGTATGTATAGGGGGAGGTCTTACCTAATGAAGAAGGATGTTGCCGCAGAGGAGGTGGGTGGATGGGCGGAGACGCTGGGTGCTGGGATCCCCGAGTGGGTTGTGCTCCTCACTCGACAGGGTGTTAAGGCGGTGCTAGTGGTCGTGGCAGTGGTCAAGGTGGTCATGTGTCCCTGCGAGGCTAGTACGTCCACTCCAGATGTCAAACCAGCAACCTAAAAATAAAAAAAAACATACTTTAAATTAGTTTCTTCCAGTTCATTTAGCTTCACTCTTGTTTCCGTGGTTACAGATGGACAGACAGATGTTGTGTCCAGTCACCAGTGCACGGAGTCAGCAGGTTCCACAGCGGAGAGCTCCCCTTGGGAACGACAAAGACGAAGCTTTACCGGGGCTATGCTGGCTGGGGCTAACTGTAATTAAGCGATAACCCATGTTTAATTAGCAATGAAATCACTAGCGTTCACTCCACCCTGTTCTTGATTACATCTGCACTCCTATGGTTTAACTAAGATGTATATATCTATTCAGAGAAAGCAACTGTTATGATCCTTGTCTGTAGACGTTACAAATGAGCAGATTTAATTATGAGTGAGATTGGGTAAGCATACAACAATCTGAAAATGTATGGTTGGATTGCATTCACATGATGGAGGATTAACTGAAAAAGGGCTCTAGACCTGCTTCATGTACTCCTGGACTACTTCATAGACTGCAGGAATATATCTCTTGCTTGTTAATCATTGATACAGAAACATTTAAAACAAGAGCACATGATCGTATAAGTCTAAGGACAGGCCACACCAGAACTGAGATGGGAAAAAGGACTTTTGGGTATTTTACTTCACAAAAATGGAATGTATTTCAAGGAGAAGCAAAATTGGTTTCTTTGGTGCCACAAATTCAATTAATAATCTGGTAACAAACTTTTACAATCACACCTGCACCTGTTTATAATGTTTTAAATGTACTTTTTTTCTGTATTTTGAACAGGGCGAGAGAGAGAGTCTAAGTCATGTATGTCAAACTCAGGCCGGGGGCCAAATCTGGCCCATGGCGTAATTACATTTGGCCCGTGAGTTCATATCAAATTTGCATTAGAGCTGGCCCATTGGTATATAACACATGTGCCTCTAATACCACAAATCCCAGAATGCTTTGCAAGTACACTGGCATGTAATTTTGGCCCACTGTAAATTTGAGTTTGACATCCCTGGTCTATGTGCTCTCATTGGGTCTCCCTGTGTAATATTCATTTTAAAAATCACTATTTTTATCACTATTCATGATAGGTACTGGATAGATACTGGGACTACTACTGCAGAAGAGGGACCGTACTTTTGTTTGATAGTAGAGACATCACAAATGTACAGTAAGTAATATTTCTGGTAGAGGGATGGAGATGTGTTTGCTTTGACTGAGGAGTTCCGTAGTATGTATTAAACTTAGGGACATAGGGACAAGATCAAGTTACAAGTCAGGTCTCTGTAGAGGCAACTCTGCTCAGAGTAAAAAGGCATGTTTTACAAGGTGGTTTCTTTAGCAATCTGAAATCAAATAAATGCAAGATACATTTGATGCTAAAGCTAAGAGAGGAGCAAATGGCAGATCTCACACCAGAAAAGTAACATAATGTACATTTAATCTATCCTATGAATAACCCTATCACAACTTTGCACTTCCAGAAGAGCCACTTTTGACTATGACACAGGCCTTGTAAACAGTCCAAGCGCTGAGATTTGTTCCATAGCTCAAATGTTTACGAGGTGTCAGCCCTGTATCTCCGATGGCACTCCCTGCTCTGGAAGGCAACGCATTCACAAACTCACCCCACGGCTACTGCTACTCCTGCCAAAAAGATGCACTGCAAACACCACCTGAACGCAGTCCTATCTGTCACTACTCAAACTGTTTAGCAACCAACACAATAGTCCCAACTTTCTTTACAGACGAAGTAATGATCGTGCTGGCTAGACGCTGTATGCTTCACTGGCTGCTAATAGAGCAACACAAGAGCTCCCGAGTCCTAATTATACAGCCTTTAGTCTACACTTTTCCAAATGGACAAAAGGTTAATCCTGTGCTAAGAAGCTGGTGTTATCCTGTGAGACAGTGATCAATCGGGGCTGATGAGAACTGGTTTGAGGTAGAAATTGAGCAAATACAGACTGGATCATTAATAACATTGACGCCTATGCAGTTGTGTAATAAAGTTGACATGTAATACGATAGAAAGTGCGTTCCATAAGACCCTTGAGTAAAAACCGTCTATATATTTACCACCTATGTTTGGCCTATATTCCCTAAAATAACATCCTTTTTACCATTCTCTTTATAAAGGCGTTCCACTATATACCATTTGTCATGCGCAGATGTAAGCTACACTATTTATAAGCCTGACATGTGAACACTATACATCATAATATGGTGACATTACTTTCTGACAGTGAAGCAGGAGCAGGTTTTTGCACTGCAGACTTTCACATTCATTTTAATAGAGCTGTACACTTATAGTCGTTAAGTTGATTAAGCGGTCGATGGAGGCTTAGCCAACCAAAATTTGTATGAGTAGACTAATTATTCCATTTAGATTATAAGGATTTATAAGGGGCAACAGCAGAGAGGAGGAGTTAGTTAGCTGCAGATTTGGCATTTATGATATTTACATGTAAAAAGGCAAATTAAACCCATGATTGAAGTTTCATCTGTCTATATAAATACATTGTTTCCTAGAACTTTTTTAAAAACTCTCGTGCAGTTAGTCTTGTGAGTGCACTTTGGAACAGATTTATAGAGATACATTATAGTTTTGAGAGCTTTTGCCACTCCCCCTTTTTAGTCAACTAATCAATCGGCAGGACATTTTAACTGAAAAGCATTGGACTATATTTCCCAGAATGCCTAAGAGCAAGAACTACACTTTAAATCCTGTGATCTTCTCTTGCAGCCTGTTATCACAGTTGAGAATCTTGAGTTTGGTTCCTCTCTCCCGGGACGTCATCATGGAAGTCCAGTCAAATATTCTGCTGTTATTTTAAAGAACACATTTAAATTTACTTCAGCTGTTTAACAAAAAATTTTTCTGTTTTACTCACTATCTAGTCCAGGGGTGGGAAAACTTTTTGACACACGGGCCACAGTGGGGTCTAGACTTTGACAGAGGGGCCAGGCCAGGATATATATATATGTGTATATTACATTAGAGATTTTGCCTGTAACATGTAGCAAAACATGAATATGCAAGGCTTATTGTACAAATTGTTTTTCAAATGCATTAAATAAATTAATAACAAATGTATAAATTTTTTGTTAAATAAACACAGCAGAAAAACTTTGGACAAGCTTTACCCTTACCTATTTTAATATAATCTATAACCTATTTTAATATAAAGTCACGTCGGCAGGGCCGGATTAATAAGCCCAAAGGGTTTTGCCCATGTCTGATCTACTCTATGAAATGTCTTCGCTGACTAAATCTATTGGCAGAAGAACCAAAAAGTATATTCCTTCATTTAAAGTCTTTCCAATAATTCCAATTTCGTACATAATAGTGACTGACAAATTAAATGTTCCTGGATCTTGTCTCCAGTTGTTGTCCCTTCTTTATGTGTTTAGATTTGACCACTAAAATGTCTGCGCTTGTACTTATACTTTAGTCATTTTTATAGTATTTTTATAGTTTCATTGGCAAAATGATGACATTATAGTGTACTAATGAAAGCTATGACAGAATGGCGGAATCTATTAGTTGCCAAGATTAACATTGTAAACTCTAGTTATGAGCTTTCCTGTATGCGGGTCTCTAGTGCTGGGACCAGATCAGACCAGGCGAAGTGGACTCATAACATTCTGGCACCAAACCCTAGAGCACTTCAGCGACACCCGTACAGGAAGCCCGACCGTCCAACCTCCAACGGTGCCCAGTCTGTGCCAGCGCTGTGCCAGTTTTAAGCCACACAGCTGCTCCTTAGTTCAGCGTCTGGCCTGAATGCATATACTTAACCTAAACGTGAGTAATACAAACACACTCCAACTACGGGCGACCTGCCAAAAAATTCATATCACAATTTTCTTAGTGCCAGCTCATGACTTCAGTTTTTTCATGGTTCATGCAAACTTACTATCTTTATATTGCCTTGTTGAGGTAACTGCATAGGCTGTATAATAGAAGTGGACTGAGGGAGTGTGGTGTCACCCATAGCGTTCAGTCACAACCAAATAAAACTTATCGATGTGAGAAGTTATGACGGATAAGTGTTAGTTCAGCTGGGGGCGGGTTACTAGCAATGAACCTCTTGCTAACACGAGTGGCAGCAAACTCAGGGAAAGTAGCCACCAGATTAGTCCATTATTAATTTTCATATGTTGATTTAGGGACAGAATAGTGAAATAGAAACACCAGGATCATGTAGAAAGGGTTAATACTTGAGATAGACCGATTTATTAGTTGGCCGATATTTGGACTTCTCCAGCACAGACCTATATTCTGTTTTGGTTTATTTGTTGCGACATACACACAAAATGGGCTTGAGGGAGTTTGTAGTCAATGCAAATGACATAATTTCAGAAAAAGAATCAAAGTCAGTCCTACATATTGGCCCAAAAATATCAGCAGGGCTTATCGGCCATCGATTGCTCTGGAACAGTCGGTATCGGCATCGGCCATGAACAAACCCATATCGGTCGCTCTCTAGTTAATACAAACATTCTAAGGTCAGAATGACGAGCCTGACAGCAGAAGTTACAGAGAGAGGGTCAAAGATTTTTCAATAGAAGTCAATTGGAACCAGACCTCGAAGAAACCGCTTGGCGCCCATGCTCAGTCCCTATATGGAGCACTGTGGTTAGTGGGATAGCTATGTCCATTTATATATACAGTCTATGGATAAAGGCTTTTTCTCAAAGTTGCAAGTCGTTAAATCCAAATATTGCTCACTCAGGGCATTGCTAAAGCAGGAGGAGTGGGAGGGACGAAAGTGTTTTTGTTTGAACGTAGAGTTGCATTCAAGGAATCTTATGAATCCAGATTCGTTTCAACATATCGCCCAGCACTAACTCCAACATCGAGTGCTGTCCCCTTGCGAATTGAAAACAAGGGTTTTTTTTTAAAGTCTGCTAAGCCCCTCCACTGGTTGGGTCTATCCCCTGGTCAGGTAATTAGAAGAACTGTCTGTTCGGGCTCAAAGTCACTAACGAGCTAGCCTTACACCCCTTAACCCCTCGAGCGCTCCCTGATCCCTCAGCCGCTGCCCCACTGGAGAAAGTGAGGGATGGACAGAAAGACAAATGAAAAAGTGTGTGCGCCAAAAGACAAAAGTGTTCGGTAGCTTACTGGTTATGAAGTCTGAAAGTGAGCAGCGGATGCCGATGTCCCCACCCTTTATCTGTCGCCCACAGGTTTTTCAAGACTTTATCTGACCTACGCTCCATGCGGTCAACAGACAATTACTGTAGAAGAGGGGGAGATGCTGCTAATCTGGCCCGTCGTGCTACCAACAGAAGTGGGGAATCACCGAGATGCCATATGCACTGCTCCTTCTTCTCAATGGTGTTTAATTAACAAAAGAAATGAATTGGCGATTATTAGCGAGAGATGGAAGAGGATGGATGGATGCCCAACGCTTTTCTTCATGGTGATAGTTGGTTAGATGCCATTCAAAACCAGCTGCACCAAAGGGAGAAGCGCCAAGATCTTCTGCCAGGTTTCAAATTGGTGGCAGTAAAGCGGGCTCCGGCGGTAATGGAAGAATGGGGAACTAGTGGAAGAAAGCATAGGTCAAGAATTCCACTTGTGCTTTATAGATTGGCATATGTGCTGGTCGGGTGCCGGACAAAACATGCATGTTTAAGTGAACTGAATTGAAGAATTAACAGTTTGAAAGTCAGTTTGGGATGTTTGACCTAATTTTCAACATGAAAACCAAACTTATATTATAGGTCAACGATAACTTAAAATAATTTATGTGTGATGTTAAGTGTGATGTCACTTCCGGTTTATTAATTTCTTGTTATTTTAGTGACAACACATCAGTCAGTGAGATATACATAGTAGTAAAATCCTATGTTATATTAGATTATTACTACATTATTAACATATTTGATACAATTTGTGGTTATGCAATTTTGAAAAGCAATTGTCTGACGAAGGAACAAAAACAAAGGTAGAAACACTTAACAACTTCATAGAGACAAGCAGCTGACAACACCAGGCCACATTACAGGTCAGATCTAAGGAGAGACAACCCTGCTCACAGTAAGAATGCAAGGTACTGAGCAATAAAAACACCTTCAAATGAGAAAAGGAGAGATGCAGGTGGAGGAAAAGTTACACAGTGCATCTTCAAAACCAGTAAACACTTGGAAAGAGGGCTGTCTGGCTGTCTCATAGCAGCAATCCACACTTTGCAGAAGAGGAAATAGAAGGAATGTAGATCACTTCGGTTCAGTGACCACGACCATCATACTCTATGTTAACCAGGTATTTCCCTAGAGAGTAAATCAAGGTGCCCTATCGCGGCTGGAGTGTGGGAGCGCCCGAGGCCCTCTCCAGCAGGCTGACACACACTGAACCATTTTACACTCACTCCATCTCTGCCTCTTTGTCTGAAAAGCTCTGCATGCTTTTCAACCCAAAGTGACGAATTGCAGCTTTTTGCTTTGGGCACTGCGGCCTCACTCCCAGTCCTCCCGATCTGATGTGGTTTTAGTCATTCTCTGGGCCTGCTTTTAATGAACCAAACACGCTGTAGACTTGAGAGACTGGTGCTGTTAGTAACTCTATGTCCTAAAGCGACGTTTCAGACTGCGTGCCGAGGCCCTGCTCTCAGCTTTGTGGCACCGGGCATCTCATTCCTGCCACTAATTGCTTTTAGACACCAGCCAGCGCCTCCCTCCTGTGCCAGCCTGTTTGATTGCCAGGATTGCATATACTATATGCAGTTGAAAGCTTTTGATGGGCCCATAAAGCATGTCTACTGGCACTTGTTGACGTTAAAAGGAGAATGAGGGATCTGTCTTTGGCGTTTCACTAAAAGGAAAAGAAAAACACTGGCAAGAATTATAAGTGGTTGTAGTTAACAAGAGCGTTCAAATAATGTATTATTTGGATATGTGACACTGACATATTACAGCACTGGAGGCAGAGGCACCCATCTTCCAGTGCTTAAGATAATATGACTGTATAAGTCAAGTTAATCATCTTTGCTTTAATTCCCTTTTTAAAATTTGGTCCATATGGGTGGCTGATATTGATTATATTATAACAAGTGTTGTCAAAAAGTCATTAGGTGGTTATTAAGCATGAATCATTGTTAATTAAGTGTTTGCTCATTATTAATTAAGTCTGTGTTCATGTTTTATTAAGGCTAAATAGGCTATAGTTATTATAAAGTGTTACCAAAGTATCAAAAATGAAAATCTGATCGATACTAAATCTACTGAAACTGGATACTCATTTGAGCCGGTATCGACAGTAAAAAGTAGCTCCGTTGGTAGAGTGCGTGTCCACTGATCCGAAGGTTGGTGGTTTGAATCCCACTCTCGACATAAACGTCACTGGTAGAGCCTCAGGTTGAAGGTGCGATTCCAGCTCACACAGATGATTGCTGTTGTTGTGTACTTGGGCAAGACACTTAACCCACCTATGTATGAATAGCTGAATGGGTCCTTGATGTAAAGCGCTTTGAGTGCCTTGAAGGTAGAAAAGCGCTATATAAAAATGTGACCATTTATCACATTCACCGGATAAAAATGTACTTACTCCTGAATAGCTTTAGAATGATGATGAAGTACAGGGTGGCCCAAAAGTCAATGACACTTTTAAATCTTCAATAGCTCCTATAATTCTTAAGTTATACTCACCAAATTTCAGCAGTAGGTAAACTGAACCTTCAGAGATTTTTGGCAATATATATGGTTATAATTGTTCACTTACACTTGAACTTATCTCTACTTAAACTAGGGGAAGTAAAAAAAAAAATTAAAAAATAATGTTTTTTAAGTGTTCACCATTTTGGGTTTCACACTGAATAGCTTGATCCAACACACTTTTATAACATTTGAAAGCATTTCCAGGCTTATGGCTCTTATTTGATCCTCAATTTATTGTCTGAGGTTTATTCACAAACACCTTTTCTTTAAGATAGCCCCACAGGAAGAAATCGGGACTAGTCAGGTCTTTGGAGATCACATACTGCCCCCTGTCTTTGAAAAACACTTATTATTCCTTTAATGGCATTTACGCTTGGGGCATCTCTGGTATTAAAATGTCGACGGTAACACGGCTGGGTTTCTGAATTTGACCCATGTCACTCAAAGTACCACTGTACAATGAGGGTTCGTTCCTCAGTGCTATATTTGCTCATATTAATGTCGGAAGGGTAGTTCTAAATGCTCTGAAAAAATAAAATAAAAATATGTAAAAACAAAAGAGTTATGAACTTTTTTCAACCGTCAGTGACTTTTGGGCTACCCTATATAAGACCACATAGATTGGTATACGCCCATGGAACACTATGGCACCTATGGACAACAAAAGAAATGGTATCATCATTGTATTGAAGGGGTATTGAGTATCAAGTCTATTCCTTAGTATCAAAATAAAAGTTTGATTAGTATCGTGACACTATTTTTAGTAACCTGATGATGGTAATAAGATTGCTATAATTGCATTTTATCACCTGTTTTTGCCAATATTCAGATTTGTATATCATGAAAACAACATTCACAATATTGTTGATAATTACATATATTGTTCACCTCCAGTCCACACTCTACCAGCTGTTTCTCTTACCACAACACCACTTCTGCATGTCAACAAGACCATCACATCCGTAACCCGAAACACAGTTCAAATGGCTACTTCAGCTTAAGTGTGTCAGCTCTCATTGCGGTAGAGCACTTCTAATCATTACCCCTTATGCCCTTCTCATAAACTTCAAACACAAACATGAAGGCTTATCCAACATGGCGCAGAGTTATGGCTGCTCTGTGGGGTGGTCATTTGGCCTGGCCTTGGGGAAGAGGTCAGTAGATTAGTGTTGCCGTGACCTTTGACCCCACATGACTCAGGCTCCTTGACTACAGAGGAATGAGAGGTCAGATGTTCGGTCTGTTCTGACGCACACTCACTGTCTGCTCGGTAGCGTCTGGAGATGTGAGGTAACTGCTGGAGACAAGACCTGGCAAAGTCTGAGGTGGACTAAGAAGCAGCCCTAATCTGTATTATAATCTGTTTTTTTTAAATAATATTTTATATCTGTTTTTGCTTTAAGGTCCATATTACGCAAAACTGACTCTTGTGAGCTTTAAGTCAAATTATAATGTTGTTACCTCGTCAAAAACATACTTGGAGCTGTGTTTAGTGTCATTCGCACAAGTTTGAGTAACTCTTTATTATTAGTGTGTCTACATCTCCAAAGCTCAAAATGCTCTATTTCACCTTATGATGTCACAAAGTGGTAATTTTCAAGTTAAAATCTACCTTTTATCTTTTGTTCAGGAGAGATGAACCTAATTTTGAAATGATCCAAAATGATTCTAGTGAAAGTTTATGGAGTATTCAAAACTAGGTGGAGCACTTCCTGTATTACCAAATGACATCACAAGGTGGAACAGAGTGTTTTCCGTTTGAGAGAAGAAGTCGAAACACAGCCCCAGGTATAGTTTTGGAATGAGGAAACAACATTCTAACATACATAGAAAAACAGAGTAATAGCTGCCCTTTAATCTGTGACACCATCGTATTTCTTGGTAAATTTGATCAAGTAGAACGCAGACGATACAACTAAAACATACAATATAACCAGTCAGAATTCACACACAATACACAGTATGTTTTTCACAACCAGTTCAATCTTGTTATTTATTTCCCACATCTATTTCTATCTATATATTTTAGCCTGTAATTTGCACATTTAATACATTTCCTGTCTTCAGATTGTAGATGATCTATTCTGAGATGGAGCAGGAGACAGTATCTCTATGGTATTCACAGGCAATATCCAAAAGGAAATATATAAATGTTGAACCTAATTTTTTATATTAGTGAGGGTCTGTTATACTTGTATTACTCCAACCAGGCCACAAAATCTGCAAAATAACAATAGAAAACGTACAGTACAGTATTTCTCACAATTTATTCAGGCTCGTGCCCATTTTTTCATGTTTCTCACAATTTAAACAGACTGTGCCCATTTTTTCATGTAATAAAGTACAAAATAAATACAATACAAATATATTGTAAAAACAGCTGTTAGGGAAAGTAAGTCTGGTGCGCTGTTTGCATGCTAGTTGTTGTTGGCAGTGATTTGGTAGTTTGGAGCGGTGCAAGCATTTAAACTAGTTCTGTTTTTCACATTTAGTACAGCGCTTTTAAGATGAGCATTTGCATACCGGCTTGGGCTGAGGCAGGAAGTTGTTGACCCTGGAAATGCTCCACATGCCTTCGAGGTACTGCTGTGCCTGGATGGTCACGGAGCCCAGAGAGCCGGTGAGCTGTGCCCCAGCCACTGTCACCTGGACACTGGCCTTAGACCCTGCCCCCTGGACCCGGTGCCTCTCCCCCAGGGGCAGCAGCGAGGGGGCACTGCTGCTGATGGTGGTCGTCTGGTTTCTGGACATCTGTTTGGAGGCTGACACGGTGAACCTGGTTGGCTGCGGGAGGAAGGACGGTGCGGAGGTGAGGGTCAGGACTGGCGTGTGGAGTGTGTGGAGGGCCTCCTGCCTCAGCTGCTGCAGAGGAGTGGAGCACACCTGACAGCTGCCCGCCTCATGGCTCCCCGACGTCTGGAGCTGATCGAACAGGAATGATGTGTAGCCCGGATCCTGCAATTTAAACACAACACAGAGGGTTAAAGTGAGAACTAGGAATAATAGTTGGTTTGCATCAGTTAAAACATAAACTTGGGTCTAGAGGATTTTTGTTGTCAATTATTGTCATGCCTTTGTGAAAAGTCACTGGATGTATTGGAATCCACTGGAATATGGATTCTGAAAATGCTATAGGTAACAGATTTTATTTTAACACCTCCTTAAATAGGTTGCAGACAAACTTAAAGGTCCACTATGTAACTTTTCTTTATGTACCACAGTATAGCATTACACTTATATCTAGTTCCATGAAGATGCGAAGCCAAATTTCCAGTTCTCACAGCGTTTTCAATTCATCTTGAGCAATAAATACCCTTGTAACTGAATAAATGCAAGATGGTTAAATACGTTTAATGCCATACAGAGGAACATTCCAGGCAAAGCTGTAGCATCTCCACTGAGACAAGCAGGCGCCTCAAAAATGATACTTTTTAGGCAGTATATTTGAAACCCCACATAATGCACCAGTACAACTGAATTTGAGACCCTATTCTTCCATACTGAGGTGGTTGTGAGCTAGAGACCTGGAAATTGAGTATGATTATCTTCTCCATTTCCTCAACTCAACTGTCTACCAATTTGTGGCTCTACTTGAAGCATGAAGATCCAAATAATCCCATATTCAACCAAAAATTGAGGACCTACTCAAAGCAGAGTAATTGTAAATTGTCAAATAAAATAACCCTCCTTGATCTACACATTTTTATTGCTCAAATGCGTGTTCCTTGTCTACTCCAAAGCACATTCTTTACTTTACGGCTTCCATTTTGTTTCCCTGTATCTTGTTTTGTCTCATGCATGCAACTTAAAACCACTGATCATGTTCAAGAAGCTGCAGCCAAGACCAAAGACAGACATTCAAAGGCAAACCCACAAAGGAATTCTCTGCGCTCCAAAAACATATCTTTGTTTATGTTTTCCTTAAGTTGGCTTCAAAAACAATGTATGCGGGAGAAAGGCGGGCTTATATCTGCTTTAAAGAAGATGTCCAGTGGAGTTTTGTCCTTTCTCTCTCCTTAAGCAGACTCCCTGGGTTGTCCCGCAGTGTTTGTTGTCATCACAAAACAAAACAACAGCTGAGGTTCCTCCAACTCCCATGACATTTACATATGATAACAAACTCAGCGTGCTACTTATTTTAAAGACTATTATTTGTGGAAAAACAGAGACAGGAGACATAGAGACAAAGGTGGGTGAGTAGCTAGAATATGCAATGAAGTAAAAGTACTTTTATTGTCAAAATAAAAGATAAAAGTTCAAGAAAAAGCTGTATTTCAGGAAGTCCTAGCACTCAAGTGAGAGTTGTAGTATCGGAAAACCACTATAAGGAATACACCGTTACTCGAGTAAATGTACTTGAGTAAACACAACGACCCACCGCTGCACAAAGGGCTGTTAGCGAAGTATGTTTTGAGACCCGCACACAAACAAGCAGACAAGAGGGTCTCCTAAGAGGCATTAAGGGCCCGACGCGGTCCAGCCCAGCGGAGTCCTGGCTCGAGACTGAAGCTGATAGCCTGCGCGTAAATGTTTATGAGAGCTGTGCTGCGTGGAAGCTCGGAGGTGATCATGAAGACTGAGGAGTGCAGAAAAAAACGGGATAATGCAGTGGCACTTAATATGGCGTGCCCCGGTAGAGCCGCAGAGTATACAGGCAGGGCTGGAGGACTCTAAATCTCTTCCACTGAGAGAAGCTCAATACCAGGACTTATGGATGACCTGCTCGTAGAAATACTCAGCAGAACCACCAGGGGGCAAATAATACAGACTTATCAATGATGGGGCTGTGAAAGAGCCACTCATTTTGAACATAGTAAGATGCATTTGAGTTCATATCGGTAGTAGTCTCAGAGGCTGTGGTTACATGCACACTCAGAATTTTAGATTTTTGGAGTTTGAAAAGTATTAAAAAGCCATGTAAACAGCAAAATCGTCTGGTTTGTTTCTGCTTGGGCTCTGTCAGAACATTCGAATTTTGGGGTTTGCATGTGATTTAAATAAAGTAAAAAGTCCAGAAGTCAGGTAATAATAAGAATTTACAGTAAACATAGCCACTGATGAATCTGTGAAGGCCAGTCCTAACCTTCCATAAAACTGAAAATAGATTGAAGCAAATAAATAAAATAATAATGAATATGGGTAATTATGCTATAGTGTATTAGAGGACTCAGAGCTTAAGGTACACTTAGGACTAAACATGGGGAAGCAGCGTTTCAGTTTTATGCAGCTAAAACTTGGTACAGGCCTCTTCTTTGATAATGTTTAAATCCGGGCTCAAAACATTTTTTTAGCTATTGTTAATTTTACGATGATTATTGATGTGTTGATTTGTTTGTATAGCGATTTTAATGTATTTCTAGCACTTTGAATTACTTTGTGTATGAACTGTTCTATAAAAATAAACTTACTTATCTGATGAATTAACATTGGCATGAGTTAGATCAAATGACAACATCATAATACAAAATTTGAAAGTATTTTTTATAAGACTAATTAATGCAGATCTAAGCTTGTTACATAATGTGTATCAATATATTAAAGGGCCCATATTACGCTCTTTTCTCATCTATGTTAACATTGCTAACATTGTTTCCTCCTCAAAAAATATACCTGGAGTTGTGTTTTGTTTCATTCACACATGTTTAACACACAAAGCCTGCACATTTAGTCTGAGTTCTTCTCTCAAACAGAAAACACTCTGTTCCACCTTGTGATGTCATGTGGTAATACAGAAAGTGCTCCACTGTGCACCATACAACTTCACTTGAATCATTTGTATAATTTCAGCCCTGGAATTTCCAATCTGTACTGAACAAAAGGTAAAAGTGTAACTGTTAACTTGAAAATGTCTACTTCATGACATCACAAGGTGGAACAGAGCTTTGGAGATGTAAACAGACTAATAAATAAAGGGTCACTCAAACATGTGAATGAAACAAAACACAACAAGGGTATGTTTTTGATGAGGTAACAGCATTATAACATGGTCTATTTTGCGTAATATACCTTTAACTGTTAACAAAAATAAAAACTGGGGACCAACTAACTCATGTCCAGCTTAGGATGTCTCATATCTGGATTTTGACATAAATGCAGCAGTGAGTCCCTTTAAACCACACTATGGATTTAACTGTAAGGAGCTTATGACAGAAATATGACGTGAGAATGAAATCACTTGATCCGGCGCAATCTTTACATGTGACAAGATCATATATCCTCATTCTATACTGTAGTCACCTCAATATATTCTCTATGGACCCTCCTAACCAGCCTGTTCACCCTTTTACCCTTGGTCCAGCCCTTTACCCACCTCGGGCCACTGGCTGATGTGAGAAATCAATTCCTCCTCCGTGCGGCCGCGCATTGTTAGGTGTTGATTTAAGGGAGCTAATAAAAAGAGGGACAAAGCCACATCCCATCTGCTCCTCGTGGCGGAGGTTAGGGAGCAGTCCACCTTCTGTATGGCTGTCTGTAAAAAGCCGTGTGCCTGGACGGAGTGAGCCAGATTGAGCCAGGGGTCAAGGCTATAAGACCAAGCAGCAGATGATGATGAGAAGAAATATAAAGAAAATGGCAAAAACATTAATCATGGTGGAATAGCTTCTATTAAAGGGCTTGTACCTGATTCGCAACCATGTGGGTGAGGAACATGTTTTGTTGGATTTTTTTAGCCCTGCTCACTTTCTACTGCTGTGATATTGCACCGTGACACAGAAACAACTGTCTGGGATCGTGTCATGCGGTAGTTTCCTTATAGCTCTCAAATCTCTTCCTATTATTTCTTTTTCTGTCATTCTTGAAAATCCACCATAAAGAATCAAGTGTCTGAGATAGTGTCAGGCAGTTCATTTCCCATGATTCTTAGTAACAATGAGCCTGATTGGAAGAAAATACGATAAGTTCAATTCAATTTTATTTATATAGCACACTGTCAGCAGCTTTTCTATTAGTTAATTAGTTCAAATGATTATTATTATGCTACAGTCTCAATTTTGTTCTTATTTAGCAGCTTTGACCTTAGAATTCATAAAGAGCATTTATCTTGATAAGATTAAATCAGGTACAACGAAAAGAAAAGAAACTTGCAGAGTTTCTTGCAGAATGTTTCCAAAAACTGGTAGAGCAGGGTTCCAAAAATGGTAAAAATCAGATACTAATCCATACTGAAACTAATTTTGAAACTATATACTCATTTGAGCAGGTATTGATACTAAAAAGTCACATTCACAGGACAGAAATGAACCTTTTCTGCATCAGCTTTAGAATGATCTTGAGCTGTATCAGAACAAGTATAAGACACATAGACTAGTATACACCCATGGACCAGTATGGAATCTACCAGGGACGACAGAGATTACACAGATATAAGGCCTCATGGTAATATAAAAGAAAGTACTATGATTTCATGTGAATATAACATTCTATGTCTAAGGAAAGAGCAAAAATTTAACATGGTATCGGAATCGGTATTGAGTATCAAGTCTATTGGTCAAAATCAAAATTCAGTTGTGATTTTTAGTATCGTAGTCTTCTAACCAGTGTACACCAATGCACTTTTGTGGTTAAGCTTACAGTTCATTGGTGCAGTAACTGAGCCAAGACATTTCTGATGGATCGCAAACAAAAATCAGAATTTCTTGACATAAAATTTTTCTTTTATGACTGCAATCTGTCAGAAATAATCTCTATATTACAATTCATACCCTGAATTTTTTTCAATAACTGAAGTATCAAAAAAGGGATAAGAAAACAGAATTAAAGACCAACGCTGTAGCAGCTGCTGTCTTGCAATAGTCAACCAAAAACTTAAATTTTTTTTTTTGCTAAGAGACAAACCAACAAAGTTCTTGACATAAAATAGCTTTATTATATAACGCAACCTTTTCAGCGGCACTACCTTACAAGTCAAAGTAGATGAATCTTTTTGAGAGCTACTAAGAAAAACACAAAAGGAGATAGAAAACAGGACTGCCAAAGACCAAAGCCATAATGTTTCTTTTATTACACCTATGATGTATTACTGACAAGGGCAAGTGGGTGTGAAGAGGAGCAGTGCATCAGGTAACTATGTAAAGCATGATCATCAATGCATTCTGGGAGTTCAAAGCATTTTCTAAGAGCTATACCGTCACTGCAGGGCCCAGCCATTGTTGAGTTGGAATGGTGTAAGTTTTCAGCGCTGTGGAGAGAGGGGCAGGGGCGCTCGGGCAGACGGAGAGGCCGGAGGGTGGGTCTGTCTGCGGGTTTACTGCCTGTCACCGCACGGACATCTTTATTCAACTCTGGGGATGGTCAGATCAGATGGAGTAATTTCGGAAAGTAGGGCAAAAAAGAGGGAGAGGAGGAGGAAGAGAGAAGACGCTATAACATGTCAAAAGATATAGTCAGAGAGGAATCGCTCCACCAACCTGTCAAGCAATGATGTTTATGTCGAGAGCAGGATTTGAACCGCCAACCTTCAGATCCGTAGACACTTTTCCAACTGAGCTGTCGCGCTTTGTTTGTTTAGAGTAAGATTTGGGAGATAGTTTCCAGTTTCCGTACACTTGAGCTAAACATGTTCAAATCAAGTGTAACAATTCTAATGCTGATTTATTCTTAAAGACACAGCATGTAACTTTCTGGAGGTGACAAGTGGTATCACATATCACGCTTCCATGGAAACAGAAAGCTAAAACAATACTTTGGAACATTCTCCATGGAGATAGATCAATTTTATGCCATACGGTGGAAGATAATAGTCAAAGGAACAACATTTCCATGGAAAAAAACTGGTAGAATCCCTCCTCCAAGCCAAAAAAAGAGTCAGGTTTGTGGGAATGCAAGTCTGTTCAGAGTAAAGACACATTCTTTTCGATGTTTTTCAGTGCAATAAAAACAACCAACATGAAAAAAGCGCCCATTCCTGTTTTTATGGGTTAAATCACTAGTTTTCTCACTATACCAGACCCAGTTCAGGATTTAGAATGGCTTGGTGAAAAAAGTGCAATTTAAAAATCTAAAAGCAATGAGAAATGAATGAAAAGTTATGTTGTTTTTTTCTAGTGCCGTTTGAAGATGGGAAACATGCAAACCTTCACTTCAAAAATGCAAAGCTAACTCAAAAGTTCAACAGTTCAACATGACATCGTTACATCATTGGAAGCAAAAGTTGAACGCTGCATTTTGAAACTTCCAGAACAGAGTTTTGACAATAACAACCCAAACAACGGTGTCACAGCAGGCTGACAGCCAGTGCAATACTTGTCAGAAACTAGGCCTGTGCTCCTATGATGAAACGCACTGCAGTGGCTCCAGGAGTTAGACCGCACCATCTCTCCTCTGCCTTGATGGGGAGTGTCATCTTTGCCCAGGGGCTGATGGGAACAACCTGAAACCACTTACGGATGTGGAGACGGGGAAAAAAAACATGATTTTTCTCCAATTCCTGTAACGCAAGAAGCAAAAGTTCCACCGGGATTTTTGGCCTAAATCACAACCCATTTACAGCAGGTTGTCGGTACACCTCTTTCTCCCTCTGAGCGAACAAAAGTGACTATTTCTGCAATGGTTGGCCCCTGTGATGTAGAGCAACCCAGGCTGACTTAAATCAAGGGAAGGTCATAGTAATTTGAAATGCATGAGGCCCCTCGCCAGTCAAGAGACTTTTAGGCACGCTCCATTGAAAGTAAAATAGTCTGGGAAAGCATATTTTCTCTTCCGCTTTGAGGCCGACACCTATTTCCCAGGCATTAGAGCTGCAGCAGTGAGCAGAGAAGAGAGGGATCAGCCAGTGTGACTACAACATGACCAAACATAAAGGCAAGTGTTCTGCCTTTGGAACATTTGAGGTAAATATTGTTTCATGGCCCCAGATGTAGTTCACATTTAAACAAGTCGAGAGGCGAGTCGAGTTTCTATTCCAGATAGACTTTATGGTTCCAAGAAAAAAGTCTATGATAAGATACAGCACAAGTTCCCAATGCCCAATACAATTTTGATAATAAAATTATAATTTAAAAAGTAAATATTAGTTTTCCCACATAATAATGGTAGTTTCTCTAGTAGTTCCATGTTGCCTTCAACTAGTATACCATATAGTTTCGATATAGTTTTAGTATTGATTAGTATCTTGGTGAAATATGTTTTTTGCAATGCTAATAGTCACTCTGTTGTCCATCCATCCATCCATTTTTTTCTGCTCATCCAGGGCTTCCCTCACCCCAGACATGTCCTCCAGCTCCTCCAGTGGGACCCCAAGGCGTTCCCAGGCCAGCTGAGAGACATAGTCCCTCCAGCGTGTCCTGGGTCTTCCCCGTGGCCTCCTCCCCGTGGGACCTGCACGGAACACCTCCCTAGGGAGACGTCCAGGAGTCCTGAGCAGATGCCCGAGCCACCTCAGCTGGCTCCTCTCAACATGTGGGAGCAGCAGCTGTACTCCGAGCTCCTCCAGTATGATCGAGCTCCTCACCCTTTCTCTAAGGGTGAGGAGCAAAAAGGAGCTTGTCCTTTCAGTCATTACCCAGAGCTCATGACCATAGGACCATGGTCATGGTCATGAGCCACTCTGTTGTAACCATTTGTTTTCCATATCCAACAACAAGTTTCTCACTAAAGCTAAAATTCCCAGCGGCAAAATATTTAAAGCCACCATGTGTAATTAGACTGGTCGCCATGCCTGTTGTATTCTCACATGTCACCACTAGATGCTATCTATGGTACTTCTGTCTGATGGTGTGCCAGCTTTGGCCTGACGGGAAAAGACCACAGAGCAGGGGTTTCACATCTTCCATCTACTAGGAAAAAAAAATAAACTGGTGGATGGTAGCTGTAAGATAGCAAAAGTTATCTCTTTTTTTTTTATTGTTCTAAGGGGGAAATTGTAGGATAGCTGCTTCTATTCCAAAAATCCTAGAATTACTCCAGCTACTACAATTATACTGCCAAATCTGAAATCATGACATTCATTACAGGTATGAGAAGAACACTCCCTGTATCCATTTTATAGTAAAATTCTTCTTAACAGTAATAACCTAGTTTTGGTCCTCTATTACTTACACATCCTGCACTTTCGCTCACGTTTTCCTCCCTTAAGCCAGTCTGTCACTGCTCTGTGTCTGTTCCCACCAGCAGCAGTCCTGTTTACACATCACAATACTTAAGCACTTCCTATGAGTGCATGTCTTGTAAAAGTCTGGCCCACCGCACTCCAGCTATAGCTCTCGCTCTCCCCAGCTAACCCTAACCTAAGCACGCTACTGTTTACCCCCTTAGACAAACTGTTGACCCAGCCACCCAGCGTCTGCACTCGTCTCTGGAGAATTGGACCCCCATAAACCACAGGGGCCCCGGGTTTAGAGGTCCTGATCCCTGGGTGCATCAGAGGAGAAGCTAGCATTCCCACAGATAGCGGCGACCATAGAAAAACTAGTGCAGCTGTTAGCTTAGCTCCTGGTCAGCATGGGGCCAGATTGTTGGTGTTTTGTATTCAGAAATGTCATTACAGACTACTCGAGAATAGAGGGAGTCGGTATTCCTGTATTATTGTGCTCATATGAAAAAGTAAAGTACATATGTGCAATCTCCTCATTCATATCATTGGAAATAGGAGAGGTCGATATGAGAAAAAAATGAATCACAATTGTTTCTCTCATATTAATCCCAATTTTCAATTAGATTATTTAAAGTCATTTTATGTAACTTTCTGTTTTATGCTTTATGCCATACTGTGGAATATTACAGCTAAGGGAAGAACATTTTGAAAACAAGCAGGAGGAAGCCCTCCTCTGGGCCAAATAAGAGTCAGATTTGTGGAAACGCAAGCCCGCTCAGGGTAAGGACACATGTTTTTCTATGCTTTTCAGTGCAATAAAAATATCCATAATGAAAAAAATACATTTATTTTTGGCAAAAAAGTTACATACACAGTCTGGGCAAAAAAAAAAAAAAAAAAAAGTCATCAGCTGGATTTAACTAAGCAAATAGGTACGGGGTTGCTGCAGTTGGTCAGGTCTAGATTCAGCAACAGTCTGTGCTCAAAGAATGAGGTCAGCTGACGACCTGAATATACTGAATGACCAGGTTATTCCATCAGTGGATTTGGAAGATGACAATGCCAGGATTCATCGGGCTCAGGTTGTGAAAGAGTGGTTCAGGAGCATCATTTTCACACATGGATTGGCCACCACAGAGTCCAGACCTTAACCCCATTGAGAATCTTAGGGATGTGCTGGAGAAGCTTTGTGCAGCGTCAGACTCGACCATCATCAATGCAAGATCTTAGTGAAAAATGAATCCAACACTCAATGGAAATAAATCTTGTGACATTGCAGAACCTTATCAAAACAATGCTGTAATCAAAGCTAAAGGCGATCCAACAAAATATTAGAGATTTTGTTTTTTGGGGGGGGCAACTTTTTTTTGGCCAGGCAGTGTAGTATGGCTTTAAAAACAAATAGCTTTCAGTATCTATTCCTTGCATGTGAAAATACAGACCTATAATTGCCGTTTAACACAAGAAATCATCACATTTTGCACTCCAAAGTCTGACCTCTGCTCCAAACCTCTTTCATTCTGTTTAAAATAACCAAAGCTGAGCATTGACAACTGGAAATTACTGAATCTCAATTAACATTAGATGAATTGCACAGCCCTAACTGGCAACATCAACCTTCCCTACATTATAACTATGACATAAACTGGCACATTTCAGTGTAATATCCACATCTTAATTAAAAATCTTGTCATGCCGTCTTAAACCAACCAATAGGCCACTAACAACTAACTCACCCCGTGTTCTCCTTTCAACTCAACCTCAGAAAAACTTGAAGACATCTTTGCGCCTCAGATCTGGGACACGGGTCATTAAATTTAAGCACTACTAGCTCGGAGGCAGGGAGCACAATGACTCAGGATGTGACACTAGCACGCTAGTTAGTGTGAAGGGAAACGCCTATGGTAGAACACAGATCAAACAGATGTCTTCTACTATGTGCTGCTGACTTCACCCGATTAAATGGAGTTTTTATAAGCCCATTTCCACACAAAGCACTGTCATTATCTGGAACAAAGTATTCTAACATGGAAGTAATACCCAACTTACCCAGGATATTTCATTTGTAAGGGCTCATTTTGGTCCAAAGTTACACATTTGTAAATTTTTTTAGAATAAGAGCTGCCCATTTAATTAAAAAAAAAAAAAAGCATGCATTATCTTGGGTACCACTATGCATACTCGTCAACACTAACAGCTCATTGCTTCTGGGAATACAGTGAAAGTGGCTATTTTAGCACAGGCTTTGTTTATTTACACAGCCAAACAGCCCCAAAAAAGACAAACACATTACATTAAATACAGCGAAAAGCAAAACTAATTGGAACATAAATAAATATTGACATTAACGCTATGTTTAACGGGGCAGAGATTGTTTCAAGACAGAATACAGAAGTGACTCGCTAAACCTTTTGTTAGGATTAGGCCAATTCTGTGTTTTTCATTTAGTTTTTTCATTATCTGAGGTTGCTATGTGGTTGCTATGTTTGGGATTCTGCAAGCAAGGCAATGCAATGGCTAAAAAAAACTGACTTTAAGCAACAAACTTTTCTTCCGTGAAAGAGAAAAAAAAGATAAGCATGCAAATCGGCATCTGATAGTCTAGCAGCTCAGGTCCTTTCAAGAAAGTCAACAGCATTAGCAGACAATTACCTTGTTTGGAGTAGCGCGTTGGAGGTTTTTTCATTAGTATTCCATTAATAGGGGAGCAAAGGTAAGGTGTCCTCCTGCCTGGCTGCCTATACTTCAAATGATGGCCCCCTCAGCTCCCTCTAAACTGTCTCACAGCACATGCAAATAGGCCTTTTACCCCTCTGTGACACTTTCCACACTTGATAGCGCCACCTGTCTGGGATATCACTTTGAGGTTGACCGAGCTTTACTGACAATATGCAAAGAGGCACGCAACGAGAAGAATGGAAGTTGTAAATATTTGTGAGCAAATTTCATCTGTTCTGTTTGCATGCGCGAGCGAGAGCCGAATTGCAAAGCGGCTCGAGCTAATGGTGCGTTCAAGTGGTGGGTATTGACCAATAGACGGGAATGTTGATAGCAGGAAGTGTAATCGTTGTTTTTGTTGTAAATATCAACAATACAAATATATTTCTGCACTGTTTCCATGTTTCATACTTGCAGTAGTTTGGTTTAAATTGCCAGTGGTAGATAATACAAGATAAAATGTACACACTATTGTTAGGTCCTTGGGCAAGACACGACAACCACCTTACCTACGGGTGAATGAATGTGGTGTGTGAGTGACTGGTGGTGGTTGGACGGGCCGATGACGCAGATTGGCAGCCTTGCTTCCGGCAGTCGACCCCAGGGCAGCTGTGGCAATAATAAATTGTGAAGTGAATTTGAACATCTGGAAAACTGCTACAGGACGGATGTTTATTGTTATATTGTTAGCAACAAGGTGGGGTTTTCAAAAGGACCAGAAATTATACTGACTAACTAGGCTAACTATTCATTTGATTAAGTGTTGTTACTAAAAAAAAACTCCCAGGACAAAATTTGACCTTTCCTGAAAAGAATAATTTTGAACTTTATCAGAACTACTAAAACACCACATGGTAACACAAAGAAATTACTATTTCTGAACATTATATTCTATTGTCTAGAACAGGGGTTGGCAACCTTTAACACCCAAAGAGCCATTTGGACCCGCTTTCCACGGAAAAGAAAACACGGGGAGCCGCAAATACTTTTTGACATCTAAAATGAAGATAACACTGTACAGTATATATTGGTGTCATACCTTTACACTTTGTACAAATAACTATAGTGTGTTGCCTCTGAAATCCATGAAGCAAAATATCTGCGTAAATATTTATTTTACCAGGTTAATGGGACTTCTGCTCTTGAACCTCTGCGCACAGCGTCTGCAAATCAGGGCTGTAGAAGTCATATTTATGTAGGTGTCTGGGCATTCCATGTTTTAAACACAAATTTGTCCAGTCTTGGATGGTTCTCAATATCACTACATTTGTGATTCTGAACAAGAGTGGTCTTCTGAACATCTTCAAGATCCTCTGTCAAGCGTTTTTGGACAGACACATATCTTACACCTGCAAATGTGTTTTGGGCGGCGTTTTAGCAGGTACATCGGCTTGTGCAAGTGTGATGCTTATTTTGAGCGACGAAAAATAAGAAAATATAATTTTAATGTCCCACCGGGAAGAGGCCCCGGGGAGGATCCAGGACACGCTGGAGGGACTATGTCTCTTGACTGGCCTGGGAACACCTTGGGGTCCCACCAGAGGAGCTGGAGGACGTGTCTGGGGTGAGGCAAGTCTGGGAGTCCCTGCTTAGACTGCTGCCCCCCGCAACCTGGCCCTGGATAAGCGGAAGAAAATGGACGGATAGGATGGATAATTTTGATTTAATATTTCAAGATCACAATAACACAATAATCTTCCAATTTAGAACTAAAATTTCAAAAGAACTAACACAAATAAAATACACTTCCATTAAACTTATAATTTATTTTCCCAAGCCACAGTATAAGGATGAAAGAGCCACATGCGGCTCTGGAGTCACGGCTTCCTGACCCCTGGTCTAGAAAAATCGACTTTTAAAACGATCATTGTGGTATCAAAAAATCAGTATCAAGTACTGTCCCTATTCCTTGTGATGTATTCAAGTCAAGTTTTAAAACACTATGACAAGGCACATATCTAACACCTATTTATGAACTTATTGATATAGTGATAAAGCATACTATACATAAAACATCCGTCTCCATTAAAACCAAAAATGACACCAATTCTGCTGCCCTCCAGGTTAAACATATATAGACTCATGCATAATCACTTTGCCTACCAGCCCCGCAACCACCAGTGACCTCCCATAATGATATGTCACCTCTCCATATGCCTGGCCCATTTATCAGCTCGCAGTGGTGCAAAATTAGACTTTTTATACCGCGCCGTAATGACATGAAAGCTTCACTCAGCCTCTCCGTACACGAGGTGGGCGAGCTGCGTGTTTGTGTATCCACCACTCCATCCAATCCATCACTCCAGCCTTTCATCACTTGCCTAGTTAATTACTTTTTCCTGTTCGCTTGCGCATAGAAAAAACAAGTGCCGTTTTTAGACTGTTTCGACAGACTTCATCCCCGCTGTCCTCCCCTGTTCAACGTATCGCACCACCATACCGACCAAGGCAAGATTTAGGACCCAGATCCATCAAGATTTCAGTGTATACATAGTTAGAAGTGCTGGGAGGTCCAGGCAGCTGCTTGGCTCACCGACAGGGAGAGTTTCGACAACTATAGTCTCACAGTTATTGTAATGCAAACAATGTAATGTAAATGGTATTGAATTGTATATATAGTGATGTTTTGCTATGGTTACTGCTACTATGGGGGACAGACTTATATGGGATTCATGACATTCAATAGATCCATAATATTTAATGGAGATTCGGGTCAACCCTGGTCGGTATATAGACATTTACATTATATTATGAGGATGTCAAGGACCCGTTCAGTTAATGACCAGGTTAAACAGATGTAGATTTTTATGTTAGATATTTTTTATTAAAGATTCTATGTAATTAACATGAAATAATGGTTTATGTGGCCAAGTATGACATCTTTACACTCAAGAATCTGAAAGCTACCAATTACAAAAGTGTGTCACAAAGAAAGTAATAAAAGACAATGCAATTCAACATGGCTGCAGATATTTGATTTCATTATTAAAGGTCCTATATTACACAAAATTGATTCTTGTGAGGTTTAAGCCATGTTATAATGTTGTTACCTCATCAAAAACATACTCAGAGTTGTGTTTTCTTTCATTCACACATGTTTGAGTAACCATTTATTCTTAGTCAACATCTCCAAAGCTCAAAATGTTTCCAGTTTGAGAGAACAACTCAAAACAAAACTTCAGGTACATTTTTGATGAGGAAACAACATTATAACATAGATCAGAGAATAGCGTGATATAAACCCTTTAATATGAAAAATATATACTGAAAATAAGCATAGTATGTACATGTGGTATTTTATGATCTACACTGAAGCCAGGTTTCTCTTTGATACACTATTTTTTCTACCCAATAAAACTCAAACTCAAGCTTCAGATTTGTCATTTTTACACCAAAGTCTTCTCATTAGCACACATTTCCTGCTCAGCTGCTGCCTGGAATGGAACAATTTTTCCCTCAAAATATTCCCCACTCCTCGGCTTAAATCTGCCATTGCACAAATCAGAGGCAACAGCAGCAGCTTGCGTGACCGTACTCACCGGAGATACTGCAGATTGTATTTATGTAAACTTGCTGCAACTGTTGTGCAATTGTAATTAAAATAGTTGATTTTTTTTGTCTCGGAGTGCTCTTGGGGTGTTTTGCTTCCTTTGTTTCTTTCTCTGATGTTGCCAGGCTCGGCTGTGGTGGGAAAGTGAAATGAGAAAAATGAAAAATTCAACAGGCAACAGGCTGGGGAAGTATAAGCCAGGTGCTGGTGAAATGCGTAGGTGAACGGTAGGACAGGCGGCATCGGATTGTGGGAACTTCAGCCACTTTTTTCTATCTGTCGTCTCTAGCTTAGCGGAAACTTCTAGATCTGGGTTAAGACGGATACGGTTGTTTTCTATCGCTGCAGGTGCAATATTTATTTGCATTTCACATGCATAGGTGTGGTTGTTAGCATAGTCTGAGTGGTATTTTGTTGAGATGACAAAAATCAGTGACGCAGTTTTCAACAAATCAGCTGACTTGTTTCTTGATGAAGTTGTTTAAGAGAAATATTGCGATTTAAACATAACGATGAGTGTCAGGTTATAAATTCTTCTTTAAATTGTCCCTAATTGGGTTTAAATTTGCCTTTGCTCCACAGGTTCAGCTCTTTTCCTTGGTTGGTATAGTGTTTTAGCTTGATAACTCTTTATCACATTCTCCATATGGCTTAAGGAAAAAAAAAACATTATTTTTTTGGCTTGAATCCAGATTAGGGCTGCAAGATGAAATGTAACTGAAATGTCATTTTGAATGGATCCAATGAGCAAATCACAACGACATATCCTGTCTAATTACCTAGTGACTTGGTAACCCTGTAGTTTAGACCTGTACACACATAATCTGAAATACATGGGATTAAATGACATGTTTAACCTCCGAGGACCTGGCGTTCACATATGTGGACAACACATTTTTGGCTTGTTTAGGCCACAATACAATTGTTTTCTCTACAAGGTTCTGGTGTCCACATATGAGGTCATTAAACTGTCACTTAAAGGTGACAGAAGAGTTTAACACATTATAGTTTAGATTCAAGATGGACTTTGTTAAAGGTATGTGTCTTCCTGCACCTGTCAGCAGCACTTCAAATGACATACACTGTTCCAAGAGGCACAATTTCTGTTTCTCATTTTGTTTTTACTCAGGACAAATGTTGCTGTGTTCAGACACTTAATAGTTTTTGCAAATCATTATTCAAATGTCCCTCAAAATGATTAGAATGTAGAACGGATGCCCTCATATGTGGACATCATTTTTCTCATAATGTAAAAAGATAATTTGTTGTTTTTACACTATCAGGTCCAATCCAAATAACACAGAGAAATCAATAAAGCCATGCAAGAGCTTGGGTCTTAGAAGGTTAAACTTTGACCACATCCACACAATGAAAATCTAATCGTAATCGCAATGTTTGTCAAAAAAAAAAAGTACATATTTTTTTCAAAACTGTTCACCCGTAATATGATCATTAGTCCCAACACAGGTCAGGGTCAAAGCTGAACCAGACTGTACCTTCAGTATAAGCATATTCCTCTTAAAACCAAGATTATTATGTGGTCCAACTATTATGATGTACTATTATTAATACAAATATTCTCACAGTATCTGACTTTTTATTGAAATCCATTTTGCCCTGATGTGACACTCAACAGCACTAGATTCCGACTGACATTGCAAAGTATTCCATTCCATCCACTGGAGCTTGTTGCAGAGCACTCTATTTTAGTCCGAGAGCCCACTCAGAAACACTCATATCCGACAAGCCGACTGATACAATAGTTCCTGCAAACAGCCCAAACTAGCTCTCCACTTCTTTCTTCTGTTTCCCTATTACATCCCCCCATTGAGCCAGACTGCACTAAGTGATGACAGCCACCTGCCTGCGCTCTGTCTGGACTGTCACACCATTTACAACCAGGAAAGACTTCTTCATTCTCCCTGACGGCTTGGGTACACAAAGAACTCCCAGTCTCCCATAGTTGATTTTAAACCTACTGCTACGGCTTGGAGCAACAAATCTTACAACGCACGACTCTAGGAAAAGCGGGATTGACGGGACAAGTGCTGGGATGTGTTAGTGGATAATTATCAAAGCCGATGCTCAAACACAGTAACAGCACATCGGGTGGGCCTGTAAGCTCTTTATATATAAATATATGCCAGATTTCACTAAAGGGGGGAAAAAAAAATCACAGTTTGAGATGGGAAAGAATCATTTTTATATCAACATTTAAATCGTTGGAATGCGTACTGACTGTATGACTGCACTCGAAATGTTTATAGCAATTTATCATCTCCTGACATCTTGGGGGAAAAATGTACCTGTATAAACTGGGAAAATAAAGTGGTCCAGAAGTGATGATGAGGTGAAATGTTGAGTATCCTGCAACAATGATTATCTCCGGGAATAGACAGCGGAGTAATTACGCTGGAAGTTCGCCATATGGATAACTATTCCAGCTTTTTCAGGAATTTCGTCTCCCGTCCCCCCCCCACACACACACACGCGCGCCGACTGTTTAGCTTCACCAAATAATGAGCCGCAAGAATGGGCTCATTGTCAAAAAAAAGGCACTTTTTTTTCTATTCGGCTGATATCTCAATTTTCATTCGTCGACCTGGGTGCTGGTGGAGATAGGTGCAAGCAACAGGCTCACCGATTACCATCACAAAGCTAACACGAAAAAGCGAAAGGTTATTTTCCAATTCGTGCTACATTGTAATTTGCACAATAGTCCCAGGCCAAGGTGATCGCCCCCATCCCATGTGGAGTATTGTGCAACCAACTGACATACATGCTAACAGAACAATGGGAAAGACAGGAGAAAGAGTGGCACACTGAATGTAGGTACAACTCAAATCGAGTCAGAACATGTTATTACTATGTCAATGGATTTTCAGTGAATACAATTACCGATAATAATTGTCGTTCAAACGTCGACTGCAGGACTGCTGGTCTTAAACGGAAAACTGTTTATGATGAATAGAAACGCATTCAGATAAGCACGAGCCAGTGTCTTTTGTCTTGTTTTGTCCTTGCTAATTGAGACGTCTAGACACATTCGGTTGATTTGCTGGCAAGAGATAAGCAAGAAGCACAACAGAGTCTGGTGAGAATGGCGCACGCTAATCCACTTATGAGTTATGTTTGGATTTCTATTGAATGGTGTAGAAAAATGCATGGCTTATCAAAAAAAATTAATTCACATTTTGCTATACTTTTTTGGCACAGCTGAGCGTAGCTTTAGTAACCTACAAAACAATTATTGATTTACCCCCCCCCCCCCACACACTAAACGTTAAAAACTAAAATGGATAGGTATTAGAAGCAGAGTAATTAGCAAATCCAATAGCCATATACTGAAACCTAATTTAGTGTTCACTTAAATGCACAAGAGCGAAAGAAGACATGTTTTTTCTGTTAAAGCTGCACTATGTAACTTTTTTTTTGGTGGCGGGGTCCGCTTCCATGGAGATGTTATTGCTTTGCATGGACTGTTCTTCTATATGGCGTTAAAATCTTGCATTCGTTCCATTACACGTGTTTAAAATACATAGAAAAACACTTATATTTACTGTGAGTGGGGTCGCCTCCCCACAGATCCGACCTGTAACTTGGCCTGGACATGATGCACCTTTAAAGTTATGATCTATGACCCGCTCAGATTATTATTTTTAAACACAATATTTATCTGAAACTACTTAATAAGAAATAACAGCACAATATAGCATTTACACAGCTTTGGGCATGAGGTGGAGTTCGTTAAAGGTTAGTTAGTTCAGTTTTTAGTAATGAAAACTGACTGAAAACCAATTCACACATGAGTTTTGTTCTAGTAGTTCACCTTTGCATGTCAAAAGTCAACAACAAGCTAGACCCAAGCTAGATGAGCTCTTTGGTATAAGCAGACATCTCTTTTAAAACAAAGTATGTGTGCCAGGCGGGGCAGACAAGGACGCCTCTTCTGTCATTCTCGCGCCCCAAACCGGCACCAGCCTTGAAGTAGCTGGCAGCATATTGAGTTGTGCGGTTCGTGTTTTGTGGATTTTGTGACTGCTCAAGCAAAATGTCACAATACAGAAGATCTCACTTTTCGCCCAGGGATCTGGCTTGAAAGGGAAGACAAGAAAGCTGCGAGGTGTCAGGCGCTTGGCAATGAGATTTATACTTTTGGCTCAAGGGAAGTGTTGCGTTCATCTGAGTCTGTCTGTCTGCATTAGCCGTGAGTGATGAGCCTGTACTGCACTCGGAGCATAAGGAACAAGAGTTAGCAGCAGTTAAATAACAATAGTCACTTTAAGGCAGCAGACTACATTAGTACACGGGTAATGTGTCTCGGAACAAATGGAGCTTTATACATTTATGAGATACAGAAAGTGGATAGCTGCCAGATCTGTCATTAAAGGGGACATATTGTGGGTTTTCAGATATTAAGTACGGAACTGTAACATCTGCAGATAATTATTTTACACTTTGTTCAATGTAACGTGCGATAATGTGGCCAGACCTCCTTGTCAAAGCCTGAGCTCGTCAGATCTCAGAAGCTACGCAAGGCCGGGACTGGTTAGTACTTGGATTGGACGGGACACCGCTGGGAATATCAAGTACCACAGTGGGACAAAAACTGCTGTTGTGCCCTTCAGCAAGGTACTTCACCCATATTGCCTAGGATGGTGTGTGCATGACTGTTGGCGCTATATAATTCAAATGCATTAATACAATGGTCTTAAGCGTCTTAATAATACAAACAGGTCCATCAACTTCCTGTTCAAAACTGCATAATCCAAAGTGGCATTTCAACATACTAAGTAGCAGATTTTCAGTTGTTTTTATTGATGAAAAGTGGCTACATGACAGAGGTGTGGGAGAAGGTAGGTGTAGCTGAAACAAGCACTCAAGCCTTGACTGCAGATTACTCAAACATGCATGAATCAAAAAACAACTTTGTGTAAGATAACATGGTTAAAAGCTAATAAAAGTCAGATTTACCTATGTTCTAATATGTCCCCTTTAAATGTGGGGGTGTATGTTTTATGCAGTGCTCAGTTCATTCCTAACAAAAATGGACTACACATGTTCTTTTGGCAGCCTCACACTTGTATGTAAAGTAGTTGGGCAGATGCAGAAGCATGCCTGATCCGTGCCTGGCGTCTGATTGGAGGCCCGAGAGGTCAAAGGGTAACAAATTGCGCGTCTCGCAGGGGTCAGTCTTGGTGTGGCCCCCTCTCCTGGTGCTCTGGAAACACCACCCCGTAGGTCTGTGCAAAGAAAGTCAAACGAACTCTGACCTCGCGCTGATGACATGGAGAGCCCGGTCAGCTAGCACACGCCAGGACTTAATCTGAAGCATACGAGAAAGAGCAGGTCTAACAAGAACTGGCCAACAGAGAAGGTATAGCTCATGTTCAGTCATCAGATATCACTGTTAGGATGCTGGTAAAACACATATCCGGCATGGTAGGCGGGGTCAAAGAGCACAATCCATAAATGACAAAGTCTGCTCTGCTGATATCCATTTTATTTAGAAATTAGCCTGGCTAGTGTCACATTTCAAGACAAAGAAAGTCTGGACATGCAATGGAACAAAGCTCGGGTTGTTTGTTTCTCAAACTGTTTAAATCCATTCATTTGAACTACTGACAATGAAAAATGTCAAAGAAAGGGGCACATTTACACATTTCCTGAATAGCTCTATACCATGTTATCATTAAAGCTATAGTATGTCACTTTTTGCCAAAAAATTGACTAAAATGTTTTTTTCATAATGGGTGTGATTATTGCACTGGAAAACCTACAAAAATGCATCCTTACTGTGTGTGGGCTTGCATCACCACAAACCTGACTCTTATTTGGCCTGAAGAAGGGCCTCATCCTGCTTGTTTTGATGGAAATGTTGTTCCTTTGGCTGGTAATCTTCCACAGTATGGCAACAAAACTCATCAACAATGTTCCGAAGTATCCACGGAATCATGCAGTTGACTTTCCACCTCCATAAAGTTACTTACCATCACTTTTCTCCCCATTTTTGAGTTGAAAAAAGTTCAAAAATATATATATTTAATGGAATGGAGTCAGTACAAAGAATCAGGCCTTTCTCTTATTATTGAAACTTAACGTCTAGTACTCTGACAGTTAAAATCATGGTTTAGGTTGGCTGGTCAAGTTATCCAACAACAACATTCTTCAGCTACAAGTGGCTGTTTTTAAAGCCAATAAAGAGCCCCTTTAGATTGTGCCATGAAACGCTTAAGATTCCTCGGAAGCAACTCTCTGTTTCACAAAGCGGTGGTCCGACCAGAGCAGAGGTGGAGATGGTTATCCTGTGACACCAGTCAATAATTAGCTGAGTGGCTAATCAGCTGTTTGTGCGGTGGGCCTGTCTGTGCCTTCTCATTTAGCAGTATCAGAGCAGACACTGGAACTTTTACCTGCTCTGTGATAAACCCTGAACCACATCCAAAGGAATGTGCTCATAAAACTACCACCAGTAGGCCTGTGTGAAAAAAGTGTGATATTTTGCTTCAGAATATTAACGATAGACGGTAATATTGATGACCATTTTTGCAAGATTATAAACCACCAAAATCCTGCAATAATAAAATGCTAATATGACACACAGTAGTAGGTAAGTAGTATTATGAAAGAGCTAAATATATATCATTATTATATCTTCTCCTGCACAAATCTTACAAAAATTAAGAAAAAGTACCCCATTTTTTTCCCCTATTGATTACATCGTAGTTTCCCCTGAACTATCCAAAATGTAAATGTACAAATGTTGAACTTCATCATTTTTGTTAGTCACTAGAGCCTAGAAATCACTATATTACAACAGAAATCTGCATTTTAACTTAATTTTAGCTGTATTGGCCTATAGAATGTTGTGATGTCATCTGAAACCCAGCGACATGCCAAAAATGTATCACGAATTCATCACGATTCATGCAAACTCAGTATCTTTATTCACATTTCATTGCAGTTAGTTAAGCCCACCTGTCACTCATTCAGAGCATTGCTGAAGCTGGCTTTGTTTGAGCTAGAGCTGCATTCAAGAGAACATTTGCGAATGACGATATGTTGATTTTACCAGAAAAGCATATCACCGCAGTTATGGGATCAGATTTGCCCAGTCCAAACAGACCATAAATACTGAGTCCAAAACATATTGTATGTCTTTAAATATTGAACAGCAAGTCCATATAGTAATTATCAAGACAAGCCTATGCTCCAGCAGTAGTTTGATCTGATAGATATGCCATCCTGTTAGTGAGCACACAAATACACATGATGGATGGAGCGGCCCAGGACAACTGCAGCTGGAGGAAAGAGGTATTGTGAGGAGGTCCAGAGATCATCCAGAGAAGAGGAGTGTCTCGCTTTCATGAGTAACCAAAAGTCCAAACGGATTTCCTTTCCTAAACAGACAGGAGGATCATTAGATGCTGTCGGCCCGAACAGCACAGCCAGATGGGACAGGCACCTTTAGCTGTGACTGCTTTTAAGGCTACCATGACCTAAACCTGAGTCAACAGCTGCGAAAAGCATCTCTAGCTGTGCTTTTGTGCGGTGATAAAAATAACACAGAGAAGTATGCCACCGCGCCCTCAGCTCTCTGTTTTTCCTGCTCTGTGGGTCACTACTGTCAGACTAAGCGTGGTCCGGGCCAACACACATCCACGGAGCACTTTCCTAGCCTCCATTTTCACCCCTGCCTCTTCCTGTTTTGACAGGAAAGCGGAGATGATAACACAGGCACACAAACAAGCCGGGATGACTGCTGACCTGCTGCGGGGCTGTCGTCATATTTGTTTTCTTTGGCGGTCCTCATGTCCAAACATAAATGAAGGGGCTGTGTGTAAACCCAACGCACAAAGACGCAGCGTGGGGTGTCGGCACCTCTTTGAACGATCTGCAGCTTCAGAACTATAAAAGTGTCTGTCAAACTATACCTGCTGTGTGATGGAATGAGAAATCACTAAAAAAAACTTTGTATTGCTTTGCTAAAACTATAAAGTTTAAGGGTACACTTTGTAACTTTTCTGCTGGAGGGTCTCCTACCTGCTTGTCTCCATGAAGATGCTATTTCTTTGCTTGTGATATTTTCCAGCATGGCATGCTCTCTGCAACATCCAGTAGTTGGTGACATCACAAAAGACTGCCCTGATCACGGCCAGGTGTTTCAAATTACGAACAAAGTTTTCTTTAGTCCCGTTTAGCAGCTCTATTTGAAATGTGGTTGCACGTGGAGGTGTTTAGTCCACTTTATTCTATCTATCTGGCATTTATTTCACTATGTGTTTTATATTGCTCACAAAGACTTTGAAAACCTGAGAGCTGGGTCGCCTCTCCGTAGATCTGACCTGTAGCTTGGCCTGGTAATGTCTTCTGCATGTCTCCATGGATAGGTTCAATGACATACTGTGTGACATTTTAGACAAAGCAATAGCATCTCCATGAAGACAAGCTA
Source organism: Periophthalmus modestus (assembly GCA_019594935.1). Taxonomy (NCBI): domain Eukaryota; kingdom Metazoa; phylum Chordata; class Actinopteri; order Gobiiformes; family Gobiidae; genus Periophthalmus; species Periophthalmus modestus. Next base: position 16,693,479 of record JAIEZT010000068.1, on the reverse strand, counting down.
GTGGCAGATCCTCCGTCAGAATAGTTGCACAGTTGCACCTTTAAACTCATTGTTACTACTTTCATACCAGCCTTACCCTTAGTCTCACCTCATCGACTGTACTATCACCTGTTTTTTTTAGCCATGTTTGAACAATCTCCTCCTTTAGTGAACCCCTTTCCTACAGGCCTCCAGCAGTGGCCAACACAGCCCTGCATACAAACTCCATAAAACCAGACCACCAAAGTCAGGGGTGCGGGCTTGTGAGGAAGAGATGAAAGCCCAACCGGTCGCCACGGGGAACCAAACATCCACAGTGGAGGTGAGCACTCTGGAGGGAGCAAAGTCAATATCTAACAGAGAGGAAGGAGCTTACGGGGGTAGGGGGGCTCGCTACTGTCTACTGAATCCTGAGCTGCTTTTTTTAGCAAAGAGTGTCTTTTATGTAGCCAGGAAACACGTCGCGGGAGACACAACAAGTGGAGGGACGGGCCCATTAGGGATAGCAGTTCAAAGGAAGAGGCCGCGGTGATTGCCCCCTCTGATCCCCCGCTAGTTTTTCTTTAGGAGCTAATTAAGCATTGTCCAGCTACTGCAAAAGACTAACCCTACAGGTCTCGATTGCATCAACTTGGTTTTGAATGGATACAGTAGGGGATTTATGGCACTTTTTATATCTTAACAACTCAATGTGACTTCCTTCTCTAGGAGCTACTTTTTACCGACTGAAGTGAATTAGGGCTTTAGCATATTACTACTACTTCTACCACTACCAACACTATAAATATTTTGACTGCAGCTAGCACTACAGTATTAACAAAGTACAGCTGAAACACGGCTACTGCTGAGAACTCTAATGCTGCTAGTTGTACGTCTTTGTGAAATACTACTACTGCCAATACTGCTCTTCCGGTTAATACTTCTTACAACTATTGCTCCTACTGCCACAGCAAACCACTACTATTGGAATCCCTACAAATGCAAAAGATTATCATTTTTCAGGCTGTAAGGCACACTTAAAATCCTTTAATTTTTTCAAAAATGGACAGCGAGCTTTATGCATTACGTATAAGCTACAAAGCCTCACTGCTTGATGAATTGTCGAAGCTTTACAGCTACCGAAGTCAAGAGCTTCACGGAGTAATATGTGTGTAAGGACACCAAAATGGCAAGAAGATGACTGAAAAGGAGATCCGGCCAGAACACATCACCAACATGGATGAGGACGCCTTCACCTTTGACATCCCCATGAACCGTACTGTCGAGAAAACGGGGTCCAATATGGTATCTATACACACCACAGGGAACAAGAAGTCATCCTTCACTGTAGTTCTCTGGTTAATGGCCAGAAACTAGCACCCAGGGTAATTTTCAAGAGGAAGACTTTGCCAAATAAAAAGTTTCTCGCTGCCATCATTATCAAGGCTAATGCAAAGGGCTGGATGGACGAGGAGAAGATGAGTGAGTGGCTCACGTGTCATCCGAGCTTTCAGGAAGGAATCATCACTGAACAGCTAAATAACAGCGACGAGACTGACTCGGATAATGACGAGAGGGATCCGGGCACGTTTGATGCCGTAATCTGTTTTGTTTTGCTTAATGTGCCTATAGACTGTATAAAGAAGTGGACTAAGAGAGTGTGACGTCACCCACAGAGTGCAGTGCGCTTTATAATCGGGTGCACCTTATGTATGAGAATAGACCCATTCATTGATATAGTACCTTGTGATGCAGTACGCTTTATAGCCCGAAAAATACAATATATTGATAGTCCTTTTTATCTTGTCCTATGTCATTAGAAATATAATACTCCCTACAACGAAAGCATAGCCAGACTAGACTGGAATGGGTAATGACAATGTCTTACCTCTTCTTCCAATTCTTGGGTTATTTCAATTTATTCTACAACAAATACTACCATAACTACTTGTCGTCACAATACTAAAATTTCAAACTCGATTTTGACACCAAGGAACAGGCACGATACTCAATACAGACTCCGATACCACAATAAAAAACACTTTATTTAGGCAATAGAATGTCATTTTCAACATTAAATTGTAGTACTTTAGTATAGTAGTACTTCTGATACAGCTCAAGATATTCAGGAAAGGTTCATTTATGTCCTGTGAATGTGACTTTTTTTTTTTGTATTGATAAATGAGTATCTAGTTTTGATACTGGTTACAATATTCATTAGTATAACATTTTCAATACTTTTGACAAACCTACAACTTATTTTAAATTAGCTACATGAAAAATCAAGACCAAAATAATTTCTTATCAATATGTTAACAAATAAGGGTTTAGTAAAACTTAAGTCACTTTTTGAACATACTAGTGTAATACTTTAGCAAAAATCTAATCTTTTCATCTCCCACCACTACTTTGAACTGCCTGACTCGTGTGTATGAGTATTGAAAGAGAAGGAATGCAAAGATAGGGTTCCATCTGCCAGGTCAAATTGGGGTCAAATTTGTCTAGTGTGACCGTTCAGCAGGGAGTTCAAGGGTGCCCCGCTTTCACCCCAGCACTGGCCCGCGCCCGCCACCCGAGCAGGCTCCACCCACAAAGACACGCAAACATAAAGGCTTGCTGCCCGAGTCGGGGTGAGCCTGGGGTCAAAGGGCGGACAGACTGCAGGGGAGGGAGCGGTGGATGTGATAATGGAAGTGTGGCAGCATATGCTATCGGGGAACTGCTAAATATAATGGGGAGGAATCTTTGCTTTTTGGTCTGGCTGATTCGCTTCAACAAATAAAGGGAATTCAAGGCTATGTGTGTGTGCGTGTGTTTTTTTTTTTTATTACGAGATCGTAGGTTCAAGGAGGCAAAGGTCAGCAAGTGACTGGGGTTTACAAAAATACATCTTTGAAATCAAGGTGAAAATTCCATGTAACTTTAAAAGAATCTGGACTTTGCTCCCTGTCTATCACAAACATTTGAAAAGAAATCATGTATGGTATTTGTAAGGCTTTTCCCTGAAGTTTGACTTAACAAAACAAAGCATCTCCAGGAATACAAAGTCATATGATTTGGTTGGTGGTATGGTTTGCCCTATGCCAGTTGTGATTTGCACGAATAGGGGCGATAGTGTCCGCAAAATAAGTTTTAGTTTTGAAAATATGCAAAATGTATGTATCGTCTTTAATCTAATCGACAGGAACAGGCCGTGTAATCTTCCAAAAGCAATATCCATCCATTTTCTCAGACTTCCCTGACCCCAGATACGTCCTCCAGCTCCTCCGGTGAGACCCCAAGGCGTTCCCAGGCCAGCCGAGAGACATAGTCCCTCCAGCGTGTCCTGGGTCTTCCCTGGGGTCTCCGGTTAATTCAATTCACTATCTTATTCTTATTAATAGGCCTACATTGTAAATAATATATGATCTGATAATTCCTATTGGGAGAGTTAATAAAAAGGCACCACCCAACCAAAGTTTGGTCAATAATAGACCTTCTTAAGTCCACACAGTAAGGCTCTATCTACAGGTGCGCTCCCCGGCTGCTTCCCTTCCTCTTTCTTGTGTGGAAGAGACGCCTTTCCTTTGTTGTGCAGATACGTTCAAAAGCATTCCAGCGATGTTTTTGTTTGATGCATAAATTTAAGCTGCAGTAAACAAGTGCGGCGGTGTAGCTGGGTACCACACGGGTGCAGCGGTGCCAAACAGCCTGTGGCCAAAGACGCAGCCGTCGCTAACCTACAACACATGACGACAATATCACAGACATCAACACAGGGCGAGATCAAACCGCCGAATCAAAGTGAAAGTCAAACGGTAGCCCAATTTGAACAGGTTAATTTGCCCAAAGGAAAATGTAGACTTATATAAATACAGGTAATGTGAACAAAACGCTTTTAAGAGAGTTGCACACACAAAATAGCTCAAGGTTAAGTGGTCTTTCCATTGAAACACAGGCTTATCAATCTGTTGCCAAGCACGATGGAAAAAAATATAACTTAATACTTTTCCTTTCCCTACTTTCCATACATTTGAGCTTAATTTATCCCAGTACGTACATATTGAATAAGCAGCTTGATGTCAAAATAAGAAGTCTGCTGTGTAGCGTTGTATGTGAATCAGGAAGTGCAGTTAGCATGCTATTTCTTGTTCGCATTACCGTGATTGCGAAACTCTCAAAGTTGGGGACAGTGCTTATAAACTCATTGTGGTGAATAATGAAGATGCTTGGAATGCATTAGGCCAACTGCACAGCGTTTAAAACAAACTAGTTTTCCACAGTTTTTCAGTAAAATTCAAGTACAAAGTCTTTAAATACAACATAATGGACACATTTTCTACTTTCAAGGCACTCAGATACAGTGTACTCAGACGAGAGAGGGTTAAGAGTGAAGGACACAAAAACAGTATTCACCTGAAGGAGCAGGAATCGCACCGACAACCTATGAACCAGGGGGTCTGACTGCTCAACGCACTGCCACCCAAGTACCTTTAACCATTCAACTATCCTCGCATACATGTACATTAGTGTTACCTGCCTGTTACCAGTGAGGTACCGGTACGTCGCCGGGGGTCTTGTTCACCCCCTTCCCACAATACCTCATGACGCTTTGGCTTTTTACAGGCTACAGTGAATCGCAGACCAGGACAGAGGGTTAGAGTGGGAGCCATAAACAGCGAGGTTTAAGTTTAAGTGCCCTACACACACTGAGGAGGAGATAAAACAGGCCCCAGGCTCTTCAGCAGCGAGCAACATCATAAACTAGAGCAGTGGTAACAAGAGGGGAAGCATAAAGAAGACTTCTATTAATGGCAGCTTGTATAAGGGGACAGAAAGGGTTTACTCCACACAAAGGTATCCGCTGGGAATAATGACAAGCTCAAGATGGCACCATTTCTCATGACAGGAAATGTGCAAAAGAAAAAAGTAATGCAGTGTAATTATCCTCAGGTTGGCAATGCGAGTTAATGAGCTTCAAGAGCAAAATGTGGTGGAACCAGTCAGTGGAGATGGAATTGTTTATCTATTAGTATTTCTGACATTTCAAATAGTATGGTGCCAAAGTGTAGATATGTTATGAGAATAAACTGAGTATCAATGTACAAGAAAGGGTAGTTTTCAGATTCAAGAATGTGATGATGTCATACTTGGGGCAAGAGCCAGTTTTTACACACTGATTACACTGTTCTTTCCTGTCAAGTATCCAAAAAGTAAAAGCACAAACGTTGAACTTGATCATTTCTATTATTGACCCAAGAACCAGCTATATTACAACAAAAAATGAAAAATGTAAACTCATTTTAGCTGCCACCCATCTGTATTACATATTAGGCTAGATCAGTTTAGAAATCTAGGGGTACAAATGGACTCAGACTTAAACATCTGCAGCTTTTTACCATCTAAAAAACATTGCAAAAATCAAAGGTATACTGTCAAAACCAGACTTGAAGAGACTTATCCCTGCATTTGTCTCCAGTAGGTTAGATTACTGTAACAGCCTGCTCACTGGCTTCTCCAAACGAGCTTTAAGACAGAACAGTACATCCAGAACACTGCTACTCAGGTCTTGAGTAGAACTAGGAGGTACTTTACACATGTGTCCTGTGCTCAGGTCTCTGCTCTGGCTCCTGTGGCTCAGAGAATAGACTTTAAAGCGGTTCTGCTTGTGAACAAGTCTCTCCATGGCCTAGCACCAAAGTATATCTCAGACATGTTAGTGCCATATGAACCATCTCACACTCTGAGGACTTCAGGGACCGGCCTCCTGCTGGTGCCCAGAGTCAGGACTAAACACGAGGGATCAGTGTTTCAGTTTTATGCAGCTAAAACAGTGGAACAGTCTTCCTGAAGATGTGAGACAGGCCTCTACTTTGACAGTGGTTAAATCCAGACTCAAAACAGCTCTGTTTATCTGTGCATATGACTGAAAGGTTTTTATTTTGCACTCTTCTGTTTTAGTGGTAATTTTATGATGATTATTTGTGATTACTTATGTTTTGATTTGTGTGATTTTAATGTCTTTCTTATTCTATAAAGCACTTTAAATTACTTTGTGTACGAACTGTGCTATACAAATAAACTTGCCTTACTTGCCTTGCCTATTACTGGCCTATAGAATGTTGTGATGTCCTCTGAAACCCAGTAATAGGCAGCTGGTAATCAAATTGTGACAAACTGTGTGATAATTACAATAGCAGAAACTTGTCTTGTTCAGGGTAGTGGCAATTAGTATTGAAATTTACATTTTATAAGAAGAAAAAAAAAAGTGCTTTCATTGTGGTCATAGGAATCAGTATCAAGTATTGGCCCTTTTCCGTAGTATAGAAATTAAGCTTGATTTTTTTGTATTGTGACAAGATTAGTTCAGGGTTAAATGATCTTTTAATATGCTACAAAAGCCACTATCACACCTCTGTTAAATTGAGAGCAGTACTGTATATTGTGGCTGGTATTGACTTCAGAAAAAATAAATAAACATACATAAATAAAAAAGCTATTGCTAAGTTTTATCCAAAGCACTCTACCTGCCACTCTCAGAACACATACAATATGGCCACCATTTCAGAATTGACTCGTTCCTGGCGTAAAATCCATTACGAAAATCCATAAGGCCCAAACTTGACCTTTTCTGCGATTCACAAATTGAGAAATTCAGTGACAGGGAACAAAAGCAACTTGGCTTCCAGTTTGTCGAATACACTGCGGCGCGGCGTCTTTTAAAATGTCAGCAGGCAAATTGCCAAGTCAAGTCATTTAAGAAGAAAACAAAACCGTACTCGTGAATAGATTTATTTTGCATCTCTCTTTCTGTTGCAAGTCTCTCCTCAATAGGAGTGCTGTGGCATTTATATTAAGACACGCAAGGCACATAAATCGTTATGTTAATTAAAGCTAAACAATTCATAATAATAAAATGAATCATGCAACTTAAATGAATCGTCTAACTACGTTTTCAAATTGATGCCTTGAATACTCTTGAACTGAAGATCATTCTGTTCTGAGTTTAATCACAGGATGTAATGGTACGTTGGGATTAAAGTGACGATATACAGACAACATCATGGTACTCCTTGAGAAACTAGACTTTTAAAGGTGCACTATGTAATTTTCCTGTTGGAGGGTACGTCATCTTCTTGTCTCCATGGAGCTGTTATTGCTTTGCCTGGAACGTTCCTAAGTATGGCATAATCTTTTTACATAATCACTTACATGTCTTTTAATTGCTCAAAATTACTTTGACTTTGTGAGCAGGGTCGCCTCTCCACAGATCTGACTTGTAACTTGGTCTGGTGGAGTCACCTGATGGTCTCCAAGAAGATAGATAAAATAAATGTCATACAGTGGAACCTTCTAGTCCTAGCCATAACATCTGCATGGTGACAAGCAGGTGGTAGACCTTAAACCAGAAAAGTTACATAGTGCTTCTTTAAATTACAGGGTGGCCCAAAACTCACTGACAGTTGAAATAAATTCATAACTCTTTTGTTTCTACATATTTTTATTTTATTCTTTCAGAGCATTTAGAAAGACCCTTCCGACATTAACATGAGCAAATATAGCACCGAGGAATAAACCCTCATTGTTCAGTGGTACTTTGAGTCACATGGGTCAAATTCAGAAACCCAGCGGTGTTACCGTCGACATTTTAATACCAGAGATGCCCCAGTGGTTTTCAAGAACCTTTAAAACCTATGTTCTTTAGTTAGAACACCACCTCTTATTATAATGCTCCCTCAAAATCACCGTTAGCTGCGAAAGATTAACGACTTCTGTTCTGAATCGGGTACGATGCAGTGTCTCTTAATGCTCTTCATCGCTCTTCCTCATCCTCATGTGATACTTACACGCCCGTCTGCACACCGTCAATACACACCCTCACTCGTTCATTCATTCACTCACGGCAAACTCAAGCATGAAATGAACATGAGAGGGCTGAACTTTGACTGGCATTTTCACACGCGCCTCTAGGATTTATGAAGAACTATATACGTGCCAGAATATATATGCCCCCCCCCCTCTATACAATAAAGAACACAGCCGGGATGCCTGGTAACAGAAGCTAACACGGGGGGCCAAAGCTAGCTGGCAACAAAGCCCTCACAATGTGTCTAGTATTACACAAAGACCAACGGGGCACTGTCAGAAGTATGCACGCTGTCATAAAGAGACATCAGATACACAGCAGCTGCATAGATAAAACTGGTCTAGTACAAACACGGAAGGTACATTAGGACTAATAGGGTTGCTGGTACACTAATTAGATTTAGTTATAAAGCCTGTGTTTGTACAAGATCAATCACAATACACGGGAGGTTATATCTTCTTAAGTAAGGCTTAAGTCAATGGGAGTGTCTTGTTTTTGCTAATTATAGTCTGTTTGTAGTAGTCTGCAACAAGGATACATGGATTGAAGTTATGCAGCGTGCAAATTGTGTGACGAGCTACTGAAAAAGAATAGGTGACTAAGTGTTTTGCCCAAGGACACAACGGCAGCAGCCATTCATCTGTGGGAGCTACCGTGACCCTGTATATAGGAGTTTTCAAGATGCTTTGCAATTTTGAATCAGAATCAGAAGAGTTTTATTGCCATTGTCAGTGAACACAACTCACAAACTAGGAACTTTCTCTGGTGATAAAGTGCAACATAAAACACTGAATAATAATAATATGTAAGTTAAAAAGATATGCTTAAAAATAAAATAGTGTAAAAAGATAGGTATATACAACAGAACAACAGTGAAAACATGACTTATTAAGGTGACTGGCATCATAAAGTGTCCAGTTTAGTACAGATTTGTGCATCGTTTTTGAGTTAGTCATTTACTGCCGTAGCTGCTTTGGGGTAGACAAACAAAAGTGAACCAATTACCACCACACAAACACACGCACACACATGTTGGGTTTTGATCCTACATTGAGGCTTCGAGGCTAATACTAGCCTTCACTGTAGTCACTCACAACTTGCCTAGCCTAAACCCTAACCATAATCTTTAGCGTTAAACCATGTTGTTGCTCTAATAATAAAGGATTTACATCATGTGGATCTGATTTTTGTCATCATAAGGTCGGAAGGTCCCCATGATGTGAGTGTTATATACATTTTAATCCCCACAATGTGAGAAATAACCGCCCACCACATTCACAAATAGTTGGCATGCACCAGCCCAAATGAGGCTCTAACCCAGTGGTGGGCAAACTACGGCCCGGGGGCCATACACGGCCCGTTGGGTTTATTAATCCAGCCCGCCGAATGTGACTAAATTATGGCACACTTCAGCTACATCAACCTTGTATTACTCTCTTATTCTCTCCCTCTGCAAAAATGAGCTTATTAAAGAAAAGAAAAGTGGATTGTGAGAGTGTTTAATATGGACTGGACAACAAAATATTTTTTCACCAAAGTCCAATCAAAGTACCAAGGCAAGTTTTTTGCTAGCATTCATTGCCGGCATATTAAAACTAATTGTCATGAAAACATATAAAAAAGGTTTTGAAGCTCACTGGCAACTATTAGATCTGAGTTAACTTCAGGAGTACACTAATTACACAAGTTGATTTAGCTATTATGATTCACCAATCTAGTTTTCTAATGACTCACTTCAAGTACAGACCTGCAGTAAATTCATAAACGTCTTTAGGGTTATTCATTTTTCCAGATGGACTGATCCAAAGAGGCCATGCAAGGACTGATCTGACAGGTGAAAAAAGGTGTAACTAGCTGCCACATTAACATCTGCCAATGACAAAAGCAAACAACTTGACTCACTCCTATACTCAAGAACTCCCCTCCACTCATCCACTCGGAGAACCACGCCTTCCAGTTTACCCTGCACATATCCATCTTGGCCAGGGTACACAGCGCTGGCATTCCCTTTCAGCACATTTCTATAAGCCCGGGCGATTTGTCTGCTACCACAAGGCCCGCTGTCAATTGGCTACGTTTTATGGAACCGGGGGGAGATTACCTACCCGCTCCTCTGAAAATTTATCTAGCCGACTATGTTTTTCCAATACTCTGAATCAGCTGCCATAATGGACTACAGCCTGTCCCGGATTGTGTGCGTCTCACTTCAGCCCTGACATATGGAGGCGAGCTGCAGGAGGCCTAAAGCAAATATAGAACAGAATACACCAAAATTAACAAGTCAAACGGATTCATTCACATTGGCTACGCTTGGCTGTGTGTATGTTGACTTTGCACACTTACATTTGTGGCTTTGTGACAGTGTGGTGGCAGCTTACATCCATTCTTGCGCTCCAGTCTGGTTCACTGTTGCTACATGATCCTTCGCCAAACAACAGCATTCAGCCAAGTAGCATAATGTACGGCTATCGGTCTTTCCTGACAATAACAACTTTTTCATGCAATAAAGTAAGATTTGTCCTGCCCCAGTACAGATATATTGTATAAGTAACTCTTAAGGTCAAAATGAGATTGCTTTGTGCTGTAAGAATGGTGAGCTGTTAGCATGCTAGTTGTTGTTCGGGATGCACTGACACCGATCGAGTATTGGTCCCATGATATCGGTTCTGCTGATATCCCTGTTGGGCCCTATTTGACGTAATAAGATTATTTACTGGCTGATCATAACTTTTATTCGTGCAAAGCGGATAATATAAAGACAATAGCAATTACATACCACAAATGGGTCCATTTTATAATAAGTTAACTGCGTTTTTTGGGTGTGAAAAAGGCCATTTCCTATACTTATCAGTTAATATCAGGTATCGATAAACACCAAAGTATTGATATTAGTATAAGAGCTGAAAAAGCTGGATCGGTGCGCCCCTAGTTGGCGTCGTCAAAACTCAACTCTGGCTTCTGAACACAGTGGAAAGTGATTATAAACTCGTCATGGTGAGTGACTTGTAAAAATCAGGTAGAGCGCCTTTAACCATTGTGATTAACACTAGAACACTGGCACGGGTCTCATGTTTGAATAACTATATGCACATGGGAGATTGTTTGGCTCAGGTAGCTTTCTGTTCAAACATTCAATTATGAAACTGGAGCTGGCAGGTTGTAAACAAACTCTATGGCAATTTGAGAAAGGTGTTTTTAATAGCAACACTTGTGTAAGCAGCATTCTACCCTAGGCTAAGGTTTACAAAGACCTGCCTGTGCTCCTCCAAGACACTGATTCAGTCTTCAGTGAAAAGACATGATTAACTTAAAAGTGATTCCCATATACTACATGTCGGTTTCTCGTTATTGCGTGATGTACTGTGTAATTATGGTATGGAATAATAAACACACCTGTTGGAGTTAATGAACTACCGGTAATTACATAGAACGCAATGCAATTAGTCATGATTTTGTATGTTTGTATGGATGGATGGAGCCAGATACATTTTTGAATCACTAATACTTCAAGTCAAGTTCTGTAAAGGCAATACAAAATAGTCCATCAGCTTAAGTTAAGTTTCTATGCGCCGTGATCAGTTTATAAGCATTTTTCGCAACTCTCAGAGACTGGAGCTGACTGTAAAACCAATAGCAACTAGCGTGCTAATGTCCACTTCCTGAATTTTGAACAATAAAATGCTTTCTGATTAGATGCAGACAGCAGGCAGTGAACTTGTTTGGATCATAAAATATATCTGTACTGGGGCAACACAAATATTAGCTCAAAAATATGGGAAAGAGTCTTTTTGTTCTTAGCTGCGTGTGGTGTGCCTAATAACACTGTCAGCATGTGTACCTACTCTGCAACCTCTTCAGCAATTACTTACACCTGCAAAGTTTAAATTTCAAGACCGCACTTCCTCCGAATAGCTCTCCTCACCTTGACAGTAACATCTGGCCGCCCCTCTGTAGACTCCATGCAAGCAATTCACCACAGACCCGAGCGGAGCCAGATGGCCATAAGAGAACGCAGGGCCTGTGCATATACGTCTGAAACGCTCGACTTAACCTGTGCCTGGGAGTTTGGGCATCTGAACTTTTTTGTTTCATCTCAGGATCATTTCATATGGGGAAATTCCTTAACTCTTTCCAACGCATTCTTCAACTCGCCAAGTGTTGAAAGCCCATCATGATAATCAGTCTCGCAATCCAGACCCATCAGCCATTGCATCTCTGCCCAGACATAACTCATTTCCTGCATGTAGCAATTTGCACGAGCTATTCCGTTAAGTAAGGGATAGGAGCGGGATAGCAGGCGGCTCACGTCGAAAATTAAAGGGCCGAAAAGAAAACTGCTCCAGTGAAGTTTGGGCCAACATTTCAAAGATAAACAGTGTAAAAGTTTAGGGCCAATTTGACAGAGAAAGTAACAGCTTAACTACTGTGTGTGTGGTGCCAGTGACCACAGGACTGAATGGCTGGAGGCTTCAGGTAGAGATAAAGGGGACAGAATGAATCAAACAGAAGATGAATTTGTTTCTTTCAAGGATGTTAAGCCACCGCTGTGCCCGGACCGGAGATATAATGGTTCCTGCAGAGCGCTTTGTTCTCTGCACTGTTCTGTGAAATTCAGTTCAACAAAAGGTGAGTTAAATTTTAGCATTTCAATTGTGAATAGCACCAGCGTGTATTTTGTCCTCACAGCATGATCCAAATGACTATACATTATGATACTAAAGATAATGTACCTCCTGAAGAAAGTATACCCAGCTACTAATAAATACTTTACTTGATATCGCAAATAGATAAATATTTGAGAAATACTGAATGACCAAAAAAGGACTAATATGGATCCTTTCTTGGTGGTAACATTAAAAGTGCAGTATGTAACTCTGGCACATCATTAGGATAATTCCACAGTAACATAAAGTTAAAATCATACCTTAGAGCATTCTTCATATAGATGATGTTTTATGCCATACTGTGGAAGATTATAGCCAAAGAAACAACATTTCCATGGAAACAAGCAGGTAAAGCCCCTCCTCCAGTACAAGTAAGAGTCAGGTTTACAGAGATGTAAGCTCAGTCACAGTAAAGATGCACGCAGCGTTTCAGTGTGGTAGACACTTAACAAATGAAAAAACACGCTTTTATTTTAGTATATTCTTTGGCTAGAAAGTTGCATACTTTTTTAAAATTTACACCCCCTACTGTCTGACGCCTTCTCCAGGACTGCATCCCATGTGTGTGATAAGGTGTACACTCCTCTGTCACAATTTATGCTCCTTGGACCTTGTTTGTGGATCTCAACAGCCTCTCTGGCCCAGGTGCGGTATTTGTTGCTTTCAGTGCGGAAGTAAAAAGTATAGGGCATAAACTTCTCCTACTGTCTGGCAAAACCAAGTAAAGCAGCCTAGACATCACTACACCATCATGTGATGTTTCTGAGGAAAGCTACAGGAAGTAGTCAAAACATGTAAAGCAGGAAAACAAACTCCTGTCTGACAAAAAGAATCGCTATTTCTAAGTTTAAAACTGAACACAGAATGAACCTTTACCAAATAATTACAATTTCTATTTAAATATAGAGCCTTTTCCTTAGTATTGACCATTTAAATGTTAGTATCTTGACGACATTAGCATCTACCTACTGCAACAAAATCAACAGAAATGTATAGATAGAGACAAGCATTCTATCCATGTTTAGTAAGAGCCTAAGGTAAAGATGTTTATCAGCCCCATAAAGTCTTTATGTGTTTCCATCAGCTTGTTTTTATGTTACCTGTTGCTTTCAATTCACAACATGCCTCAGTGACTTTTACTCGCTTTTTATAGCCATTTAAAGTGTCTGCTTACAATTGCATTTCTGAGCAACAAAAATGCAAAACGGTGCAAAATTCTCCAAGGCAAACAGTTATAACATATATAAACTAAACGCTGCCATCAATAGAAAATAGGTCAACACGGGCCTAGTCAAGTCATTCAGTAGAAAACCGTCTAAATCAGTTCTACCTTCACAGACAAAATGATGAATCAGAATTTGTGTAACATTTGTTTTTTATTTATTGTTTTCTCTATTGTCTTTCTTGTTATTTGACTCAGAATATCTGTCATGTCATTAATATGTCTTGGACCTACAATCTTGTATTTGCACAAAATGCTTAAATTACATGTTTGTCTGGCATTAAATAAATACATTTTTAAAAACTAGAAAACAAGTAACTCATGCATAGAACTACTGAGCACTATCCACTACTATAAGCCAAAGAACTGACACAAAGTAAAACCCGTCACACTGTCATACAGGTAGTGACAGGCTGAGGGAGATGGACGCTGCTGTAGAGGAGAGTCCACAGCAGAAGCAGTATAAACCTCCATGACTGATGTCTGCGCTCCTTGCTCCACTTGACTCCAGATTATTGCTCTGTGCTTTAATACAGCCACATACCATAAAGCAGCAGTCACACAGGGCATGCAGGGAGACAGGGCCCTGCCGCTGCTCTGCATGGCCTTGTAAGTCTACTGTGCTCATCCCATAGCTACTCCAGGCGTGCGTGCTGGACTCGTGCGTTCCTTAATGCTTAGGTAAATGAACTAGCGCTGTCATGATACTGACATTTCAAACTGTGATTTCAGTACTAAGGAATAGACTTGATACTCAATACCAATTCTGATACCACAATAATAATAAAATACCCTTTTATTTAGATAGAGATGCCCAAACTTTTTTTATCGAAGGGTCACATCTCAAAACATATTCGAAGCTGAGGACCACAGACTGGTGATCAATACAGTGCGGTGCTTTATACACAACTTTGACAGAGTCGCTGTGTGTTAATAAGGCTTGAAACACATTAATTTTTAGGTCTGTATCACAATGCAGTGGGATGTTTGAGTATATAGTGGTAGAAATAGTTTAATTTGCTGTTAAAAGTACAGCTTATGATCAATTGGGCTGGTTCAGCAGGAGTCCTGAGGGCCAATAAAAACTGGTCTGAGGGTCGCATTTGGCCCCCAGGCCGTAGTTTGGACACCCCTGCTTTAGATAGTAGAATGTCATTTTTGGCATTAAATCGTAGCGCTTTCTTTTATATTACCATGTGGCCTTATATCTGTGTAATCCTTCAGTCATCCAGGTATATGTGGTCTTATACTTCTTCTAATACAACTCATTCTAAAGCTTTTCAGGAAAAGTTTATTTCTGTTCTGCTAGCTTTAGTGTTGTGAATACTGAGAGAGCATCCCATTTCAACAGTACACTATTATGTATATATAACCAATAGCCAAAAAGTAGAAAGAAATATGTATGATGTGCATGACAATATGACACTAAATAAGACAATAACTCAGGCTTCTTTATCTGTATATACCATCACAGAAATCCAACTCTGCCCTACAGTTTCCTGCAGGGTACACCTGTTTGAGCCCAGGCCGGCCTTCTGAAACCCTAACCAACAATAAAAAGCAGACAGAAAGGTCAAAGGTCATCCCACAAGGAAAGGTAACACCCCTGCCCCTCTGCCTGGGAAACAGTAGCTACTCCGGTAAACATTTCTATACTGGTGATCCCTGGGCTATAGCGTAAACAAACTTCTCTTGTGTTAGTCCCGCCAGTCCATATATGGGCATAGGGACACCATAGAGTTAACATTACAGATTCAAAATGACTATTAATTAACGCTGCTATGCTTGGAAGTAAATGTTTATTCTATAGGCGTGCAAGTTATGGGAAATTGTAATCCAGAAAAGGTTTGGAGGCATTGTAATGTAAAAGTGATTAATTTCTTTGCTTTAGGGAAACATAACCTAATTTGTAACCCTTAGCTGGAAGTCAGAAACAACTGCGTATTTTTCCTCAGATCAGGGGTCAAGCTGAGTACAAAGCACAAAGCAATCAAACGTGAATCTAAATGAGTGCAATTACTGCTCTACATCATTTATTAATTCAAAATGAAAAAAGCGAAAAGAATGGACGTTAGTGGTGCAAAATAATTCCTGGAAATGTGTTCACAGCCGCACAGTTGGTATAATAGTCTCGGACGCGTTGTGCATACATGAGCAGGGTGAGGCGCTCATGGTCAGATTCCAATTCGGCTTCATTCATTAAATTTTTATCATTATAGAGACCCTCGTGGCTACTAAAATGTGCTTTCTGTATCCGCAAAGGTTAAAGGTGAAAGTGTACGCGACCTCAACTGGCAGCGGTCTAAATCTTGCTCGCGCTCAGAACCTTGTAGCAAATTCTGGGTTAATCAGTCAGTGCATTCCCTTGGTTTAAAAGGCGCACCAGTACATTTATATTCATAAGGCTTAGTATTTATGAGCGACTGTTTGGCACTGTTGACTCTGGAACTGACCATTCTGGACCCTGGTGTACTCACTCAGCCAATGCTATGTGCACTCATTAACCAAATTCTTCTGCCAAATACTGCATAAATTTGGAAACAGTTACAGCTGTGACAAGTATATTTCTGGTAGTGAGAAATGCAAGGCTTAATTTCATATGCCAGAAGTAAAAGTTTGGTTTGATCTGATTCTGATTTCAGCACTCTTGTCACGTTTGCATTAGGCTGAATGTCAAACACTCTAATGCAAGTCGTGCATTGCAAAGTACTGCAGAAGTATCTTAGTTGGTATATACCAGTCTTTCTCAAACTGGGGGACATGTAAAACTAGTGATATTGAGGGGAAGCTGGCCCGACGGAGGAGACAGACTGAGAAAAATCAGCTCACCGTGGTAAAGTGTGGGAAAAATAATGCATATTTACAAAAAATAACTGCTCAACATAAGCAAAAAGCAACAGAAATTAATAAAATGAGGAAACACCCCACGTATACCCGGCTACACCGATGGTCCTCTGAACGTCTGATTGGCACCCCTTATATAGAAAGCTCCTCCCCCCAGTATACACTATATTCTTCACCGGTGCTGTGGGTATACTGTTGGCTGTATCTCTCACTCAACTAACTCTCTGGGGCCTAAGTCCCTTAACTAAAAAGTAAATAAACTATAAACACTTAAAACATTGAAACAAAAGAAACTAACAAACTTAAACCAGTTCTCCCCTCCACATGGTCCAGCCCATGACCACTCCCATGCCTATAAACATGGCCAACATAGGGCACTGAATTGACTACATTTAACCAAGTAACAAGTAAAGTATCTGACAATGGCCCACTTTGTCACAGATATACAAGCTCCTTCTCTCTTCTCTAGATGCAATATACATACTGGTAGTGCAATTTTAAAGAATATACCCTGCCGCGTGCCCAAAGAATCTTGGAAAAGTCTAGTAGCATTCCCTAACTGTAACAGGCTACATGTTAAATAAATGACCACAGGGAATTGAAGTTGAACCATACCACCAACCTGAGTATTCCATTACCACTGTCTTTTTTGAAATATCTCTTTGGAGATAGCTATCCAGTGACAATGTTAGTTTAAACTGTGAGTGCAAGGTTGGACCCACTCAAGCCTGGCCTAGGGGTGAGGTATTAGAGGCCTCAATAACCCCAGGCCTTGCAGTCTACCTAACTAAATTGGCTATTATCTGCGTTCACTCTGTGGGCTTTTTCATGAGACAGTTGATGGCGCCTGCAATACGAAACTTCCCTCTCATCTCATCTCATCCGCAAATGCAAATATTAAGTATGGCTTTCACTTAGGGAAAAGTAGATAGAAGATATCTTTAGCATAATTGCATCCTTCAGCGTGAGTGCCTTTCTTGACCCAATCGATCTTGATGTTTACTGTATTATAACTTTCAGTCATGTAAATGGGTTTGCTGAATGCTATCAAGTTGGTAAGATGACTGTTGTTATTTTTGCCCATGTCCTCTCAGCTAAGGGCATTAATTCCCAGGGTTATTCTCATTACGTGCTGTCTGGTGGATGTAGAATGTGCCATTGCACCAAAGTTGAGGGTTAGCATCTCAAGGACAAGATCTCAGAAAAGTTAATTCAGGCTGTAGCTCTGTGCTCTGTGTCGGGGATCTGATAAAGAAGGCCCTGAATCTTGACTGGGATGGTGTGGGGGAAAGGGCACTGAAGTCAAACGGGAAATTTTAACTGACAATACAGTAAATTTGAATGGGCAGGATATACAGTGTTGGCTAACAAGACTATAAACACCAGGGAAACTGGCGACTTATCAACAATGATGGCAATTATACAGGATAAGGTGCACTGACAAATAACAATTATCTTATAAATATGCTTTATTTCATGTGTTGTCAGGGTTTTGATTAGATTTATCAATAAATATAGCAAACTCTAAAACAGGGGTGTCCAAACTATGGCCCGGGGGCCAAATGCGACCCTCAGACCAGTTTTTATTGGTCCTCAGGACTCCTGCTGAACTGGCCCAATTGATCATAAGCAGTACTTTTAACAGCAAATTAAACTATTTCTACCACTATATCCTCAAATATCACATTGCAGTGTGATACAGACCTAAAATGAATATGTTTCAAGCCTTATTAATAAACAGCAGCTCTGTCAAAGCTGTGTTTAAAGCACCGGTCTGTGGCTCTCCGCTTCGAATATGTTTTGAGATGTGGCCCTCGATAAAAAAAAGGTTTGGGCACCTCTGCTCTAAAATGTTAAAGTGCACTGTGGAGGGCACTCCCTGACCTGCTTGTGCCCATGGATGTTTTTGTTTAACTTGCAATGTTCCACAGTATGGCATTAAACTTATCACTCTCCATAGAGACAAGCAACTGACACTACCAGGCAAAGTTATAGGTCAGATCTGTAGAGAAATTACCCTGCTCACGGTAACAAACCATGTTTTTCAAGGAATTAAACTGGCAAAAAGAACACCTTCAATTGAATAAATGATAAATATGTTTAATGCCATACTGTGGAGCATTCCAGGAAGTGTAGTGTTGTGATAACATCTCCATATAGACAATCAAGTGGCAAACCATTAACTAGAAATGATACAGAGTGCATCTTTAACTACTGAACATTTTTGTTCCATCAGAATACAAAGGTTACATACAAAAAGTGTTACATTGGATTTTCCGGCTATAGCGGCATATCTGTAGTAAACAACTCCCCAGAAATACCCAAAACTCAAGTCTAGCATGAACTTTCCCTCTAATACTCATGAAAACAAACAGCCCCATACACGCTTTCCTTGTATTTTAATCCACTACTGTATTCAAACAATACGTCTACGGCTCTTACAAGGGGGGTGACCGGGGGACGTCTGTCTGGGGACCGGGCTTACTTCCTGTTCACAAAAAAGCCACAGCGCAGGGAGGGGAAGTGCGACCTCAGTAAACAGTCCCTGCTTGTGTTTTTTTCCCATGGAGATCTCAGACACAACAGGGATCACACACAGCCACACCTAGTCCCAGTCTCCTCCGCTACCCCACTGACCTTTGGAAGCGATCAGCCATGGAGGAGCGCGAGGATGGGGCAACAGGTGAGCTAGCCCAAGGGTAGTTTTGGGACAATGGGTGTATTATCCTATAGCTTAACCATAGTGCACTAACATCAATGTGACTTTCACTCTAATTAAGCCATCAGTAAGTGCAAAATAGGAGAACATAGGGACTGGAGCACCTGGGGAAGGCCACAAAGCATTGCTGCAGGGTCCCACAGTAAAAAGGGGAGGTCAGTTCCCATGGTACATAATGGCGGTGTAATGTGTTATACAGGAAGACTTACCTGATACCCCAGTTAAGATCTGATACAGGCTAAAAGATGGGACCACACAAGCAGGGAGATCAGGTGCCCCCTCTAGACCTGTTCTACATGGGGTCAAGTGCTATTGTGGATTGTAAGGGGTAATGTAGAATAGTCTCAAAAGGAATTACAAAAAAGAAGTCATGCATAGGTGAAAAAAGCAAACCATCACAAGTCTACAGCACTGCTCCCAGGGCCTATATTTAACTGTGGTGGGAATAATGGGAGCAGATATACAGGAACACTTTCAATGCACAGTGAAGGTCGGCAGGGACACACACTTCCTCCATAGTCTCTGACAGGAGGCTCACTTTTAAATTCCCCCAGCCCCAGCAGCTCCATTGGCCCCCTCCACACCCAAATAAAGAGATAAGCATTGTGTGGACAAACAATGGGCCACTTTCAAAGTCTCCAAAAAGCTGCCATTTTCACATCCAAGGCCAGCATTTGAAGTGGGGCAATAAACAACTTTACAATTGATACAATAAGAAAGCTTCAATGGGTCTTTGTCCAGTGACATTAATACTGTATAATCACAATACAGAGACTGGCATCTCATGCGTTTTTCTAATACAAGGGCACACTAACAAACTTCAGAGCATGAGGTGGATGCATCTAACCGAGACTAACCTTGAGTGAGTTTTGGTCTGCCAGGGCCAACACCTGCTCCTTGAGCTCGGAGACTTTCCTCTGACATTGTGGACACAGCGCGGTCTTGTCCTCTGACTCCTCTGAGATGGACACGGAGCCTGCGCCCTCAGGAGCCGGGCGGCTGCTGCAGCGCGCGTCCTCTGAGCACTGAAGCCTTTTCCTCGGGGTTAACTCTCCACCTGCCGGGGACATACCACTGGGACATCCCTCCACCTGAAACAGAACCAAAAATGTGTTGATAAATACGAAATGAAAAAGGCTGCCTCAGTTTTGCTGTTCCAAAGCACCTGTCTGGTTTTCAAACAAGAATGAAACTCACGGAGCAAAATGGAGGGAAAACACATGACACTTGATAATTATTATATGATTATTTTAAAGCTAAGGTTTAGTGAGCAACTTACAGTGAAGCCCCGATCAGTTTGTTCCCGTTCATCAGCACCTGAACAGCCCTCTGCTGAGCTCATTCTCCCAAACTGAAGCTCGGAGAAGACGCGCTTCTTCGTGCTAACTTAGAAAGTTCGGGAAAGGCGCAGAAAACCGCGACGGGCAGCCATAAGCGACACTTTGGCACTGACTGCGAGGTAAAAGTCATCTGTCGATGTGTACAGAGCCTAGTGCTGCTGTTTGGGAGAGGGGGACTGGAGAGTCCTAAAGTTTACGAGCCGCAGCGGGAGTTTGGTCCAGGGCTACAGCAGGAGGCGGTGTCTGCTGCTGAAGAGGGAGGGCTGGAGCCATGTGCGCACAGGAGCCATGAGCGCACAGGGGACAGTGAGGAGAGTCTACTAGTGTGGCCTGTACAGTCATTATTGTGAAGGGTGGGGGGACTGTGTACAAGGGGACGCCTCTTCCAGGTAACTACTTGTTTTACGAGAGGATATTAAGTTACACAGAAGTTCACTTAGCCTAATTCTTTTGCTGCAACATTAGGCTTTTTAATTAAAATTTAATTTCCAATTATAGCAATAACCCGGTCATTGTGTTGATTTTGCATGACTGAAATGTAACAAAAAGCTGCTTAGGCTCTAGTGGGCTTCTCCACACTATAGTAAGAGCGCGCTACATGTCCAGTTGTTAGTGTAGTCGGCGCTACTCTGGCGCCATCATCTGACCAAAACACCAAACAGCAACAGTTGTAAAGGGTAAGGGGTGTGGGGCTGTCTTCAGTTAAATATTAATTTGGTAAACTTTAAATTTTTCATATGGATGATGTAAGCCACAAAGGCCACATGCAACGATGCCTTTGCTCTAAAAATGGTTCTCCTGCCGCCCTAAAACGACCTATGTGATTTCACTCACAGCTTCTTACACTAACAGTGGTTTGCTACGCACAAATATGTTGTTTTTGTTATTTTATTAGTATTATTTCTTTTTCTTTTTTTTAAATAAAAAGAATGTTTGTAAATTATTTAGATTTTTCAAAGACAGTTGAGATTCCACGTTTAATTTATCCAAAATGTGCACGCTCGTATTGAACGACACAAAGCAAATGTACAGCTACAGGAATATTGAACAGATTTCAAAGTTTTCAAAGATATGAAATAATGTATCCATGTTTTCTCTATGTTGTTGTTTCTTTATTTGAGTTGTTATTAAAAAAGATATAGTTAATATTTATTTTTTGCGCAACAGTTGCAGAGTTTCACATGATTCTTAGCTGCCCATTTCCATAAATATTACATTTATAATTGAAAGAGTAAATAAATATTTTGATGCGATGAGTAAATTGCTTGTTGTGGGGTGCTGTTCAAGGTGCTGAACACTGGATAGGAGCGATAATTGGAAGGTCGGAGTCTTTAAGGCGCACTGATTACGCGCAAACATGATATCACCATTTTCTGTCACCGCCACCACTTTGTTCGTGCTTACCTTTGTCTTTCTCTTGAGCAGGTGACTTGTGAACCCAAAGATAATATCGGAGTCCACGATGATGGTGCCCAGGTCTATGACACCAGGGTTGGGCTTCCCAGCCCCTCCAGACCCAGATGAGTTTGGTAAAGCCATGTGGTCAGCGCACGTTCCTTACACAATAATCCACTCTTTAGGAAACAAACACCTTGAGTCGTACATCCATGCAACAGGACTTTACATCTCACGTTCCCTCCAGCAACTACATCCACGGGCTTTAAGCCGTACATCCAGTCGTCACTTGCGGTGAGCGCTCGCACGTGTGCGTAAAACACAGCCCCTCCGGTGAGAACACAATAAAACGATAGAATCCATTCAGGCGAGTTTACATCCACTTGTACCTTGTGCCTTAGCGCGCAGGGATGCAGGTGTGCGGCTCTGAGAGAGCATCTTGCGCATCTGCCGTTGCTCTTGTCTCGCTCTTCTCAATCACTCCCTCTCTCACACTGATGACCTGCGCGCCCACCCCATTTGCTGGTGGCTGTACTTGTCAGCGCCCCACGCGCTCATGTAAAACACCGTGACAACCTGCAGCCACCTCACGTCAGCCTCTAGTGTCTTATTATGGGATGGTTTTCTAATGTCGCCAGCTTATATTGCCCCTTAATATGGATATCATATTCATATTATTACCTTCCTTATTCTGGCACTATCCACGCTCATGTCACTTATTGTGCTGGATCCACTATGTGATATCAGATACACGAAGACTTTACTTTTGCTGTACATAACGCCTACCTATACCAATACCAATACCTATGTATAACATGTTATTATTTTAATTGTATACAACTACACTTCATGCTCATACGTTTAGTTGGCCCAGCTGACTCCTTTGTGACCTCTAAGGGCTAAAATCTTAATCTAAGGTGTTGCCACTGGAGCTGCTGATAAATAATGCAACTCTGTGTGAAATCCAGTAAGATCTACTGATTGCTAATCGATATGCAATGAATAGGCGTCATCACCAACAGGCTGAGCCTAGTTTGAGACTGAACAGTTATAAACACACTGTGTGGCTGTGATATCAATTATGTTGTAAAAGAAATAGAATGACTTGAAGAAGGAACACCAAACTAAAACTATCAAGATGAATTTCATACAACGAGCTGTACTCTGTCATGCTCTCCAAGAATGTGGTGCCATTGGCTGTATAAAATAAATCCTTCCGTCATAGTCAAATACAAGCACAGTTTCAATAAAACCCGCTGTCCTTTACACCTCTGTTCAGTGCATTACGTGATATCTTACTGTAGCAGGCAATAGTCACAAGCTGGAAAAGTGCAGTGTGTGTAGCAAAACAAACAAACAAACAAACAAACAAACAAACAAACAAACAAACAAACAAAAAAACATTCACTGAAAGCCAGGTCATAGTCAGTGCGCTTTTTGTTCAACACGTGCTGACGTCACTGACGCGTGCCAGGATCTGAACCATTTCCCTGTTAAAAGTTTATGAGATATTGCGCACAAGTGAAATCCA
Organism: Periophthalmus modestus; assembly: GCA_019594935.1. Lineage (NCBI taxonomy): Eukaryota > Metazoa > Chordata > Actinopteri > Gobiiformes > Gobiidae > Periophthalmus > Periophthalmus modestus. The sequence continues at coordinate 16,669,960 of JAIEZT010000068.1, read as the reverse complement.
GTTAATGAAGTGTATTTTGACACATTTAGCACACGCCCCGTTGTCCAGGCATCATTCTGAGCGGTGTACGATGTATATGCATCATTGCCAAAAGAAGTGGAGTTAACAATTGCCTGAAAATATTCAAGAGCTGCCATCAAGGATAAGCGTTTTGATGGGGTGAATGTGAAGATGCTTGTGTGGATAATTATAGTGTGTAGTAAAAGATGATTTAGGCTCTCTCCCTGGTGGCGGAGATCTGGCTCCGCTCTGCCCCCAAGTCGTTGATGAAATTCCGTGGACGTGGTCCCTGGGGAGCAGGCTGCTACATCTGCTGCCCTTTGCGCACGCACAGGCTCACGCACAGGCGCACGTACAGGCGCACCGCTGAGGGCAGCTCATTAATGCCGCTGCTCTGCTCTCCTCCACGGCTTATCCCCGCGCAGGACAAGGCTTGGTGAGAAACGTTTAGCAAATATTGATAGTTCTTGGCGCATGGAGGAGATCAAAGAGAGGGAGAAGGAGGAGAAAAGGGATGTCTGAAAAAGGGAGGGCAGTCGGGGTTTTCATGAATGATTCATGCAATATATAGGGCAGCCAATTCCTATTCTTACCGGCGTTGTATCGGATTTAGATTTGTCAGGCGTGAAAATGGGACTTGAGCTGTGCGTAAAAACCTTTGTAGAAGTAAACACATTTATTATTAGCGCCAGTCAACAAAAGCAGAGCAGCTTCAGAACATTGGACAGCGACCTCCCCTCAGCCCTCAGACCCACACACTGCACAGACTCAAGTTATGTCTCATGGATACACTTTAATCTTTGCTCAGGACATACAGTTGGGAAATTGGATGCTCACTGATAAGAAAGAGGCGAGTATACAAAAAAGCGAGTAAACATAAATAAGACATTTTAAAACTATGCATTCAGTCTTAATAAGAAGCAAATGACGATCTCACACTTCACAAAACCTACCAAAATAAGCTGCGATAATAGCGTGTCCAAAGCGGTGGCTCCAGTGGTACTTCAGTGTTGTAGTTGGCAGTATTTGTCTGACTGGTCAAGTGGTCCTAAACATTTCACAATTTTGTTAAAGAACTGTTGAACTGTTGAGAACCACTTAATCAGAGAGACCAAAAGTACATCCCATAGTTCCTTTACACGCTGAGTCAGCTGAAGAAAGAAAACATGTCAAGTCTAAAGTTTCAAAACAAATAAAGTACATAAAAAACACATTCGTCCAGTGAACTGTCGCCTTCTGTGCGTCACAGCGCGCTTACCTGTAGAGATGTTCACCTCAGACGTTGCTCTCCTGAAGTTACCGAGTCTCGCTGCCTGACGGTGCATTGGGAGCTCCTTAAATACTGTTTTAGGGCTTGGTTGATACAAGCCTCTCATTGAGACAGGAATGAGGCCCATGCTGGTCCAACCGGATGAGCTGGGTTCCTAGTGAGGAGCACGACAGGGCAGACGCCCTCTGCATGTACTCACTGACACACACACACACACACACACACACACACACACACACACACACACACACACACACACACACACACACACACACACACACCAGTCACATGTACGGTTTCATTTGAACTGAACAAAATTATAAAATGCTTTAAATCCGTTTCAGAGTATTCCCCAAACACAAAAGTACCAGACAAGGGTTGATTTTATAATGTGAAGGCTGGTAGTCTCATTATTATTCTGGGCACAACTTTACTAAACACAAAGAAACAGCTCAAGCTAATATAAATGACCCATAACAATTGGATAGAGTAATTCATACAGAACACTGTGTCAAAGTGGAAATTGCATTGGGGTCTGTGCAGCACATAATGTGCTGTCTGTGTTAGCCTGAGAGTGATGGAGCCACCAACAAGAGACTAGGGCTTGATACAAGAGATTTACTTTTTATTGCTTTTGTCACAGCAAAATAGACCACTATATTTCAACGTCTCTCAACCACTCATCCTTTTACTACAGTAGTATGCAGCAAGACAATAACAGCAAATGTTCTTTAAACTTGCATTGAAACACAGCTGTAACATTTGTGACCTAACAGTGCAAAGACATCATTTAACTAAAACAGTGGACATATTTTAATAAACAACAAACTTGGTAAAAGTTGTTCACAGTTTGAAATACTGAGATATGCAACTCTTCCAGCTTGACTGTAGTGTCTCAAACTGGTTGGGTCTGAAGAGTAACTGATGGCTTTTGCTTTACCTGTTTGTGTTGCAGTAAGTAATCAAATTTTGTCTCAGGGTAAAGTTACCAGTCTGCTCTTTAAACTAACTTAAAATGTATAGATGTATTGCTATAGGCCATATTTAAGTTTATGAATGAGCATGGGAGGTTGTAGCATACTCTGCGTAAAAACATCAAATTTATTGAAACCCTGATGTCCTAGCATATTACAATAACAATTCTTTCGACATTAAAAGCAGCATTTCAAGCACTGGAAGCAAGTAAGACAATCAAAACATATACATACATTTGTAGCATTGCTGGTTCATTACACTTGTACAGTATATACACAAGTTAGTGCTGTGCTTTTACGCACTTTGGACAGAAATATTATATGGCTTTAGACACATTCAAAGCTGGGAAGAGTAAGATAACGTTGGCATGGATAGGTTAGAAATATTTCATGGCCATTTAAGTGCCCAGGAAAATATCACTGGTATATTAAACTGAGAAGCAAGACAGCGAAGTGGACGGAAAGGTGGCATGGTCCTGCGGAGGTTTCACAGTCCAGATGGGGGGGCAGTGAACTCGATCCCGTTCTAAGACAACAAAAAAATAAGTAAAAAGTTACTAAAAAGGACACAATGAGAAACTGGTCCATGGGCACTAAAGCTGTCATGACTAGACACACACACACACTTTGACCCATGAGAGGCAGGCTGCAGTGCTCAACATTCACCCAGAGGAATGCGAGGCCAGGTGAGCAGGCTGCCACTATGCCACTAGACTAGATCTGATGAGGCTTGGATGGAAAACAAAGGGTGAGGTGAGCTAATTTTAAACTCAAGCTGATTGCCTCTTTCTTACTTTATTAGGATAATTATATTGTAGCTTCGGCGCCAACACCATGACTTTTGTATGTATACGCTCACAAAACCCCAATGCTCAAAAATGGGACTTTGTGTACAAAACACATTTGAAAATGCAAACATTAAAAAATCAAAATATTCAAAATGGTGAATGGTAATGGTTTTAGACAATGATGTTTTAAAGTTTCCAAATGATTGCATTTTTAAACCAGTCAATATGTTTAAATGCTTTATAGTTCAACACAAACAAGTCCACACATATTACGTATGCCAACAAATAAGTGAAAGCAAAAATGAAAATTTGAAAGTAGAGAGATTTTTTGCAACTAGAAGATGTGTTTGATTCAAAACTCCAAAAACAAGGCACTAGGGATCAAGAGGATTTCATGCACAAGATGGAAAAGTCACCACATGTAATTTACCTCCTCATCATTATCAAATTCAGCATATTCACTAAAGTCACCAAAAACTGTCTGAAATTAAACAAAGGAAAATTGTAATTATGAACAGATTACAAGAAATTATTGGGATCGCATGCTCCTATAATGTTAGATGGACTTTAGCAGTACTGAAGGGATCCATGAATTACCCGCTCTATTTGTTTTACCTTGGTTCTATTGCTCATGAGCTGGACTAAAATTGCTACCACTTCTTTTTTGCCAACCGACTGAGCCTGTGACAATGAAAAAAGTTGTCACTCAAGAAAAAGTGAAACACATTTTCTTTTGCTCTTTTAAAGTTGTGTCAGTGTTGAACACACCACTTGAATGGCGTTTTGTCCATCATATCCTGGTTTGGTCAGGTCCGCACCAGCAAGGCTCCAGATTTCTAGACCCTCCAAGTCACCGCTGGCTGCCAGGCTGACAAACACAAAAAGGCAATAGTTATTGGAACATTGTTTCCTAACAAAGTTTTTATACTTAATAAAGCCACACTGCATAACATTTCTGGTGGTAGGCATGCCATCTGGAATCCATGGACATAAAAGGTTTTTTACCATACTGCAGAACAGAGTGGCATAGAAATAGAAAATCATTTCCATGGAGACAAGCAGGTGGCTTACCACCAGCCCAAACTGTGTGTCAAGTATGTGGAGAGACAAGCCCATTCACAGAAAAGAAGCATGTTTTTGAATTATTGAAAAAAAAAAAAAACACGATTAAATAAATGCTTTTGTTTCAGTATTAAGGTTTTTGCTGCATTATATGGCAATGTGGCTTTAAGGTTGATCATGTTGATGGTTTTATCCCATTTCATTTTTGTTGAATGCTTTTTGTTTCTAGCTCCATCAATGGGGAGTTGTGATTTAGAGACTTTCTGCTTTGTGTTTAATATGTTTTGTCCAACGCAACATTTTTAAAGGATATATCATGAGCAGATAAAATGATCTGCCTCACTTCAGAGATGCGCTTGAGATGCTGAGATATGTTGCCAGGCAGCATTCCTACACTTTGTGTAAGAGTGGGACAACAGGTTAGGCCTGCATCAGCTATGTAGGATAGGTCACTGTGGGCAGACAGTGTGACTCGAATGACTGGTGGTCATGTTTTCAAGAGAGTCTCACCTGCACAACTCCACACCTGCTTCATCCAGTTCGTCACGAGAGAAGTGAGCTCCAGTCCTCCTCAATAGCCTCACCACTTCCTTGTGTCTAGAATCCAGAGGGTTTACATCAGCATTAGTTGTTGCCTTCCATTAAAATAAAATAAAATCAGTTTACTCTCAAACCTGAAACATGATTTTGTCTTGGACTAGAACAACAACAAAAATGAATAAATAATGTAATATTACTACAATATCAAGGTGTGTAGAGTTGGTTGGCATGTTGTGACAAGTCCCTAACCCCCATAATAAAGCGCCCACGCAACACAGTGACATTAGCAATAAAAAACAAAACAAAACAAAAACATAGTTCCCCACTCAAAAAACAAGTACCAGTGCCTCCATACACGTCTGATGAATAACCGAGCCTTAAGTTTATTTTTTATCAGTTTATTGTGAATCATGAATTAGAAGGAAAAGCAACTATTTCAAGTAGACACATGACTTCCTCTTGTGCGTAACAATGCCGGTATCTCCGTGAAACTGGGAGCAGGCCGGTAGGACTGGTTCTTAAGACACTCCCCATAGTTGTTCTACCCTACACCTCACCTTATACTCTGCCAGTCCTTATATGGCCATCAGACTGTGATTGCTCTGTGTAATCTCAATGCTATTCAAATATTAAAATTGTTGACATACTAAGATGCATGACTATGCCTAATTGTTTTTGAAGCCCTAACCAGCGAATATATTTGGCAATAGTCTAGTACAGTATTCTAATACGCACTCAGAGCGTCCATCTGCTACCACATGGCAAACATGTCAGTACTTGCAGAATCAACCGTTAAAAAAGGGACAAGAGACATTTGGCACAGCTTTAACACAACGTTTCCACCCGGAGGCTAAGCATCGCACTTACACATAAAGAACAGCATTCCAGGAGCATGCTATTGGTCATGTGAACATTCAGTCTCATCATCTTAAAATCAGAACTAATTTGGGGTTCACTGTTTAAATCCCCTTTTCCTTCATCACGCACAGTGACAGCAGTCCTCTGAGGAAAGATGCACCTTAAAGAGTCATTAACATGATCCCTTGAGGAAACCCAAGTGTGAGTGCTACAGATGCTAGTGGCCAACAGGGAGGCTTAGCTGTTACAGCTTTATGATGGCGTGCATTACAATCAGGTCTTACCTAAAGTGTACTGCATTGCACAGGGGAGTGGCCCCATAGCGATCTTTAGCATACACTGTGGCGCCGTGGCTCAGCAGGTACTGCACTGCTTTGAGGTTGCCCTCACAACACGCTACGTGTAGAGGCGTCCGTCCATCATAGTCTCCTAAAGACAAATTACTGCCCTGTCACAGAAAAAAAATAAATAAAGTTTTCCGTATTCATTCAGAATTAAAGAAAAAAAAAAAATTCGAAAATGCATTGGGATAGAGAACAAAACACATAACTGGAGCTCGCCTAACAAGTCTAGCCTCATGTTTAGTTTCATGTTCTTCTATGCTTCTTTTTCTTTTTTTTCGCTATCGGGCATTGTAGTCCAATGGGACTTTTGCATATACTGTTTTCTGTTTTTGTTTCTTTTGATTCAAAAATGGATGTGTAAATGTTCAAATCAGAAAAAAATCTTATGGCCAACATTAAGACATAACCTCATTTGGAAAGTTACACTTCATTTTGCATTATATAATTTAATTATTTGAATGAAGTACCATTTCTTTTAAGGCCTCAAGTGCCTCAATGTCTCCAATCTTAGCAGCAGCACAGGCTAGCGGGGGAGTCAGGGCATCACGGATTGCTTCCAACTCCTGTAAACAAAACAATTTATATTTATATATCATAAATAAAAACCATTGCAAAACAAGTAGCAGGGGTTCAAACTTGTTGAGAAGGTTCACTGCTCCAGTCCCTGTGCTCACCTCTTTGCAGCTGATACTCAGAGATTTGGCAATGACCTGGATGAAACGGCTGTCACTCAGGCACAACTTGGCTCCAGCAAAATCAGCTCTCATCTCACCTCTGAGGTTCTGACTCATCATCTACAAACACAACTGGACTTTGAACAATGCATAAAGCTGATATGAGAATAGCTGTGATATTAAAGCTTTATTGTTGCTCTTTTAAATGACTTTTAAAAACACAATTGCAGTGTAAACATTGGAACAATTCTGGTTTCAGTTTCATACTTTTCGTGACTAAAAGTCGAACAAGCCAACATAGCATACACATGTTATGTTATATCATAGGTGGGTATACCTTTTTCTTTGCCTCTAGATCCAAGTCTTTCTTTGCCAACACATAGGAAAGCTTTGAAAGTGCAGCTTCAGGAGTCATATCACCCCCAGCTATCAGTCCAGCGTCAATCAAAACCTACCAAAAAAGAATTAAATCATCATTCCTCAGTTGGATAAAGGGAAGAAGAACCTAATTTCTGTAAGTGCCTGTACCTTTCCTGTTGCATAGGATGTGGACACCGTTCCCCTGAGACACTGTGTACAGTTGATTATAATGACACCAGAATCAGTGGCTTTCTTCAGCTCATCGAGTAGATCCTTGCGGTTGTCGGGAGCATTTCCGCTGCCATACGTCTCCAGAACAACTCCCTGCATCGGAGGCTGGAGGAAGGCCCTAACCTGAGTAAGACAAATATGAAGTTTAACTGTTCTTGCAATGTATGAATAAACAGGCAGTATCTTTAGTTATCTCTGGGTAACAGTTATTTTCATACTGATACTGAAAAATGCACCGTGCCATCTGCATAATTATGTTCACTCCCAACATATTTTTCATAATTTATGATTTGGGGCTCTAAACTAACTTCTTCTTGTCAGAGCTAGGATTTGATACAAATTACTCAGATTGCTGATAGAGCTCTGATGATAAATTTGCAGCTGTTCATCTTATAAAATCAAAATATACTGCTGAGCGTGCTGACTGTTCAACTGTTCAAGGATTAAAACAGAAATTATTCTTCCATGTTATCTTTCCTGAAGCCCTCTTACACCATCCAGCCCCCTAAAAGCCCATCTGGAACCACCTCCACACCCAGTATCTTTCTCTGTGGTTGGCTGGCACTGGAAGGCCCTATACCACATCATTAGCAATGGCAGACGATGCGAAAGGCAGATGACTAAAATGGCAGGGAAGAGAGTAATTAATCTGAAGGTGTTAGCAAGCATAAAGTCGCTTGGCACAACGACGGCAGTTACCGTAAAACACTAGGAGAAGGTGACATTAAAAGTGCCAGCTTCAGTCAGTATTTTCTGATGCCATAAGCAGTTGGACGAGAAAGGCCGGGGGTAGATTACTCATGAAGGAAGAGGTACAGGAGCCTGGTGCCTAATCAAAACTTGCCCCATAAAGCCAGTTAGAGGCCATGAGGAAGTCTTGATAGGCAAGAAGCGCAGATTGAGACTGTAAAGTCACTCTTGCAGCTGTCCCAAGAGGGGGAGGTGCCACTAAACGTTACAGTATCGATGCCAATCCTCCCTCTTTACAGGGTGATCGGTCATGCCCCATATATCGCCTTAGCATTCTCTTGGATGAGCTGTGGTGGCACTTTACATGAACACGGAAGGGCGAGAAGACTGGCAATATGCAAAGATGTAAATGTAGTATCTTTGCAAAATGCATTCACTAAACAACTTTTAGTTTAAAGTATGTTAGTATTAATAATTAATACGCCATAGCGCTGATGTAACTCAAGTTGAGGAAAAGTAAAATTTCCCTTGTGGATCAATAACGTTTGACTAATTCTAAGTCTAAGATTATACTTTAGCTTTCCATTCTTAATTTTATGTTTTCACAGAAGGGAAAAGAAATGATTAGGACTGTAAAGTCAATACGACAACAGATGTGGCCAAATCTCTCTGACAAGCATAGTTACAATACTGATGATACTCAATTCCCTGAAGGACCATATTAATTATTCAGTTGTCGTCACAAAAAACAAGATCTAATGTTTGTGCGAGAGATAAAGATCTGTTGTGTGGCTGACTGTGTGCAAAACCTGTTTGTGGGGACTCACAGTGGCGGCAGTGATCCCTGGAAAGAGCCGCAACAACCCCACATTCCGGTTTAGCTCTGTGCTCACTTGAAACTTGGCCGTAGTGTTGGCCCTCCACACGGTGTCCCAGTTAACTACAAGTGAAAGACAGAGGCTTTTACTCCAGACATCAGGACACACTCATTAAATATGTAGGATCTAATGCGTCGAGACAGACTGCCCCTCTGGCTTACTTGTAATGTCCACTTCAGCGGAGGCCAGAGGAGCCAGGTTAGGAGAAGAGAATAACGCATTAAAGCTCCCAGTATCCACTTTGGTTACACGATTGCCTCTGTACAGTTTGTTATGGAAATATAAACCCACCTAATGACATACAATAAACACAGAACCATATAATTAACAATTCGGGGAAGTTTGTAATTTTACTGAACAAGTTTCTCTACTCTGGTAATTGCTATTCAATGTCATGAAACACAAATCACTGTCTTATTGTTATCAGTCAAGACACTAGTGCTTTTGTTACTATTTAAACCACACTGTAAGTATCGTATTTACGAGTGTGCTGATAAACTATTAATGTATTATCTTGTTATCTCAACTATATATTTGAATACGTGTTATGACTTATACACAAAAATTCCTTATAACTTTTACTTCAGGGATAACAAATTGTCCTGCGATCAACAGCGCCCCCAAGAGGTTGTCTCTACCATCATTTCGTAGTTCATAGATGGGCACCTGAAATCAGACCATTTTAAGGTTATTATTTTGGAGAGATGTTTAGACCAAAAAATAAAACAGTCTAGATGAAATCATATTTACCTGTGAACCTGTGAGTATAATAGGTTTGCCCAGATGCTCACACATGAAGGACAGAGCTGAGGCTGTGTAGGCCATAGTGTCTGTCCCATGGAGAATCACAAAACCATCATAGCTTTCATAATTTTTCTGAGGCAAAACACAAACAGAGATATGTAAAATCTATTGCGCACATTCACTTCTATTCATACAATCAATCCTAATAAGTACCTCAATGTCCTTTCCAATTATACCCCAGTCATCAGTAGTCATATTTGAAGAGTCCAACAATGGGCTGTACTCCATTATTGTGTAGACTATCCTCTTACTGTCTTTACTCGCCCTGCAAAAACACATGAGGGCAATTTTCATCATTACAGAAACAGGCGGTACACGGAAACATTCTAATTTAGTTTAGGTGCAAATGAAAGAGCACAAGCACAATGTCACATGCTAAAATTAGTCCCCATAGAGAAATTGCAAATTGGGTCATTTATCTTTATTGAACCAATCTAACAAAGTTGGATAAAGTAGTGATTAATTTAAAGTGTGAGTTTTAAGAGGGCTCTGGAAATGCGAGGACCCACCGTGAGTTTATGAAGCAAGAAAAATCTATTACGGTGATCCTATTGGCAGACCACATGGGAAGGATTAAAAAAAAGTTGCTTGGTGCTGGGTAAATTGTATCACAATGGCTTTGTTTTTCAAGCTGCAAGTCATATCTGCTATATATGCAATGTTTATTTATGAAAAAGGGACTGGATTTATCATGCACTTTACACCAGAGCAGAATAATATTAAGAAAAAGCTACTGATTTTGCCTTAACTTTATACTTTTAAGAGTGACAACCCCCGTTCACATTATCATAGATCAGCCTAAAATTTGAAGGAACTGAAAGGCACAGCAGGGGGAGGTCAGCAAATCCCAGAAAAAACAACCGGAAGTCATCGTCGAAACTCTAATTGGGGTTAATCCACATTTGACTAAGAGCATATGATGTCGGTAATCTTGAAGTCAAAAGCTTGAAAGAAATGCTTTCATTGTGTCCTAACATGTGACTAAAACATCCATTAACCTCATGCTTGATTTAATTACAGTCACAACACACACAATACATGCAGTACATTCAAACATGCATTCAGCTTGTATACTCTTGACACTACTGTAGCTGGATCTGCATTATAGACGCTAGACGCTTATCACAGATAGACAATCCGTTACACTTCCTTATGCAAACGTGCATTTCCTGTCAGGCCAGCACACCCTCTATAAAAACTCTTGAGCACAGTGCAGGCACAAACAATGGTACCCGCTTAACACAGGGCCAGTATAGTCAGGATTGGGAGTTGGTTTCCTGTTAAAATTAACACAGTGTAATATTTTTTTTTATCATATATTGCAATTATAATAAAGCATCTTGGATTCATATTCTCTCATGATAGTGCAAATTAAGTGTTATTATTAAGTATTATTTTATCATACAAAATAAGGAAACTTCAAACTTACGGTAGGACCAGAGAGTTTTCTCCATAGTAGTGGTAGAGGCAGGTCTGTTGGGCGTACAGCTCATCGTGGAGAATGGGTAGTTTTCGTAGGCCCTTCACAAATGCATTGGGTTTGGGGGCAAGCACTGGGAGTGACAACACAGGTGTAAGTATTACATGATGAGCTGGCATTTTACAAATACTGGTATTGTGCTGACATCTAGTGGAAGATTATGTAAAACGTTTAGCACAATAACTCATTCATTCAAAAAGTGGAAGTTTAATGACTGGCACTCAAAATGCTATGGTAAGTACAACATTTTTATAGGCCTACAATAGAATGACATTATTTGCATCACAGATTTGGATAGTTGACCTACAGAGCACAGTTAGACAAAGCATGAATGTGCAAATGAGAAAAATGTGGCTGGTTTAAAAGTTACCTGGTTTAAACCAGGTAACTCTTGACTTACAACGATGGGATAATCTCCCTACCTCTTTGCAAACTCGAATTTCTATAATTAAAACAGATATATTACCACATATAAATTTTTACTTTGCAATGCTTCCCCTCTCTCCCCCGCCCAGGGATTTTGAAAAGCTTCACTCTGATTTCAAAATATCTTTGGAAAGGAAATCGGCCACGTGTCTCTTTAGCTACTTTGCAGCGGCACAAATCTTCAGGACGCCTTTCAGTGCCCAATTTCAAATATTACTACTGGTCTTTTGTTTTACGTCCACTTTCTTCATGGTCAACAAGTGACTCTGCATGGAAATGAATAGAAGAAAATCTAGTTCATCCTCATAGATTAAAGGACCTGATTTACTCCACCATCCCACTTAAACAAGCAAAGACTCATTTTGGCCCAATAATTACTTATCTACTATCAGTCTGGTGAGACATGGAAAAAGAAACTAAAACCATACAAAAATGGCATAAGAACAGTCCACTTTTTCATAACTATTCATTATTATCTGGGGCCAAACCTTTTACATTTTCACAATTGGAAGAGAAAGGGATTCATGTATTAGGAGACATGTTTGGAGACTCTGGGCTTCTCTCCTTTAACGATTTACGTGCCGTTTTTTAATCTGACAGCATCTTCTTTTTTCTTGTACCTCCAGTTGAGATCCTCCATGAAAGCCTATGGGTTCCATGGACTGAACCTCTCACCACACACAAATTACAACATGTATTAAATAGAAAAATTAAAAAGAGCTTTGTTACACAAATATATAATTTATTATTGATTGCCAATTATAAACCATTGAAAATTGAAAATGTGTGGACTAAGGATTTGGATGCAGTAATGGAGAATGACGACTGGAAAAGAATATGGAATACAACTACTTACTCATCAAAAAATCCAAACCATCAGATACTGCACTTTAACATAGATCTTATTTAACCGCCAAAAAGAGGTACTTGATGAAGCTCACTTCTTCTCCATATTGTGATAAATGTTCAGAGAACGCGATTGGTACTTTTATCCACATGTTTTGGGACTGTAAAGACGTCAATATATTTTGGATGTGTGTGTATAATAACGTACAGGGGTATAGGAACGCATACATTTTTTAAAAATGTAAACAATAAAAATTTCATCCAAAAAAAAAGAAACTTCATGTGGCTGTAGACTCCCTGGGGAACTATTAGGGGATCAACATGTTATAGAAGACATATCTGAATTGCTTGGTGGGGTGATATATGATATAAAGGTTTTGACATTCTTACTTTTCACAAACATTACGCCCAGTAATTACTGACGTATTATCTACGCCTTAACATTTTGTTTGATCAGGATTAATTATATACTTTAGAAATGGACCTTTGGATACGTATTATTTTGCCCAAGTTCAAATGTTTCTGGTTATATAAGACCCTCCCTTCCTTGTAAACATCTAGTTATTCATTGAGAGAAAACTGAAGTCACCCCTGTCAGGTAACCTGCGTCCAACCTGGAGCCTTCTCTTTTCTGTGTGTAAGTGTCATATTAGCTCTGTAAACACATTCACAAAAACACCTATGTCCGGGTGCACACACTGAAATGTAGTATGCAGCTCACAGATGGCTCTGGCTTCAGCTGCCTTAAGCTGGTTATTTCAGGATACACGTGCCCGCGTGCATGTATCACAACATGGGCACGAGGATCACTCACACAGACCATAAAAACACTAATACTGTAATACTACACTACTAATACTACACCATTGTCGTGGAGCGTCATGCCGATGGTTCCTCCAGTGTTGATGACCAGGACCCGCGCCTCGGCAGCTCCAGGTGAAGTGGCGGGTTCAGTGGTGTCAAAGGAGCTGCAGCTCGATAACTTTCTCCTCCGGCTCGGATGTAGCTGAGCATTTCGCGGCGGGCTGATTTCGTTAGACTCTATGAGGTCTAAAGTCGGCTGTGAAAGTGCCCGAGCTAAAGATGTCAAGTTGTTTAGGCTAAAGACGGAGTCCGCCATGATGATTTACGCGTGCACCGGTGGTCCGGTGATCTGAAGGCTCCTGGAGCACCCTGGGGACTTGTCTCGTATCTTCAGACTATCACGATCCACGGTCCACCCTCAAGGACACGGCCGTGACAACAACCACTGCATGTTTAAAAGAGACACGACTCCATTACAGTCTGCTAACGTGTAAACGGGAGGAGTTTGCTGTTTATTTTCAGAGCCCTCTGTATTTTATCTGATACTGATGAAACGTAGCCTCTGATGCTCCTCGACGCGGCTGTGGGCGTGGCCTCACGCCCACGTGCTCATCTTACAAATGTCACGTGTGACCGTGGATGTACGTGACCCTCATGTATCCATGGTATCTGTTCAAGTAATATGTATAGTATTTGTGTGCGTATGTAACATGTATCCTGTGTCCCAGTCATATATGGCACCAGACAGTAAAGACTGTAGTAACGCAGAAGAAGTGGTCAAACTTTGTCAATGCTAAAACCTTTGACTCTCAGGGTGGTTGTTATGACGCATGCAAAAATAGCACAAATAATGTATAATACCAAATTTAGTTCATAACTATTTTCCCTCTAAAAATACGAGCTGCTGGTAATTGCTCTTCTATTGCAGCCTTCCTGCCAGAAGATGGCGCTATCCTTTCAGAAACAGCATAGGTGCCTACCAAAGTCTTTAACAACATGAAAACCGGCGATGAAAAAGAAGAAAATGTATGTGATGGTGAGGACATTCACGGTCACAAGGATGTAGGGAATTCAAATGTAGCAAAATATCTATCTTTTTATTTATTTACTACAATTCAGTAGCAGTCTATATAACCTTGTATTGTAAGTGACATTAAACATTTTGTGATCAGGTTTAGGTTATAAACTGGTGGTAGTTGGTGGCAGGTGTGCACAGGGGTCAGTCATTAGAGCAGTAGTAGTAGTAGTAGTAGTAGTAGTAGTAGTAGTAGTAGTAGTAGTAGTAGTAGTAGTAGTAGTAGTAGTACAGCAGTAGGCCTATGCTCCACAGTGAGGGCGCAGCACATGAACTGAATGGAAGCCACGAGAGGAAGTGGCGGCCAAATGCAGCTCCACACCTTTCCGGTAGAGTAGTGAACCAGCTCGACTGGAGGAGAACGGCGAAATCTGAGTGTATGAAACCAGATACAGACGGCGGGAGACGGTAAATAGACATAGAATAGCTACAGCGATTGCACCGCGATGAACAAACTGGATACTACGACAGGTTCACAAAATACGCAACATACTACAAAGCACATGATTAGTTTGTAACTGCTAGCCCAGGTTAGCATTTTAGCTACACATTAGCCTACTCAGCAACAAGCTAACGTTCGCGTAGGAGCGGTATTTAGCAGCCATGAGATGTAACGAGCTAATTTTGGTCGTCTGCCCCTCTTCCCAAATCTGATTTCAGGCAAACCAAGAGAAGATCCCAGGAGCGGGGCTGCTGCTGAAGCTGTAAGGGCATTTCTCCAGGAGGCATCGAGGGCTTGTTCCGCGGAATAACCACCGAGGAGCGCTTTTCTCCGGCACACGGGGCTGTACAAGGGCGCACCCGGTGAGGAGGACTGCCACACACGCAGGGCATACAAGCATCGCCTTCTGGAGCTTTTCCACACGCTTGCTTATGAGACAATTATGAATGAACTGCAAAGCGAGCCAACAAGCTTTGAATTTTGTACCATGTTGTGAGAGAGGCCCGTGAGCCCTGTGATAGTCGGAACATTTATGTCCCTCCGCTCTGCTGGGTCCTGGATACTACCCTTCTGCATGTCCTCATAGTGTCCACGTCTAAGGAATGATTTCAAGATAAAAGTATATAATCGGCTATTGAAGCTACCACCACCGTATATTGCTCAAAAACAATTGACTTTTTTCTTGGCAGATTGAAGTATTTATGCACAGTTGCTCAAAATGGGTAAAGTGCTCTCAAAAATATTTGGCAATAAAGAGATGAGAATATTAATGCTGGGACTAGATGCTGCAGGCAAGACCACAATACTTTACAAACTCAAGCTCGGACAGTCTGTGACTACAATTCCCACAGTTGGATTCAATGTGGAAACTGTCACCTACAAGAATGTTAAGTTCAACGTGTGGGATGTTGGGGGCCAGGACAAGATCCGGCCTCTGTGGCGACACTACTATACAGGCACCCAAGGGTTAATTTTTGTGGTGGACTGTGCAGACAGGGATCGCATTGATGAGGCACGACAAGAGCTCCATCGCATTATCAATGACCGGGAGATGAGGGATGCCATCATCCTGATATTCGCCAACAAGCAAGATCTCCCCGATGCCATGAAGCCCCATGAAATCCAAGAGAAGCTTGGATTGACCCGCATCCGAGATAGGAATTGGTATGTGCAGCCGTCCTGTGCTACCACAGGTGATGGACTGTATGAAGGCTTGACATGGCTAACCTCAAACTACAAGTCTTAATGATAAAGAGCTGATGATTTTAGGCCCAAATGTTAAAGTGTGAGTAACAAATAATCTCTCAATGATATGGTTAAGAAAACGTTGATCATCTTACTTTTTAAGTTCACCCTACCACTAATTTATATTTAACTGGGTTTGCTGGCTTGAAGTTTGCTTTTATCCTATAGCAGGCCTGCCACATGTATTAACTGGGAGGCTTGTTGGGTCAATATTGAAATATAGGATTCTAATATTGAAGCCACTGAGATCACCGCCTTTGCCTATGGTTTCTCCTGTTTTATATCATTTTCTATCTACTTTTATTGTTGTTGGACTAATACTGGTTTCTAGGTTCTGGTTATTTTCCTCAGAGATGACATTGCTTATGTCAAGTAGCTTATTTTGAAGACTCTACACAGTACTGTAACAAACATGTATTTCTGGGATTTGATTGTCTGCTGCAAGGGAAAAATGAAATTGATTATTGCTTGCATCTTTTTGTCATCAGTCTTCACATGAGAGAAGTGACTCCAGACCTGTTTTGTTCCCCCCTCCTTATGTGGGCTATATAGTTACATGATTGACCTTCTGTGTCATGTCTTGATATATAATTGTGCTGAAATAGGCCGCAGTAATTTACTCATGCTTGTTGGGATGCATTTTATTTTTATTTTGGGTTACATGTAGTTGACTCAATCTTTCCAATGGAATGTCATTCAGCTCTGAGTGCTCTCAATCTAATACCACAGTTGATTAGTCTCAATATTGAGACAGTATATGATAGCCTCTATCTGTAGCATGAGTATACAGAAGTACAGTAGCCCTGCATCAGTTACCATCTGGTCAGTCAGGGGATGCTGCTGATTGGTGAAAAGTTGCAGACGCTACGTGGTGCAGCTCTTATTTCTAATTGAACTGTGGAAAACATGTACATAACATTTCATTGTAATGTCTTATTAAAAAAGTGATTCAAAAACATTTGCGTCAGTGTTACATTGTGCATAATGGTTAGTGTTAAATGGTTTGATGTCTCTATAAGAATATTACATAATGATAGTTAAATGGTCTCACATTGTACATTTTGTAGACAATTGTGAACTTTTCACGCAGCTTGTCTTTCATATTTGAGCATGTTGTTGCAGCAGAGCCCTAGGCACAGGAGATTCTGTCAAACAGGTCAGGTGACATGAAAATTCAACAGTTTATCCACAGCCTATTGTTTCACTTATGGAATCTCATTAATATTGGCAGATTGACAGGAGGTCTCATCAACAGCACAGTGATGGTGTTTTTGAACAGCTCTAACACAGAGCTCTATTAGCCACTGATGGCTGGTTAATAGGGCTGTAATGGTCACTTTGGTTTCCACCACTTCATTACAACCATATGATGTTCAGTGCTTTTATTAGCTCGACTCTGGCCCTTGGGGAAAGGACAGACAAACACTGTAAGCAACCTTTTATGAGCTCTCCTCTGGCCACAGCAGACCACTGCCTCTGTGGACTCAAATTCCACACACTTCCTCAGAGACAAGTATTCAAAGGGCTCAATCAAACACTGGTCATATTTGTTCCATGTTGAAAACAACTTTGAATTTGAAACAATAGCCACAGGTTATTACAACAGCCCCGTAAGCTCTAAAGTCCTTGTTTTCCAATGACATGGCCACTAGACAAACATCTGAAATAATCCGCACAAGAATGTTTATGGCACATGTTTGTGGTGACTGTTCCTATGACAACAGTTTAATAGGATCTTTACCAGTTTCTAGCTGTTGGTGGCTTCCTTATTGAACATATAAACGGGAAGTATAGGTCAAAGATGCAGTTTCTGTTTTAGCAAAGTTCTGCAAAATTGGAAATATTACTCAGATCATCACACAAATAATGATGTGGCAGCGTTGACACATGTATGTAACTGATTTGATGTGTTTGGGACTTTTTAGGGATGTGACCTGTCATCATATCCAATCCATATTTCCTCTCTACCTCAAGCAGCATATTGGGAGGTAATAATAATGCCAACTTGTAAGAGTGTGTTTGGACAATCCCAGGTTTGCAAGGCCACACCCAGCGGGCTAAGCACCTCATATCCTTAAACACTCAATGCCAGTGAAGAGGCCCATGTGTGGAGAATTATTTCAGCCCAGTTTTTCCCCAGTAGCTCCAGCCCAAACTTTGTAACTCTGTTTGCCCCTGGTTATACCCCATGTACTTCACAGGCTCCCTTTAAGCAGGCTGTTAATAATGAAGTCAAACAGAGCTGAGAGTTAAACAGGTCCGGAAGTGGCTCAAAGTCGTTTGAGGTTTCCTGCTGAGGTGCACATTCTTGAATGCCAAGCTAAAATGCCATGCGTGTCCCCATAGTTAGTAGAATGCGTACAGTGAATGTGCTTTTCCGCTGCCAAAATTACTCTGAGACATCTTAGAAATAATAACTATGAATTGTAGAGCTAGGCCAAATTTTGAGTGTGATATATTCCTCAAGCAAATATAAACAGTAAACCACAATATTGAAAATGATTCAAGCCACTGACACGATACCCTTAAAAACCAGTTTTGTCGCCAAATTGTTTTCTATTCTTAATGTACAATGTAGTTAAAATAGCAGTGATAAATAGAAGTTATCACATTTTTTTGTCTTGCCAAAAAAACTACTAATATTTTCCTACTTGTGCAAAAAACAGTGCAAACGATATATACTAACCCCCAAAATATTGTTCTATCTTTCTATATATTGAATATCGATCGATATAGTAATTATCATGACAGTAAATCAAATTATCCATGTTTTTTAGAACAGAAAAGTCAAGACCATTGCCATAGAAATTAGCAGTAACAAATTATATCTTTTGATTGGTCAAAGGTCAAAATGTTACCAATTGCAGGAAGCTGAGACCCATGAATTAGATCATTTCCATAGTGACCAGATGTGAGTGTTTGCAGATTTCTATGGGGCTTTTTGGTAGTTTATCATATTTAGAAGCACAGTTTTCTCTCACACTACACTATTTCATCTGCGTGTCATGTTAACCATAGAAATGTAGAGTAATTGTATACATAGTTTGCTTATTTACTGACGTTTTGTTGTGTTTACTGTGAGATGCACATTCTTCTATTTATAGTCCATTGTGAAGGGCCGAAGCCGGGTCTCTGTGAAGAATTACAGGATGTCACGAGCAGACGGAGTGAGCCGGTTCATCCCCGAGTGTGTGCTGTTTTTCCAGCTGTAGCAGACAGGGGGTCACTTGAAGAAATGCGCTCTAGTGTAAGCAATACTATAACACAACATTAATTTTTATGTTTTAACAGTTAAGTCTCAATAGGCCTGTTTACTGCACAGGATAGGCTTCACTTACACTTTTGGTTATTGGCGTAAAGGTGCATTTTGTAACTTTTTGGTGAAGCGTACGCCGTATAGATGCTATTGCTATGACTACAATGTCCTACAGCATGGCAATAAACGTATCTGTTTCAGTGTAGACAAGCCAGTGACGCCAGCAGCCCAAGTTACGGGTCAGGTCCTTGAAGAGGCGACTCCGCTCTCAGTTAGAATGCATGTTTTTCAAGGTAAGTACATGAATGCGTGATAGATAAGTTTAATGCCATACTGTAGAACATTCCAGGGAAAGCAATAACATCTCTGTGGAGACAAGTGCATGGTGTACTCTCAACCAGAAAAGTTACATAGTGTGGCTTTAAAGCGCTTGGATAAGTTGATGCCTTTACACTTTGCAGCTGGCGTACACATTTTTATTTCTTCGGTTATACTGGTAGTGACTGATTTTTTAGAGAATACCTTACAGATTAGGCAACTTAAAAATATATAGGTCTACTGTATAGAGTACATGAGTAAATGTACATCGTAGTTGAAGTAGACGTAACACAAATGAACATTACTTCCATTTAAAATATATAGGTGGCATTCAATTTTAATCTATTAAACACTGTCTCTATTCACACAGCCTTTGTGCAACCTCAAAGACCTGGTTCAGCATCTTCCTACTGCGCTGACTCACCCCAGCACTGACTAAAGCTGACACAATTGCTGTAATTACGTAAGATCTGATGTTTGGAGTGGCAATGTATCTGTATGAGACAAGGGTTTCTTCTCTAAGAGCAGCATCAGGCCTGCTTCAGAGCACAAGTCCACACAAGGTCTAGGTAATGACTCAGGGATACACTTGCACGACTCCAGCCCTGCCTGGCCCATCCCCTCTCCACTTCTCCCCCTGGTGTTGAACTGCCACTTGCCGTAATGATGATAAATACTTCAGTGTATGAGAGTGCCGTGGGACCAGTGTTCGACTGTCACCTCTGTGGTTGCACTACAATAGATCAATACTGTAGCTTGTGCATTATGATCTATATTTAGAGAAGCAAGACGGCTTTCATTTCCAGTAGTTTAATTTTAATATACGGCGCTTGGACATTGCTTATCATCCCTATCCCACTGATCCGGTTGGAGTTGGCGGTTTGAGCCCCGCTCTCTACATAAACATCAGTGGTAGAGCAGGTTGGCAGTGCAATTTCAGCTCCCACAGATGAATGCTGTCGTTGTGTCCTTGGGCAAGACACTTAACCCACCTCGCCCCCCCAATGTCTGCGTACACTGGTGTATGAATGTGGGTGTGAATGGGTGAGTGGTTCCTTGATGTAAAGCGCTTTGAGTGCCTTTAAGGTGGAAAAGCGCTGTATAAAAATGTGACCATTTACCATTTTACCAAATTGTTCTTAGAATTTGATGTTTTGCATCTCAAGACAATTGTACAGAAAGCAGAATGAGCCTCACATGAGTCACTTATTTGGGTTGCCAGTTTACACAACGAAAACCAGGACTCCCTATGATCTGACGACCTAAACCCCAGCACCTGCAGTCGATCATGAATCAGTGCTAGTGCAGCCGCTACAGCTCAGTGAGTGAATTCTGGAAGTTTTGAGCTTTCACATGAGAAATGGGAAATGGTCTGTGCATATACTGAGAATGAGAAAACTTATAGGTAAAGGAACTTGCAATACAGGTTCAGTTATAGTTTTTTTTTGTGGAGTTAGGTTTTTTTTCATACCCTGCCTCTATCAGTGGCATAACACCACCATAACACTCTTTCATATCACAACATTTCTCTTCACTGACCCTGAGTCTTCTGTCTTGACGCAATGAAAAAAAGAAAAACAAAGAAGAACATTGTGAAAAAATGTTAATGCTACATTTGGGGTCATTGGCTTAATATATTCAAGCCAAACGTTTCCATTTATGATACAATACTGTGTGTGATTCAGAATCTTTGCAGCCTTTCTATTTTTACTCATCCCATTTAGATGTCTATTCTCCAGCCACTCCCTAATAGTTAGTGAGAAAATGAGTCTCCCTTTCTGGAGCAGTGTGTGTTGGCTCCAGGGAGCGTGATTACAGTGACACAATGGTTTCTCTGTGTCTTTTGGCTGTGTTGCACCCATCTGCTTTGAAGGGCTAGAGCCATGCCTCTTCCTTACCTAATCTTTTTTTTTTTTTTTTTTTTTAAACCTGAGGATATGGCTAAATTACAGCAGAGGATTTCCACTGTTGCTATGGCATGATGCTCTTTGAATGTTATAGGGTATCTTAGTTTGCAGAATGCCATCCCATAATTAATGCTATAATTACCCAGCCACAATGTCTTACTCAGCTGTTTCAAAGGACTTGGACCTTTTCCCAGTTTTTTTCTCACAGGTACTCCAGCGCTACCACCTCTGCTAAAACTGTCCCCATTCTGTCTTGGAGCATGTAGTCCCCGTACTGGGTAAAGAATGTATCAGGCCACACGTGTGATAAATGTAATTCTAATGTGAAACCAGATGACTCTTTATTGCTGCTGAGTGTCCTCATTCAACACACACCTCCTCACAGTCCCCCAAAGTGCTAACCTAATTAACAGATTATTAGAAGGGACTATTCTACGTTTGGCCACTGAGTTGTTTCCCAATAGACAGCAAAAATCGGACTTTTTTTATATGTCAATTTAATTATCTGAAATTATTATTCTTATTATTATGATTATTGTTATGTTGGATAGATTAGCAGTATATAAGTAGTAGTAGTAGTAGTAGTAGTAGTAGTGGCAACAAAGTAAAAGTAGTAAAGTACTGTACTTACATATACATTTTAGGTATACATTTTTAGGCTGCACTTTACTTAAGTACATTTTAAAGTGGATATTTTTTACTTTTACTTCACTACATTTGAGAGCAGCTATCTGTTTTACTCCACTAAATTACATACTACAAGTGTTTTTTATTTATTAAAGACTGAGGGTTTATTTTTAACACAATCATAATTTGAGCAAACAAAAACAAATAAAAACAGCAAGAAATAAAACTCAAAAAATCAATTCAAATCTTTTTCAAAATCATTACATTTGTAGCCTTAATTGACCTCAAAATCTGCGTGTAATACTTTTATCTTTTACTCTTTAAGTACATTTTAAACAGGTACTTTAATACTTCTTCTTAAGTAGATATAAGTAAAAGTATTAAAGTATTAAAGATTATACTTTTACTTGAGGTTTTTTTGGGGTTTTTTTTTTTGCTCCAGTATCAGTGTTTTTACTTAAGTAAGAAAGTTGAATACTTCTTCCACCATTGTTAGTAGTAGTAGTAGCAATGGTAATAGAGGTTGAGGTAGAAAAAATTGTATCATGATTAGTAGTAATGGTAGTACTACAGTGACCAATATACTTTGAGTAATTGTAGTCGTGTAGAACTAGAAACAATGTGAAAAGGACGGCGTACTGTTTATTACCACACCAATTCAGAAAAAGCTCAACTGATCTTACAAAACCTCCTTAGGGTGCTGTCTATCCAACCCAGAGACAATACATATCACAAATTAATTACACCTTGGTAAAGAGTCGACTTGGGAGGTTCTATAGTGTTTATTTGAACCATGGTTTTAGGTGGAGCTGGTGGATATTTCCCAGTGGTGACTATGTCCTGATCCATTCCTGTAATTTACATTTTTTATAAGAATAACTAATCTTTGTTATCTCTTGTGATAGAATAAATCTTTCCCCAAGGCCCAATGCATTCTGTAACACTTATCACAATCGCACTGCAGGTTAAAAAAAAAAAGGGACAAAAAAGTGCTTTGTGGATTGATGATTCACATAGGCAGCTTTTGTGAACTTCAATAGAGTATTTACTGAGGCCTTGAGTGTGTACTGAACTCCACCCAATCAACTGGTACATTTGTATTTGGTCTGTCTGTTTCACTTGTGCTGCTACACTGTGTAAACATAGAGCAGCATGAAAGGCGGAGGGGCCCCTGCATGCCTGTGGGGACGTCTTGGGTTTTTGCTGGAAATCAAGTCATAATCTTAGAGCTAATCTGGGGTTTGCAGTGGAAACTCCCACACATGTAGAATTAACCTAAGTTTAGAGTACACCATGTTGGATCTGGTGTTTAATGGACAGACTGGACTGAATTGTTCTTTGATATTATTGAATTATAATGATATGTATTATTGTATTAATTATTTAAACAATTTTTTTTCACTGTGCACTATCTGCCATTGAACACTATGCACATAGACAGGAATGTAAACTGGCCTTATGTAAGTAAATTGGTTTATTTCAGCAAAATCCAGGTAAGTATGACGCTTTTCTTTTCTTTTTCCAAATACTTTTCTATTGTTGTTCCTTGTTTGTCCTGAAGGTGTATCTATCTGCTTTGATACAATATCTTCTTGAAAATAATCTAAATGAGTTAAATGTCAGATGGACTGCTAGTGCATTTACAATTTTATTCATAGGTAAATGTAAACTATGAAAGAGTAAATCCCTTTTACACAGGTGTGTCTTTTGTGTAATGTAGGACTATTCTTGTCCATTTGTGCCCTAGATAGCAACCAAAGTTTCATGAGTTTTGCAAGTGGTTCTCCAAAGCTAGTATATGCAGTGGGTGGTCCTTATAGTGGTCAGTTTCATTAATCACCCAATGATTTAAAATTAAAAACTTTGCTCAAACACTCTCTAATGACACTGACCAACCTTGTGTTTATAGCCAAAGGGCAACTCTAAAGGCCAAAAAACATGTTTATTTCAAAATCAGGTGGTTTCCAGAATGTAGCATCTGGTGACCTCTTGTGGTGGACAACAATACATAATACCTCATCACGTCTAATGTCAAAAGCTGAGGAGGTTGGACCTGGTTAGTACTAGGATGGAAAATTGTTGGGAATAACAAGTGCCAGAGTCCGGCAGCACAGGCTCTAGTGACCTTAGGCAAGACACTTAATCTACCTTGCCTAGGATGAATGTAGTGTGTGAGTGAGTGATTGTGCTGGAAGGGATCGATAGCAGATTGGCAGCCTCGCTTCTGTCACTCAACCCCGGATCAGCTGTGCCTAGTGGCTACAATGACTGAGTCTGGAATGAATGAATAATGCACACAAATGTACAGCAACTTTGAGACTGGAAAAGTACTAAATAAGACAAATTCATATTATAAATATAATTAATGTACAATAATTAATTAAGAATAATTAATTAGTCTTAAGTTGATCGATGAGAATTACGTTTATGTCTCACAATTCTTTTTGTTTGGCAACATGCAATTGTATTCTAATTTTAACTGAAAATGAATAAAACATCAGAAATCACTGTCAAAAAAGGTTTACTATATTTTCTTTGTCACACAAACATAATAAACTACAATAAAACCACAGTACAAAATCATTCAAGCTTTTTTCTGATATGTAATATGTGAATTTCTGGGCAGCTAAAATCTGGATCTTGTTGGTCTAAAGGTATTTCCTCACTGGAAAAGCTCTGTTTCAGCACCTGAAATACAAAAATATGAACAATATTGTGGTCACAAACACAACCTAAAACATTTTTAAATGTCGGCCACTCTTACCTCAAAAAATCTTTTCTCTATTTGGGGATTTATGCCTTCTGTTCGTTGTTCATAACAACAAATAATGCAGGTTTCTGGGCCAGCGAGCAGCTTCAGTGTCTCCACCAAAGGAACAACAGACTGCAAGGGACCCAGATTAAGTTAAATCATATGTTGATGTGATTTTGTGTATAGCATGATATCCATACAAACCCCTGCACTGACAAGTATAAGCAAAACCAGGGATATTTATTTAGAAACTACCTGTTCATAATAGATACAGTCCGCCATGAGGATATAATGTGGATGAGGCAAGAAATCAGATACATCTTCACCCCTGCAATTAGATGTAACAAGAAATAAAGAAAATGAAACTATGAACATTCAAGTGGAATCATCTTCTATCTGCTAAAATAATGGCTAAAGTAGTAATTGTCCACAGACCATTTTAGTACCTTTGCAGTTATGGAGCCCTCATTAACCAGATCCAGATTTTCTTGAATGTTTAAATTTAACAGGGTCTCCAGGTCTTCCAAATCTGTCACAAAAACATGAGCCCTGGACAAAAGCACCAAACTTTTATCATACAATCTATACAACATGAACAGCAAATGAAAAGGGTCAAATAGTTCCAACTTACCCCAGTGTAGCTGCCATCAACCCAACAGCTCCTGTGCCAGCTCCTAACTCCACGACCCTCTTTCCAGCCCATGCATTCTTTTCTTTGGATGAATCAATAAACTGCTTGGTCTCTAAGTACTTTGCTAGCGCGATCGCTGCATCCCAAACTACACAGCCGACATCTCCTATATAGCACTGGTTGAGTTTCAAACAAGAACCATCATTTTTTTCAAGTTTTCTGATAAAATAATTCTTCTGACTCTCGTGTTCCGCCATGATAATTACAACCGGAAACACAAAACCATTTCCGGTTGGCTAAAAATAAAACTCCAAAATATGTATTTATTTAACGCAGCCATATAATACGTAATATATATGTGTGAATGCCTTTTTTATTTTATCATCATTATTTTTAAACAGACGCCTTTTTTGTTTGTTTGTATGTTTGTTTTTGTTTTTTTAATTTTTTTAGCCAACTGTTTATTTCAACAATAAAACGCTTAATTGTAATACTATGGCACACTAAATAAGCTTAAGTTAGTTCATTATAAAAACTAAAATAATAATAAACTCCTATGTCAGGTTCGCGCCCTAAACTATCTCCCGCGCTGCTCCTTAGCAACAGGACAAAGCTAAGGGGATCATTTATTAACATGCCATGCCTTACACGTAAGATAGGGTAAGCTACCACAGCCTAGTGCAAAGTAAATAAAGTAACGCATTAGTAAAGATGTTTCAGAGCAGCACAGACGAGGTGACGCCTGGTGGTGATACTCCAGAATGCGTGGGGACTAGTTTTGCTGACACTGCAACATCTTATGGTCCACCTTCAGTGTCTTCTAATTCCTCCCGCCTGAGTGTAGATGATGCCAGTACTAGCTCCAGCCATGGCTCTTCATTTCCAAGAATGCCCACAGCAGGTGAAAAGTTGATCTTATTATTTGATGTGTTTTTTTATATATTGTTTTAATGGTCTAATAGTGCTTATTCTCTTGTTCCAGGTCATCTTCTCCACAGCCTCAGATCACGTGTTGCAAATCCAGCCCTACTCACCTCAGACAGCACCTCCACTCATAGTCGTGGGGGTACTCCAAGACTGAGGACCCCCAGATCTGCACATGCTGCCAGAACACCACTGACTGACCATACTGGTACTGTTAGTAGTCAATCCAGTAGGGCTCGGCCAGGGGTGTCCAAACTTTTCTCATGAAGGGCCACATATAAAAACACAGACAAAGCTGAAGGCCGATTGAGGGCCATAGACTGGTCGCTAATACAGTGAATACTTCAAATCTGTGCTATTATTACAAGTTAGACTGAACACTAGACCTTTATTAATGCTTACATTCTCAATGGGACACATTAAATATCTGATATGGGTTTGTTAAAGTAGATTTTCAGAAATGTACAGTAAAAAGTACTGTTTAAGATAATATGTTCAGTTCACCCAATTTACCAATTTTTGATTTGATTTTCTATATATATACTTTTTGTTTTTTCGCAAATTAATAAGCTTTCAATAATAATTTCCTTTTACTCAGTCAAATTTTACACAAAAAATTGTCAGTTCTTTATCCAAAGTCTGAACTAAGATCGGTGGTTGACGTCTCAATTAAACAGGCCTAAGCTGATAACTGACTATTGAGTGAATCTCTTTTTTCTATTTTTTGCAGCAACAAGTTGTTCCTCTGCAACATCAACAACTGGAGCATCTGTAATCGTGTCTGTGGTTGAGGGGCGGGGGCTGGCTAGAGGGGAAATCGGCATGGCAAGTCTCAACCTAAAATGTCCAGAGCTAATTTTATCTCAGTTTGCAGACACGAGTACGTACGCCAAGGTAAGCCATTTCGGATAGTCTGCAGACCTGTCACCCGAAACATTACATGTAACTTGTATGCTTTTTGTTCAAAGGTTATAACCAAGATTCATATTCTTGTGCCTCTTGAGATACTGATGCCGGACACAGCCAGTGAAAAGGGAAAGGGGACAAAGCTTTTCAATCTGATTACTGAGAATTTTTCGGTAATAATAAAATCTAGTTATAACATGCAGTGCAGTTTAAAACCATGCATGTATTTAGATTTGCACTTGTAACTTGTCTGATGGATGTCTGCCACCTGCTTGTCTCCATGGAGAGGTAGGAGATCTTAGCATGGCAGTTATCTTAATCAAGCAATATTGTGTTCATCAATTACATGTATTATAATTGCTAACAAAAAGAATAATTAAAAGTAGGCGTTCTTACTCTGAGCAGGCTGCCTCTCCACAGATTGGATTAGCAGCTTGACCCAGTGCCTTGTCTCTATATGCCGTACTGTGGAATATTACCACTACGCATCTTAATGGGGACAAGCTGGTAGTGTACTCTCCACCATAAATTTACCAAGTGCACCTTAAAACACGTTTTGTTCTTGTGTTAG
Source organism: Periophthalmus modestus (assembly GCA_019594935.1). Classification (NCBI taxonomy): domain Eukaryota; kingdom Metazoa; phylum Chordata; class Actinopteri; order Gobiiformes; family Gobiidae; genus Periophthalmus; species Periophthalmus modestus. The sequence continues at coordinate 16,642,277 of JAIEZT010000068.1, read as the reverse complement.
GGGGTGGCTTTTACTGCTATTCAGAGGAAATATTTTAATGAGCGAAAAGGTTTGGAGTTTATTCAACAACTGTGTGCTCCAGAATACAGCACTGTCTTGATGGAAGTACAGTCTAAGTATGCCGCCACACAGAAATTAAGCCCTTTTATCAGACTCTGACAATAGTAAACTAGCTATTCGCCTTGATGTGCGTCAGGTACTACTGTCTGGCCGCAGCTGCTGCTCTGCTCAAGTACTTGGAGTTCATTCAGAATTCTGTGTACGCCCCAAAGTCCCTCAAAGTCATCTTTAAGGGGAGTGAACAGACCGCAATGATCGACTCAGCATCTGCCACCAATTTAGAGTTAGTCATCAATAACCGAGACCACAGGTAACAGGGCACGTCATATTGTGAAATGAAATGCATACATCTTATACTTTATGTTTCCATAGGAGTGAACATACTTTATTTGGAGTTCTTAACCACACACGGACATCTGGAGGAGCTAGAAGGCTACGGTCCAATATTCTTGAACCTTTAGTTGATGTCGACACTATAAATATTCGCTTGGACAGCATACAAGAAATGTTACAAAATGAAGAACTCTTCTTTGGATTAAAGAATGGTCTGAGTCAAAGCATGACATTAATACTTAGGATGTACTTTAGTAACAGTTTTGAATTGTTCTCATATGCTTCTCACAGCAATAGGTCATTTCCTTGACACTGACCAGCTGCTTTCTGTTCTTGTTCAAATCCCCAAACAGGAAACTGTAAGTACACTATTTTTAGTGCACTACTTAAAAAAACAACATCATATAATTAGTACTATTACATGTTACTGGCCATTTAATTCCCTTCACAGAATTGTTATGTATTTGTCTAGGTTCAAGTTGCTGAAGCAAAGATTACACATGTTATTCAACTTAAGCATACACTGGATCTGGTGCCACGTTTGCGAGTAGGACATCATGGCATTTTATTCTTATTATTTAAGAGATATTTAATATTTGGTGATATATTGGTTTGACAGGCAGTCCTGACAGAGTGCAACACTGCTCTGCTAAAGGCATACAGCACCTCCCTGGAAGACAACAGGTTCAGATTAAATCAGTATATTTAAATACTATAATAATGAACTTGTAGGTGTTGTTTGTAGCATAATTTAAGAGAGTTTACTGTTCTATAGATTTGACATGATCCTAGAACAGATCAAGACTGTGATCAATGATGACACAACGTATCTGAAGGGGAGCCTGAACATGCGCACCCAGAAATGTTACGCAGTGAAGCCAAACATCAGTGAGTTCCTGGACATTGCCCGCAGAGCCTACACTGAAATAGTGGATGACATTGCAGGTGTTTATATATGTTCTTATACATGTTATATCTTATATGTATGCATATGTTAGAATTTTAAACATTGCTTTTCAAACTGATCCAGTCTGATTGTTGACTGTGATGTTGATTGCCCCTTTAAGCACTAGTGAACCAAATGGCAGAGAAATATGGTTTTCCAATGAGAACAAGTTTCAGCACTGCCCGTGGGTTTTTTGTCCAAATGAAGCTAGATGGAATGGTCTTACAAAATGGCAAACTTCCTTCAGAGTTTATAAAGGTACCGTTTTTTTTTCTAATAATATTGAAATATTAAAGCTGTGTTACATGTTTGCTCCCTCAGGTAACCAAGCAAAAGAACAACTACAGCTTCACCACTGCGGATCTGATGAAGATGAATGACCGCTGTGATGAGGCCCTGAGGGAGATCTTTCATATGTCTTATGTGTGAGTACAAAGATTACTATACTTGCTTGTCAAATGTTATCAAAATCACCAGTTAAAGTACCATAATTCATTGATTGACTCGATTTCATAGCTACCTACAGTATGTGAAAACATTTTACATGTTTCAGTATGCATTATGGCCACTAGAGGGTAGACTATAGCCATTACATTTTATTTTTCTCCTCTACATCTATCTTGTCCCTTCACAGGGTGATATGTCAGCTACTGAGCACTGTCCATGAGCACATCCACTGCCTCTACAAGTTGTCTGATGCTGTGTCTATGCTGGACATGTTATTGTCACTGGCAAATGCATGCACCATCTCTGACTATGGTGAGTGTTCTTTACTTAAGCCACTCTCCACAGTCGTATATTGACCTTAAGGAAAAGTGAATTGTTCTGGGAAGGATTTGTGTAAGCACATGATGCAGACAAATTCACTCCTGACAGGCAGAATCCACTTCACAGACTTGGCAGCTCCGCTTGCCTTACTTCTTTGTGTGGGTTGTGAGCAGCACTAAGTCATTCAGCCGTGTGGGTAGTGGCACTGGCCCTCAGCTGTCTCTAAGTGTCTCTACATAGACACGTGCTGACTGCCTGCCCCCCTCTTTCCCAACCAGCTTTCACTCACATTACCCCTGTTACATAAGTGTGCACTGGCACACACTGTATTTAATGTGTGGCTCTCCCCATCAGGGGTGTGGACTAGAACAACTGCTCTCTCTGTGTTATAAATGGCATACCTTTATTAACATTACTGTGTTTGATAAAGCTATGTGCTTAGTCACGCCTAGAGCAAACTACTACACATATTTTATGTAAATACTTATTGATTAAATTATATTCATAGTGAGTATTTTCATGTGTTTGGCAGTGCGTCCAGAATTCACAGACACACTGGCCATCAAACATGGCCGTCACCCTATTCTGGAGCGGATTGCTGGACAGCAGCCTGTGTCAAATAATATCTATATCTCAGAGAGCAGCAACTTTGTCATTGTAACTGGACCCAATATGAGCGGCAAATCCACTTATCTCAAGCAGGTGGCGCTGTGTCAGATTATGGCACAGATAGGTAACTAATTTATAGTAAAGTGATTGTTTCAATAAGAGAATATGAATACTTTATGATGTTGTAGGGTCTTTTGTGCCTGCTGAGTATGCATCGTTTCGAGTGGCTGATCAGATATTCACTAGAATAGGTGTGGATGATGATTTTGAGACTAGTTCTTCCACATTCATGTTGGAAATGAAAGAGGTACGGCTTAATTAAATTTATGATTCTATTATCGAATAAACAGAATGTACTCACATTTAATGTTATGCCTGTAGGTTTCCTACATAATACATAACGCCAGCAACAAGTCACTGATCATTGTCGATGAGCTGGGGCGAGGTACAAGTGCAGAGGAAGGTATTGGCATCTGTCACTCTGTTTGTGAGTTCCTCCTTAGTCTGAAGGTAGAGTGTTCACACAGCATATGAAAACCACACAAGTTACTTGTCTGCAGTCATAATGTATATATATATATATATATATATATATATATATATATATATATATATATATATATATATATATATATATATATATATATACACACACACACAGTACACGCGCCTATATTTCCTTAGGCTTTCACTCTGTTTGCCACCCATTTTCTGGAGCTTTGCCAGCTGGAGTCCCTGTATCCAAACGTGGAGAACCAACACATGGAAGTCCAACACACACGCAGTGTTGAAACTGGGGTGGAGAATGTGGTCTATACATACTTGATTAACAGAGGATGTTCTGAAGAAAGGCATTATGGTACACGTCTGTTCAACATCCTCAAACCACATTTTATGTCCTCAAGCAACTGTTTGTTTGGCTTTTGTAGGCCTCAAAGCAGCAGAAATGACTGCACTTCCTCCAGCCATTATCCATGAGGCCAAGACAATTGCCTCTAATGTCAGCCAGCAGCTCATGGTATAGTTCATACACACCAGAGACTATGTAGGTGGTGAGATGAGAAGTCACGTCAAGTATGTTGTGTATTTGTTACAGGCCAAGCAACAAAGTGATCCTGAGACACAGATCCAAAGGGCAGTGTACCACTTGGCCACACGCCTCCTACAGACCGCAAGGAACTCCAGACTGGACTCAGAAAGTCTGCGCATGTACCTGAAAGGCCTGAAGAAGCAGTATGAAGCAGGCTTACAGGCTGCACAGCAGCTAGCTGCATCTGTGGAGACTGAAGAGGAATGACTGAGTCAGCCTTAGTATTGGGAGGGGCCCTCAAGTATGGAGAAATGAGAGCTGGGAATTCAGTAATTATTAGGGTGTTGTGTTGTTCTGGACTTCTTTACTTCAGAAGCAAAAGCTTTTTACAACGTTCTTCATATTTTGTATGTTCTTAATATAGTCCAAATATTAATTAAATGACTAATATATACCCTTTTGGAAGTGTTTCAGTATAAGCACTGTTCTCATCATTTATGTGTGTTGAATCAGAAGAATACCTCGGTTGGGAAGGGTGGAGTTTAGACTTAAGTCGTCGTAAACTCTGTATGTCCTTAAAGCCGGCATACTTGGAGATACAAAACAAACGCACCTCTGAAGCAAGCCTATGACCCGCCCCCGCGAACCAGCAGCAGCAGATAGTGTGACGGATAGAGCCGAAGAAAGCCAGGCTGGAGCTGCCCTGGGAAGTCAGGAGTGTGCTAGAGTCAACGCGGAGTAACGCCATTTCCCCGCTATAGGGACCAGCCAACTCAAGCTACAGGTATGCCGCTAGTTTTAGCCCTTTTAGCGTGATTTATTGGTTTATGAGCACCTAAGCATCCGCAGTAGTCCAGACCGGCTAAGCTCCTTTCACGGGCCTGAGATCGGCCCTTCCATTAGAGTGGACCGGGAGAGGAGAGGCAGCAGCCGGCTCAGGGCTGTACGACACAGGGAGGCTGGGTCACCGTGTAGGAAGGCCCGACCCACGCCTCCACATCGACTCAATGTTACAGAGGAACAGAGTTTCAACATTTGAGCTGGTTTCTTCTTAAAGTCCTGTTCTTGTGCTCTCATGCACACTCAGGCTAACACTAGTGTCGCCCTCACGCTTTGACTGTTAGCTCAGTTAGCTCATTCATATCACACGTTTCATTCACTTCTGCAATAACGTGTTTTCTCGTTTATACTTTGATTCAGTGTCCATAAATAAAATATATTTCAACACTTAACCCAGCCTACGCCTTCGTCACATGTTCCTGTTTTTTCGCTTTTTGTTTGAGTACGTTTAAGTGCCAGACTTTGTAGTGATTTAGCTAAACTAGCTAAAATGACTTCTAATTGTCTTTATTGTTATAGCAAAGTGGGATATTCACTTTGTTTTGTGATTGTGTCGCTCTGAAGCAGGCAGTGATTTGAATTGACGTGTCCAAGTAGTGCTGCTGGGACATTCAGTACTCTCTACCCCAGAGAGGTGCCCCTTTAAATGGACCATCAAGTTTGTGTGCAGTCTTGCTTGAATATCAGTTTGAGATTGTTTTAATACTTTTCTATTAGTTAGACATGTGTGTAAAGAGCATCACCCTTTCTCTGTTTTGTGCCAGGTCAAATTGTCTTTCCTTCATTGTTTTTCTGGGTAATCAGTAACTGTTATGAAACACTTTTGAATTCTATTAACTTAGTGTTTTATGTTTAGCATTGTTCTATCTTGGAAGCAAATGACTCATATGAAGTAGTTAATGTTTCCTCTGTTCTGGCACTTTACTATGCACTTTGCTTCCTTACCTGCTGGAATACTGATAGTTGATAGTTATCAGATTTAGTTCTGGAGGGCGTAAAAGGAAATAAGTTTTATCTGTGACTTTTGCACTATGTTATCATTATCCATGAATTCTTTAGTAGCATAGCACATTTGTCTGGACTGGTTTAAAACTCTTTAGCTTGAGACTCAGGAGTTAGAATTTGCTTAAGAACTCAGGCGCTGCTGGGGCCAAGTAGGTTGGATTCCGGGCAGCCAACAGCGTGTTAGGCCATTGTCCTGCAGGCTCATTCTGATGCTAGAACAGGGCTCACTATTTCTACAGGGAAATTCACACACCTTCTACTAAAATGCAGGGAAATAACAATGGAGTAAGTCTTCAGACTGCACGTTCCACCCATGCTCTATCAGCCAATAAGCAGGTCTACATTTTGGAGTTATGTCATAGTTTTAAATGTCCAGCCCTGGAGTTTCCTATAACACAAAACTGAAAATAGCTTTAGCAGTCTTGTTGCATGGTTTACATGGCCTTAGAGCGGTGAAAAAGGTATACCAATTCTACTCCATAGTTCAATGTAATCAAGAACAAGTAAAACACAAAGTGCTAAAGTTTCAAGGTAAAGTAGAAGTACAAATAAGACTAACTGCTATCTATTGTTATTACTACTACCATCCCACTATTGCCCCAAAATAAAGAGGAATTGAACCATGTCTAATGTGCAGTAGTGGCACACTAGTCAGTACTTTTCTTCTTCATAATTTCAGGTTTGTTAGTGTAGTCTGTGTGCAGGTATACCCAACAATTGTATTTATTGTTTTTAGTCTTTTATAAAATCCATTTTGAAAACATTTTTCATAAGACAGTGACCTGGGGTTAAACATGCTATTTAAAAGCTTAAACTAGCATAATTTAATAATTTTGTTTCCAAGAGGTAAAAAGCCAAAATTATAGATTGAAAACTAGTATTTCCCCCTGAGCCCCAATAATAAGTTTTATTTGAGTGTGAGGGAGTTATGTAATAACAGAGTTTAGAAATGTTATGCAATAAGCCTTTTATATTGGTCTGTGTTGTGAATTGGATACTTTAGAAGAAAGTGAAATCTATCAGCAGCAGCAGCAGTAACACACTGAAGGCATTACACACATGTGGTTCACAGGAAGTGTCACTGGGAAGGTTAATGCATTATCAAGGGTAATCTTCTTCTTAATCCAAATTACTGAAAGGGCCCAGACTGCAACACTGACTCCTCATTATGTGACTTCCTCAGGTCTGCTGTTGGCATTGTACACTGTGTACAAGTGAGTCTTTGTTGCTGAAACTACTGTATCATCAATCTCGTATTTCTTTTCATTTAAAGGTGCACTATGCAACTTTTTAGGTGGAGGGTTTGCCACTTGCTTGTGTCTATGGGAATGTTCCACAATATGGCATAAAACTTGTATAAAAACTTGGATAGCTTACATTTGGTACAGATATATATATATATTTTTTTTTTTTTGATAAACATTTCTTTGAGCAGGGTCGCCTCTTCACAGATCTGACCTGAAACTTAACCTGACGGCATGCTTGTCTCCATGGAGATGAATACATTTAATGCCAGGGGACATTCCAGGGAAAGCAATAACAGCCAGAAAAGTGACATAGTGCAAATAGTACAAATGCAACTACTGTAATAACTCAATTTGCTCTTGTCAGAATGGCGATGGATATCTATGACTCCCAGTACCTGCTCATCCTGGCCCCTTCCCTGGTCATCGCCCTCATGTTCCTCTTCTTCTGGCTCTTCATGAAAGAGACCTCCTATGACGAAGTCCTGGCCAAGCAGAAACGAGACCTCAAACTCCCAGCAGCCAAGCCAGACACTCGCAAGAAGACCGACAAGAAGAAGAGCAAGAAGAAGGAGAGTGCCGCCGTGGGAGGAGGGGGAGGAGGAGGTGGAGGAGGCGAATCGGAGGAGGACGTGAGGGATTTTGAAGTAGCAGACATCTCCAATAGCTCCCCTCTGGAAATGGAGGAAGAACCGATAATTCAGCCCACACCCTCCCCTGCCCCTACTGCCTATGCCCCCCCTGTGTCAGCTGACCCTCCAGTCGGTCTGAGGGAGAGGAAGAAGAACAAGAAGAACAAGAATGCTGCTGCTACCACCATGACTCCTGCCATCACAGAGGAGCCAGAGGTGAACGGTACGAAACAGGTGAAGCACCAAGGCCGAAGCACCGGTGAGCGAGAGCAAGCAGCCCACCCCGCCGTCTCCCCACATCCAGACTGAGGTGCAGGTGCTAGTCCAGTCCGCACCTCCAGTCCAGGCTCAGCAAACTCCTCCTCCGAGCTCCGGGAAGAAGAAGAAGAAACAGAAGGCTGAACCTGGTGAGTGACATACAAAATGTGTGCTTGTCTATTCTACTCTTTGTGATGTAAGTAGGGTTGGGCGATTTGGCCAATTTCTTTTTTTTTTTTTTCATCTTTATATTGATTTTCTTATTCAAAAACAAAATAGTCAACCACAATGTGTTTGTGGGTAATGATTGTGAATGCACATGTTTTCCCTCATCATATGGCCTCCTTGGCAAGCTGTCTCAATGAATTTTCTACCTTATCAAAAATCTATTGTATCAGTCGATGAAGAACAAAGTGGCTTTGGTAAATACATTTGCAGGCGGAGGAAAAATCTATGAGTCATTGCACACATTTTCTTCTATCTAGTGCCGGTAGATGACCAGCAGCAAGAAGCCAAACCAGAGCAGGCCCCAGTTCCAGCTAAAAAGGAAGCTCCTGTTGTGGCTGAAACCAAAGCTGTCGACGGTGCTCCTCCACCCTCCACCGGTGGAAAGAAAAAAAATGCAAAGAAGCAGAAGACCGAGCCTGGTATTGATGCATGAGAAATATATATATATATGTTCTAATAATTTCACCATGGAGTGAGAGCTATGTAACTATTTGATTTCTGTTGTCTAGTGGAGGAACCTCTGGCTGATTCACCCACACCTACCAACCACCAGGCAACCAATAATGACAATGTTCCACCACCCAAAAGCAGCAGCAAGAAACCAAAGAACGAGACTGACAAAGGTGTGGAGGTGTTCATACCTATGTGGCTTTGTCTTATATAAAAGTACACGTAGTATTTATCTCTTTGCATAATTATGTAGAGAACACGGGGGTGAAGCTGAAGGAGCTGCTGTCTGGCCTGTCCAGTCTGGCTCTGTCTGATGCTGAGGTTGTCAGTGTGCTGTCCCTTTTGGGGGAGAAGAGCCCTAATGCTTTGAATGCTTGGCACAAGGTAAGAAATTAACCTTCAGTAGATGTGTTACTGTTTTTATTCTAAGATGAAATAAATGCTTTCTCATATTACAGACTGCTGGCAGGCCTGACCCAGCCGAACAGGAACGAGAAAGGCTTTTTAACACACTCCAAGAAGAATCATCTATTGCAAAGGACAAAGTCAAACAGCTTAGCCAGGTCTTGTTGTTGTTTTTTCATTAGATTTCCACTTCTATCACAGAATAAATCTGTGCTCACATATCACACCTCTGTGGTATAGGAGCTCCAGGTAGAGAAGCAGAAAACCGGCCGTGTGGAAGCAATGATGAGAGAGCAGCGTGCAGCCATGGAGAAGGAGCTGGGGGGTATGCAGGCCAAAGCGCAGGGCAGCTACCAGGAGCTCCAGACTATGCAGATAAAGGTAATGCCTTGGGGCCTGCTGAGATTTGGAAATGTTTGATTTGCTCTGTGGGCTTGAATAATACATTTAAATGTTTAGTTTCAACAGGTGCGTGAGCAGCTGGAGAGCCAGATCACTAGACTGCAACAAGAGAATGGTATCCTCAGAGACGCTGTCAGCTCTGCCACCAATCAAATGGAAAGCAAGTCAGTATCGCACATGACACTTTTAGAGTTTAATTTGTATCTGCATGTGCATCCAAATTATTGACATCTCATTCATGTGTCTTGGTTTCAGGAATTCTGCAGAGCTAAACAAGTTGCGTTCTGAATATGCTAGCATGAGGAATGAACTGGCAGAAAACAAGAGCAAGCTCCAGCAGGAGGAGCACCAGAGGGTGTCACTGGAGGTCAGCTACAAGCAGAACGTGTCCCAGCTGGAGGTACGTTCATCCAGATGCACGTGCTGTTGTTTTAGCCTCGGCTCTATTTCTCCCAGATGCCAGAAAAGTGAACAAGCCAGTCGTGCATGGCCGCTATGGATCTGCTGTGCGTGTTTGTTAGCATTAGCAGGGAAATGGGAGGAGTGAGAGTACAGAGGAGGGGTGTGGGAAATCAAATCCACACGGGGAGGATGGTATTTGTCTATGGAAGCGGCCTTGTTTGAAGCTTCAGTGACTGTAAACAGCACTTTCCTGCTAGCTGGACACACACACTAGCTCTTATGTATTTTTATTTAACTTAACGGGGACTGATTATGTACAGTTGATTTTTATTTGCTTTAACCATAGTATAAGAATGTTCCCTCATCATTTGCATACTCAAAGTTGTATTTTGATTCATTCTGGTTTAGCGTAATCCTGCATTTGAGCTGTGAGTTTTCCCCTACCCCCTATCTCCGCCCACTGCTCTGTACTTACATCCCTGTAGTGCTCACAAATGTCACATAACCACTTTTCAACAATGACTCACAAATGAAACTTTGCTTCCTGCTATGATAAAATGCAACTACTACTATTACTACTACTTTTCCTTTCCGGCAGCTTTGGTAACGGTCAAAGAGCCAGTTTTAGGTCAATGTTACAATTTACTATGAACAAAATGTAAAATTATGTCTAGGTATGGCATGTTATAGTTTAAAATTAAGTAGCCTAAAAAGCATACTATGTCTTCTTTAATGTTGGTAGCTATAAGGAGTTTAGCTTGAGTGGCTTATCTTCAGTCATTTAAAGTCTTGTCTCATTTAGGCCCAACTTCAAGATGCAAAACGGCGATGGGAAGAGTTGCAGAATTTCCTTCACAGCGTCAGCTCAGACAGAGAAAAACTGCAAGCCTCTAACCAAGGTAAAAACCCATTCAGCTTATTTTATTTAAACTGTCAAGAGCTATGGGTATGGTAACATCGTGTGTGTGTGTGTGTATGCGAGCGTAGACCTTCACACTCAGCTGCTTGCGGTGGAAACGGAGATGAACAACAAGAACAAGGAGATCCAGACCTTGCACAGCAGTCTGACCGAGGCCATGGTGTCCAAGGAGGGGTTGGAACAAAAAGTCATGGGACTGTTGGAGGCCTCTCAACACAGCACAGCGGACGACTCCATGCAAGCACGCATCCAGGTGAGTCCGCAAGCCTTTAAGTTATTCAAGTTCCCTTATTCTTTAAAACCCTAAAGAGGGGATATTATGCAAAGGTTTCTACCATGTTGTAATGTTGTTCATACATCACCCATCACATCATGTTTTATTTTTGAGTCTATTTCTTAAATTATTTCTAACTATCCCACCCTGTTTCTTCTGTTCTCTATGTGTGCGGTGCAATGCTGGAATTTCCCCACTGTGGGACTAATAAAGCCTTATCTTATCTTATCCCATCCTCCCACATGGCAATTTTCCATAAATATACAAAAGCCAAAAACTGTATACTACATCTTCACAAACCTGACACGATGTGCAGTACTTTCATTAGCGGATTGCATGCCTGTTGTAATGCAGTGGCGCTTTGAAGGGAGAGTGAGCAAGGATCGGGGTGCTCAAACATAACTGAAACTTGCTATACTTATCGGGAAATACAGTGTTTTCAAAATGAGAAAATTGATCATGGCCATCTAAATAGGTTATAGAAGTGCAATGTCCACTCTTTAATCAAGATGTATTTACTTTTTCTCAGGACCTTATGAATGAAAACAAAAATCTGCAAGTCCAAAATGAGATGTTACAAGCCCAGATCTCCTCACAGGTAAATGGGTCACACTTGTTTCACTGAAAACTCTAAAAGTCATTGTACTCTATGTAGGCTAATGAGATTTCTGTTTTACATTTAGGCCAACCATGTCTCCCACATTGAGGAGCTGCAGAAGCTGTAAGTCTTTTCTCATTCTTTAAAGTATGTGTGTTTTGAGTTGTTTTTCATGTGTTTTTCCCCTTGTGTCCAGTCTGGCTGATAAAGAGTTGCAAAGAAAGAGCCTGGAAGATAATCTCAATGCAGAGAGGAGCAGTGGAGCCAGCAGAGAAACAGACATGCAGGTACTTACAACAAACAATACACTGGTTCATTATACTGGAGGAATTTCAGGAATTTGAAATATGCATCTCCTCTTTTAGCCTGCAGCTCTAAAAAAATATAGCAAATTATTTGATTAAATACTTCAATATGGCTTATTGAAATCTGTTTAAAGGAGGCCTATTATGCAAAAGTGACTTAAGAGCTTTTATCCACGTTGATATAGTAGTTTTCTTTTCTCATTTACCCAGCTGAAGTTGTATTTAGAGTACGTAGAGTATGTATGTATTTTATTTTTTATTTTTTATTCTCAAAATAACATTCAAATATTCTCCTTTTTACCTCTGCTCTTTATTCTTTGTCTTTTTCTTTTTTTTTTTTCATAAAAAAAAAAAATCTGGTATTGCAACATGGCACCTTGTTGTGACGGCGTTTATGGTGACATACTGTAAAGGGTTAGGCGCTAGGAGGAAATGACCGCCACAGATTTTAATTTTTTTAAATGGTTCTGGATAAATATTGCATCCAATCCATGGATTATCACCATATATAGCAGACAAAAACACAATTTTATGTATTATTTATTTTATGTATAACTGCATTCTCGCAAACATAACCAAATATTAACAGATGACCGTAAATTATAAAGTTGCATGTCAGAAGTGGCGCACTATTTCCACCAGCACCAAAACCTTCCCAATAGAAAGATTATACAAAATTCCCCTGTGTCAGCAGTATAATATACATCGTAAAGACCAGTTCTGGAGCTTGGTTGCACAAGTGTGCCATTTCCCACTATGATCCCTGTGTAAAAGTATACATTTCCCTGTATAGGCCTTGCACAATGACAACATGACACTGAAAGCTCAGCTACAAAATCTGCAGGCACAGATTTCTGAGCAGGTAAGTGCACGTTTTTTATTGTCATTCCAATAATGTCCACATCTGGCTGTGCTGTTGTGACACACCTATTCTTTTTGAACCAAAGACTGCCTCTCAGATGACTTTGGACCAGATCCAAAAGAGGTGTGTAGAACTGGTTGTAGTATGACATCGGGTTCTGCTGCATATTTGGATAATGGTTTTAACCCTTACTCATACTTTCTACAGTGTCCAGGAAAAGGAGGAGAGCATGAAAACTGTTGAGGGCTTACTGGAGAAGGGACTGATTGAAGTGGCAAACAAGGAAGAAGAACTGAAGGTCTTTGATTACTGATGTTCTAGAGAGAGTCAGAGTCAGCTTTGCATTTGGAACAGTGTTGTTGTCCCTGTTAGTATAGGTTTGAATGAACACTAATGGGGAAGAGGAGACGGAAACCTTCAACAATCAAAAAAGTCATGAAGTATCGACAAGAATTGAAATGTGTCTACTGTGCGGATGGAACAACAGTGTGTAGAGATTAGGGGAGAGAAATATTGTAAAAGAAATATTACTTTTATTTTCATTTTTTAGATCTCCCAAAAATAATTTATTCAAAATGTACAAATTGTAATATTTTTGTAGAACTTTTTTTTTTTTCTTAGACTGACAATATACTTGATATATAGTCTTAAAGTCAAAATCAGATTTTTTCTTTTAAGGTGTATAAAATATTGCCCACATCTAGAACAGATTCACTTGTCTTCTGTGAAAGAAAGAGGGGTGATTGGTGTGAGCAAAAAAGGCGCTTTTGTGATTCTTCCTATTAATTTCCATTTAACCCAATTTCCACAATCTAATGTTCTTTGTGCAGGCTTCAAGAGAAGAGGCTGAGACACTAAAGCAGGAGATAGATGCTCTGAAGAAGCAGCTGGAACAGGTCAGATTCTCAGAAGATTTTAGTTGCTACCTTTTCCTATGTTCAGCTGTTTTAGTCTGATCATTTTAACCATAATTTTAGGCATGTTCGGAATCCATAGAACAAGATTATCAAAGCCAGTAAGTTTTGTTCAATCCCAAATCAGTCACATTTGATTTGTTCATCATATCTAATGATCCCTCATATTTTAGGATTCAGGAAAGGGATCAGAAGGTAGAATCGCTACAGGAGGCTCTCCAAACAGCACAGGACAACAGTTCAGCTCTAGAAAAGAGAGCTGAGGTATGGAATAATACGTAAAATTAGGTCAAACATGTAAGCCTTTAACTAGAGTCTGAAGCTTTTTCTATTATGTGACAGTCTCTGGAGCAGATGCTAGCAGCTGTGCAGGCAGAGCTAGTGCAGCTCAGACAGACACCATCACCAGAGGAGTCCACCGATTCTAGTGCCCAGATCCAAGACCTCCAGCAGCAGTAAGTCACATCCACACCACTGGAAAACTCCGCTGATGTGACCCCACTAATGACAAATGCACCTGCCTTATAGAGTGCTGGCAAAGGACCAAGAGATCCACAGACTTGGAGCAGAGCTAGATGCCAGGACAAAGGAGTTGAGTGAGATGCTGGAGCATCAGCAACAACAAGTGAGAGACTCCTTCTGAACTTCTGTCCCAGTGCCCCATGCAAAATAAGATCTAATAGTGATAACATTTCTCATAATCAAAATAATCCTTACTCTAAACACTGTAATCACATTTATACTGAAACAATATAATGACATGTATTCATTACTCTTTTATAGCAGTCAACCACAGCCGAGCCGGGCACAGAGCTTCTTGGGGAGTAAGTATTTTTGTTTTGTTTTATTTTTGTTTTTTTGGCACACAGTCAATATGTATTCATTATGTGAAACAAAGACCAAAACTTGACCGTATAAATATCTTCAAATGGAGTTCAAATGGACAGGTAAATGAGCTGGTATGAGCATATAAGTATGTGTGTGTGCAAAAATACATTAGTGTTTGGCCCACTCCAAACATCCTTATCCTCTAAAAAAGTACAAAGTATTGTGCTCCATCTAAAATATAGATCCTTGGCCTGGTAAAACATTCTGGTAAGAACATGGGCGTGTGCTCACCAACTGTCGCACAGACCATATTTGAACAGTGAGCTGTGGGACAGGCTCTAAAGATCACTGGAGAGTCTTCTCATGTGCTCAACCCACATAAGGATTCTGGGAGGAGATATAATTCCTTTATGTAAAAGTAACAGGTAAAACTTGTTCATAACCTAGTAATCTATGAAACTAATTAATAACCTGGCCGAGGTCTGTCGAGTCACTTGTATGTTGTTCGTTTAATATGTTTTATGTTATTTTCTGTTTAAATGTAAATGCTACTTACAACTGCTCCAAGCCAAATTGCTCGAGGATTTAAAAATAAAACCAAACCTGTACCTCAACCCGTTTCTGTTTCAGGTTGTCTGCAAAGGAACAGCAGATATCAGATCTGCAGGGAGAGTTGGCTGAGCTGAGGGACTCGGTGGAGCTTCACAGAAGGAAGAACAATGTAAGATCTACCACCTATAAAGTGACAAATATTGTACTGTACCTCTTATACCCCCCTGTATGTTCTCACAAAACGTCCGGGAGCTTTACACGTTCATACCCTTGTGGCTACTGCCAGTTTCCTCTATTTGTGTTGCATCGTTTTACTTGAGTCTATAGTTGTGTCGCTGTTGACAGATTGAAACGTTTTATGTTTGGAGTGGGGTCTTGACTCTAGATTTAAACTGTCTGATCTTGTGGGTTATTCAGAGCATTAGGAAGTATTTGTTCTTACAGAGCATGGTCACATGTACTCTTTCTCTGAACACATGCTGTAATGCATTTTCAATAATATTTTGCCCACAACTATGACATCTATTTCTGTCTATTTCTTCAGTGCATGTAGCTTTACCCCTGTGACAGTCAAGTACAGCACAACCATGTTGGTTGGAACATGAGTGAAAAGCAGTAAAAAGTATATGATCCCCATGTGTATTTGAGCCTTAGGGAGCGAGCCTTATCTGAAAGTGTTTCTCTGAAACTGACCAAAACAGGAGCTCCGGGAGAAAAACTGGAGCGCTATGGAAGCTCTGTCAGCCACCGAGTCCATGCTTCAAGGGAAACTCAGCAAGAGTGTCAAGGTCGGCCACCCCCCCTCAGTCTGCTTCACTCTAGTTCCAATCGGACGCTTTCCATGAATGGCTCGCATCACCCGTCTCAGCACTGCATACTCATTTGCCCTCATCTACAGTGTACTCAGTGCAGCCTCAAGGTTTCACTTTGTGCTGAGCTGAGCTATTGAAAAAGGCTGCTTCTACAAATCTGAACAGTTTATTGTCCTGATCAGGTTTATGCAAATATAAATGAGTGTGCAGTGACCGACAATTTCACTGGGTGTCATTAGTTTGAGATTCATGGTAATCATTTCACATCGTCTTATGTCGTGTTGTTCCGCATGTTTCAGCATGTTTGCTCCATTGTGCTTGTCACATCACTGATTTGTCCCTCCTCCTAATGCACTCATGAATCACCCATGCATTGTCCTGTCAGCCTTGTGATGCATATGTTTCTTAATGCTCTGTGCCCACGCCTAATGACTTATGATATCTTTATGTAGCAGAAGGACCCCTCATGCAGACATGCTGTGCTAACTGGCCACTCTATTAACAGTTGAAGTGTATGTATTTTAGTCTGTGTCAGAGTAGGGAACATGCTGAGCCATCAGCGCAGCAGCTGCCTCTGTGCTATCAACCTTAGTACAGTATATCTTCAGTCACTAGATCTACAGACTTATTTGGCAGCTGTTGGATACTGTCGTGTATTCACTGCTTTCTCGTGACAATGCCTAGCATAGATGTTTGTCAGTTCTTTGTGGTTGGATAGTATAGCTAGGCAGTCAGTTAGGGACATTTTCCATTGGCAATTGTCATCTAAAGAGTGTCATGAAATATTGAGATGTGTGTTTTGAAATGTCCTTTCCTGCAGGAGAAGGAGGAAGCCCTGGCTCTGTCCCAGGCTGAGTGTCGAGATGTTCTGCACAGACTCCTGCCCCTCGTGCCTCTGCCCTCTGAGCAGGTAGGATTTGAATGAGCATCTTCATACACTTATTTAAGTCTTTAACTTTACTTACTATTTGAGTGTCTCTATAGAACCATCAGGAATGGCTTTGCAAGTTTGAGAAGGCAGTATCAGAAGTCCCAGCTGCACAGCCTACCCCTGTATCAGGGGACTATGAGGTACATGGACAGTACAAATGAGGTAAACCATTAAGATGGTGAGCTCATCATAAAATGTATTCATAGGAACTGACTGATAAACTGAAAGAAGCGGAGGAAAGCCAAAAGATTCTACAGAAAGACTGCGAGACCTACAAGAAGGTTTTAGCAGAGACGGTAAGTTTAGAATTACAGCATGTTTTTTTATTGTCGTATAAGCCTGAAGCACATTAAACTATAATTGTAGACCATATACATTTGGTCTATAATTCTAGTTTATGTCCTTGTGATATAAATACTATAATGTGTAATGCCCTTTTTATCCACAGGAGGGTATCCTGCAGCGCCTCCAGAGCAGTGTTGAGCAGGAGGAATCTCGCTGGAAGCAGAAGCTGGAAGTGTCACAGGGAGAGCTGAGGGAGGTATGGAATCAACCTGCACAGTCTGAAAGTCAAACAAATAGTCAAAATTACATCCTGTCATGACATGTATTGTGTTTTTCTCTTTAGATGACCCAGAAAGCCACAGAGCTGGAACAGGAGATTGAAAGACTAACTGAAGGAGGAGATCTTGAAAATGTGAGTCCTTGTGTTTGCTGTATTTCAATACATGTGTGGCTATGATGTTGGATAATAACCTGTTGTCTGTATGGCACTTGTGTTGTGCAGCTGAGAAGGGAGAAGCAGCACTTGGAACTGGAGTTGGAGCGAGCAGAGCGTGAGAGCGCCACTTATGTGACAGAAGTCAGAGAGGTGAGTACATTTCACTCCTTTATGCTTGCACACCCCTGTCTCTGTCTATAATGTTTTAGGTTGTGCATGTTGATTTGTTTAAAGGTAATGAGATCATTCATCCAGATAACATAAGAGTATTCTCTACAGTTTGCTCCAGCACAGACTATGTTCACTAGTTTCTGGACCCAGTTGATAATTGATTTTAGTAACAACTGTCAGGCCTCCCTGTAATATTAGCATCACTAGGCCCTGGCTCAGAAAACCGTTTGTTAGCTTCTTATCCAGACACACACTGGCTTCATAGCACCTTCTGAAGCTGGCTCCACGCACAGTTCCAATAAACCCACCATTTTAAACTTATTTCAGCTCAAAGATCTGTTGACTGAATTGCAGACCAGACTAGATGGCTCATATACAGAGGCCATCAGGCAGAATGAGGAGCTGAATTTGGTAAGCACGGGACATCTTGTAGCTAGAGCTCCTTTGTAACCTGTCGCTGCCAGTGCTGTCGGTGGTCTGTTCTGCCATTGAACTTGGGTCTCAGGCTTCTTCCCTAACACTATTCTCATCATTCATGATCAACGCATTAACTATTCAAACACACAATGTGTACATGCCATTTGCGTTACAACCAAAGATTGTGAATGATGACTTCTAGTAATAGAACTAACCCCTTGTTTACAATATGTATTTTACACATTGAATGCTTTATTTGCCAGCTGTCTAACAGTGCTAATGAGATGTGGACTGGGTTATGGTGCACTTCAGAGCTTCTTCATTGTAATGTGGGCATGCTCTGTTCTAAATCATGTTTTTGTGTTTGGTACCAGCTGAAAACACAGCTCACAGAGACACTGTCCAAACTGGAGACGGAGGAGACTGAACGGCAGAGGGTGGCAGCTAACCTGTACAAGGTAATTCTTTGTGGCTAGTTGTCTATCCAACACAGGCTAACTCGTTAGCTTCATAAAACTATGAAGATGTACTGAATATATTGAATTATTTAAATTATTTATATTTAAGTTAGGAATAATTAGTTGAAGCATCTTCCCGGATTTAGAATACAGTGGGAATGAGATGCAAACTGGCTACAACCAAACAATAATCCATAGGCCTCAACCTAAGAAGGCTATCAGCCTGTCTGACTCGAGCTCCAGTATGCTTTATTTGTGTTTGACTGTTGTCTTCTCTTCTGTCCCAGGCTCAACAGTCTGTGGATCTGATCCAGGGGGAGCTGTCCAAAGTGTCAGAGAATGCTGATGAGCTGATAGAGAACAGCACTCTTTCTTCACAGAATGTACGTACACTCTTGGGGCCATTACTATGACACATTTCTTTTAGCCAATCATTATTCTTCTACGTTGACCTTTTGTAGGAGGAAACTGAAAGAAAGGAAAAAATGACCGCAGGACTAAACCAAACTGTAAGTGAACTGCAGCTTCTGCTACAAGCTGTAAGCCAGCAGCTCACAAAGGGCCCAGAGGGAGTAAGTTCTTGATTATTGGACAGTATTGCATATGAATAGTTCATAAGTAAAACCTAATCATTATTTTCTTTCAGGAGGCAGACAAAGATTTGCCCAAGGTATAGTGGGATCCTCAAAGATCGACTTTGAACTTGGGTCTCATCATTACTACCTTCACTTCAAACTGTCTTACCCACCCAGCCACTTGTTTCACTCTCTGGTCACATCAGCTGTTCTGGAGCAGCCTCATGTATGTCGCGGGCTGGATCGCCTGTACGGTCACAGGGAACAGACATGTATTCCAGGGCTCCAGACACTGAACCAAATCGCACGCACTACACCACTCCTTCCACATTCCTCTTCTCCAGCAGCCTGATCATTTTATTAGAACCTTTTCAGCTCTTCTTGTGGCAACCATTCCTCTGTTTAGATCACATTGTTTTAAATTAACTAAATATCAAAGTAGTTTTTTTATTTTGTCTCAAAGGGCAGTTATATATTTGACTATTGATGAAATAAACTGGTTTTCATGACTTGAGTGTTAACTTAAATATGTTTAACACATGAACTAGGAGCTGCAGAGGCATGGCATTCTTTTTGAACCTATACAACTGCATTCTGGTATTTTGATGAACTGAGAGCATTATGCACACCTTGGATCAATACTGGGTGGAGAGTAGGGACATTGGAGCATATCGGAAGGTCACTATTTGGGGATACAGGGTCATATTGCACACAAGTCTATATTGTATCTTCAACTATAAACGATTGTGTGACCTATAAGACAGAAAGGATGAGATCAACCGTGGTGAGTGTTGCAACTTGTCTAGCGTCCCATATCATCTGTAATCAACACTTGCGATATATTAAGTTCATTAACACTGAAGTTTTGTTCTTTTGTAACAGGCGATGTTAATAAAAAAGGGATGCTTGATAAATCTTGTTTTTCATTCTTTTCCAAGCAAAGCATTTTGGGGGGAGTATAAACCAGAGTTTGAAGGATTGTTATTCAAACTGAAAAGCTGTAATACAATTTGTCTTTTGTTTTTCTAGCAAATCCAACTTTGTGGGGTTAAAAAAAATACTTGAATGTTTATGCACATCATTTATAATAGTGTGGATCAGAGGTGGGTAGAGAAGTAGTAAGAGTAATGTTACTTTAAAAGAATATTACTAAAAGTACAAGGTAGTGGTCCAAGAGATTACTCAAGAGTAAAGAATTTGGGAAAAGGACTACTCCAGTAAGGGTGAAAGTAACTGCATGTAATGTCTCTATTAATTGATGTAATTTGAAGGACAAAACATTAAATGATGCATAAATACGGTATTTTCAAAGGATAGAAACAAAAACTAAACTAAATCACATCTGAAGGAGCGGTGCAAGAAACACAAATGTACCCGGGCATTTTGTCAAAGCTTTAATCACTTGTAGACTTGCTCACATTGAGAAGAGCAATCCAAACTTTTACTCAAGTAAGAGTACTATTACTACAATAAAAATATTACTCAAGTAAGGATAAAAGTATTCTAGAAACGTACTCTGAAAAGCACTATTTCTTTACAAAGTCTGAGTAACTTTTTGGTGTACTTTTAAATGTAACTGAGCACTAACCACCTCTGGCTCATTTGCAAATGAAAAAACAAAGCCCACGTCCAGAAAGTGTGACCCTACAAATAAATCTACACATCATATTGTAATTATCTAAAGTTCTTGAATTTACGATCTTGGTTAAAGCACTCCATGTGCATAGACAGCCTTGCTTTCATCTCTTGCATGTTAAATGGCACCCCAACAACAGGCCTGTTGTGTAGACTGTGAGGTGGGAGGGGTCAGGTCAAGGCCGTGAGCCACATGGGATCAGCACATTCTTCACATTCTCCCACACTGTCATGCTGCAGTCAGCTGATGGGAGATCTGGCTCTTACCATTATGGAAACAACCAGACAGCACACACCGCTCTCACCTCTCAACTGGCTCCTCTGTGTTTAGTCATATACACAACATTCATGAGGTTGGAGTTTCCGCTGTTCTTCTATTTGTGAACGAGCTATTTCTACTCAACACAGATGGAATTATGTGTCTAAACATCTGCAACTTGTTTAACTGTAAACTCTAATCTCCAAAACTTTTCCTTGGGTCCTTCAAGTAAACTGAACAAAGTGTTATGGAAATGAATTAGTCAGAGATTCAATTACAGCGTTGGCCTTATGACTTCTGACAGGCTGACATTTAAAAACTGCTAAAGTGTAGTGAAGAAGTTAATAGCAGCATTGTCCTGCCTCTGTCATCACTGCTGATGCTGCTAGTCTCAATTATGCAACATTGGCTTTCTGTAGGCCACAAATCTGACCACCCTCCCAAGTCTCCAGCCTAAACATGAACGTAGACACTCACTCCCAGGCCCACTCCCTGCATCTGCTCTCCATCAGAGAGGTATGTGTTAGAAAGGCTTTGATCCCACTGCTCAGGCCCAGTCAGAGGAGTGAGTCAGACTGAAAAGACACTAGAGCTCTTTTACTAATACAATGGCCTGTAGAGAAAGGCATTGAGATAGTAACAGAGCCACAAAAGAGCATTTAACATTCATTATACAACTCAGCACATGGATGGGAGTGGAGCTTTCCCAGCTTTTCTGATCTATGTTATAATATTGTTTCCTCATCACAAACATACTCAAAGTTGTGTTTCATTCACTCATGTTTAACACACAAACCCTGAATATTTAGACAGATTTCTTCTCTCAAAGAGAAAACACTCTGTTCCACACGCTGTGATGTCAGGTGGTAATACAAGACACGTTCCACTGTGTTTTTAAACTCCATACACCTTCACTAGAATCATCTGGATAATTTCAGCCCTGGAATAGCTAATCTCTAATGAACAAAATGTAAAAAGTAACTGTTAACTTAAAAACTACCAGTACATGACATCACAAAGTGGAACAGAGCTTTTTGTGTAGACTGATAATAAAGGAGTACTCAAACATGTTGGAATAAAATACAACACCAGGTCAGGTATGTTTTTGAGTAACAGCATTCAAAAAGATTATAGACATGCACAATAACCCTCAGTATGGAGGATTTTCTTTCATTTCTTAGTGCTTTCACATGAGAACTTTAGTGATCCCCTGCTACCTTTTGCTTTTGTGTCAAGTGTTATTGCACTTTGAAATTGCACACCAGTTCAAACATGAGGCCATAATTGCAGATGCAATAGTCCCACAGCAGGAGCCAGGTCGTAAAAAGAGCCTCCAGCCAGGCAGGGTCTTGTAAAAACAAGACAGTGGCTGGGCAGTAAAGTGGGGGCAGGGGAACTGTTGATTAGATCACAAACAAGGAAAGGTGTGGTGTCTCAGAGAGGCAGAGGGGACATTTCAGATGAGATTTACCAAGTGAGATTTACCTCATCATCTTTCTCACAAACGGTGTGAACTTTGACAGGAGAAAGTGACTCTTCTCACAATAACCTGTAATTAGTTCAACAGTTCAACAGTTGATTTGGCAACGAGGCAGTAATGCAAATACACAAAAGTTAATTAAATGGCTATAACTGGCATAACAACAAGAGATGCAGTAGTTTATATTAAGTTGATTATTAATGGTTCAGGAATGCAGCACAGTGATGTTATTAAGTCACATAATCCTTAACATGCAGGAGCCAGATAATGTAATATTTAAAATTAGTTTTGAGGATGCCTGGGGTGGTCTGCTGTGAATTAAATTTGTGAATCCCCCCACTGCCACAAAGAGTTGGGAAAGGATGTGGTTACCCAGCCCCACCTCAGCTTGTGTAACATAGTAATCCCAATCCAATCCTATTATGTAATGTATGGAAACCTATAAAATTTGAAATGGTGAGCTGAGTAACCCATATGAAACAGAAGGGAAAGCGCTGACTTAAAATCTCCTAAGTATGGAAACTGGAAAGTTTGCAGTTTGCTTCACTGGTGTGCGGTCCCTTTAAGAATTTCAGATCGTAGTCTTTGTTTACATAACACTAACTGGGGTCTTTGAACTGTAAGAGGGGTCACTAGAAGTTAAATTTCTTACAAATAATAAAATATTGTCAATAAAAGTGATAAAATGTGTATATTCTAAATAATATATCTTTTAAAATAGTTATAATGAATTTTTTTTGGTCATTTCACGTGCGAAAAAGCTGTTTGAATAAGTTGTGTATTAGCTACCACCCCCGCGAAAAATGCAAAGTGGCAGAGTGGTTCGTTCCGGCCCTTCTGCTCGCTGTTTTCGTATCTGCTTCTCACAGCCGATTCAGCCGCGAACTAACTTACGAACTGCTATGTCACGCTAAGTAAGTTTAAGAGCTCTTTAATTAATGATCGTCTGATTCTTTTGTCCCCGGAAGCGCATGTGAGCGGATATATGATATGAGAAGACAGCGTACGGTGTTCTGGAGGGAAATCCGTAGCGTAATTCGTGCGTGTGTGATATTATTGTATTGCTAACGCTGAACAGTGAAGCCTCATGTTTTCGTCAAGCCAAGAGGAGTACTGCGCCCCGTCCAAAGATCCAGTCAAATACGGGGAACTTGTGGTACTAGGGTAAGTTTATAACAATTTTAACATGTATAGTTATTGTTTTTGAGGTAAAGTGACTCAATGTGCGCTTAAAGGAAGTTTTAACTGTGAGTCAATGCGTGCGTAATGCGTCTGGTTTTAGTTCAAACCAACCTCTATTTCGCCTTATTTAAGTATTTTACGGCAAATCTGACTGATATTACAGGTCCAAAGAGGTGAATATAGATGTGTGATGCTCTCACGTTACTCTTGGACTGAGACACGTGCGCCATTACAATTGTGTACATTTTAATTTGCGCTTTTGATGACGACGCCAAAATTCACGCTGTCTCGGTTTGCCAGGAAAAAACACAGTATTGCTCAACGTATTGTAGTCAAACTTGAGGTCTACGTAAGATGGGACATTTTCAAGTTTAGGAAGTGAAACTGATCCCGTGCTCTCACAGCCCTGGCCACTTCTTCGCCCTTTTCAAAGCTGGATTGGTGGAGTTCTAGGAATTCGGAAGTGGCGATGGTCCCCTCCCCCCAGTACTAAAAGTTCTTCTTTTTTTCAACGCTTTCTGCACAACTTTACACGTGCAAGACTTCTAAGCCAACGGGAAAACCATATTATGATCAGCTTTACCGCTTCTAATCACATTAAAATGCAATACACAAGCCTCCACACTGATACCAATCCCTGCTCTTTGAATACCTCTGGTGCATGAATAACAATCTGGCATTCACATCGCCAGGTAGGGGTCCATTGTTTGAAAGAGTAGCATGGGTCACAGAGGAGGAGAGCTGAAAAGAGAGTACAGCCCCAATTTAACATAACAACACCTAGGAGCGTCTGTAGAAGTCAGCAGTAATGTATCATGGTTTAAATGCTACTGTGTTCTACTGGGAAGACAATGGAGGGTGTTAAATGTGTGAATTTGACTTTTGACCCTGTAAATTTAGACTGCAATTGTATAGCCTTCCTGTGCTACCTAAATAAATTACGGGTCTGTGTTTTTCTCAACCTTTCGGAAACAAATAGATGACTTATGGAGGTACAAAATGGGGCAACAGCATAACAATAACTTAAATTAGACTTTATTGATCCAGGAGGTAAGTTACTTCAACACAGCTCAATATACAATATAAAGCAATTCTTATTAGCAAATAGTAAATACTAGATTTAAAGAATAATATTTGTGTGTAGAGTAAGTAAAAATGTAAATATTGCACTTTACAGGATTGTCAGAATCTCTCAAAACACTACACTGATTCATTTTCTCCTTGCTTGGCAGTGATAAGCTACTTTGGTATAGTCACAACTTCCCGGAGGTAGCCTGATGTGAGTCAACATGTGCGATTGGTGCCATAAAGGCATGTTTGGTGAAGTGTTTTGGTCAAGGACACAACAATATGTACTTGTCCAGTCCTGTAGCAAGATTTGAACCGTAGATATTTGGGTTGGTGGACAAGCGCTCTAAGCACAGTTTGAACCACTGCCACTCCTGAGTAAACAATAGTAAAAAGTCAAATACTTAAAAGGGGCAGCCATATTTGTGGTATGTGAATAGTATCGGTTTATTACACTTCTCACTTGAAAATAATTAACAACATAAGAAAAGCAACAGGCCAGCCCTTCTCCTTTCTTCACCTGGCATCAAAGTTCAGTTAAAGGCACTGATTTAAGCATTTGAATATGCAAACTATAAATAAATGTCTGGCACATGGATGATCAGGTGGTATGTTTAAGAGATGGATGTTGTTGTGGTTGCATATAGAATACACTTCTGTTAAATGCTTAGTTGGCCTTACTTAATAGAATATCAACAGGCTGACACAGACATAACTCTACTGTTGACTTTAGTAGTGACAAGTGCATAATGGCAGCAGTGACATCATGTCCCGGTGACAAAAGCCATGGATGGGCAGATAGCTGACAGTATGGAACAAAGCTTGTTTGAACAGCACTTCCCTCCGCGTCTCTCAGTGTCAGTGTGGCTTTTATTACGTGCATGGCTGCTCCCCATCTTTGCCTCTCCGGCTTGGCTTGGTGCTGGCCAGGCTGTGTGGGGATCCTGGAAATGAAAGGGTGGATTGATCCGGACTCCCTTCTTCCCTCTCCTCTGCTTCCTCTGTGCATTGTGGTCCGGAGACTGGGCCTATTGATGAAGCTTTGTACATTTATTTCCAAGGAACACAATATAGAAAGGGAAGGACTTGCACAGTGTAAATTGGTGCTGCTGCTCTGGTGGTGCATCTATAATTGATCATTTGGAGGAAAGCGGATATCTCTTTGCATTCTCCTCAGCAGAGATGCATTATGTGTGTTATGTGTGAGAGCAGTGCATCCTGGACTGGTTCATATTGTATAGCACTTAACAGAATAGGGTCTGCTCTGGATCTGCATGTGTCTGAGGTGTCAGGTATGCTTGGCTGGGCGATATGACAAAAAAAACCCTCATATCAACTGATTTTTTTTTTGGGCTTTATTAAAAAGCCAAAAAAAAGTATTTCCCCTGAGAATAAACTAGACAGACTTCTAATCAGTGCCATTTAATGCAATAAAAAGGAAAAATTCTTCTGAACTCTGCTCCAAACCACATGCTTTTACTGACAGAGGATTGGCTCTCCTTTAAAAAGACCCAAGCTGATCACAAATGACTCAATATCAATTTCAGTTTCTAGGAATACATTTTTGTTTGGCACTGGACTGAATACCATCAGTTTGTAGTTTAAGTTGTTTATTTCAAGTCTTTTATTTTAATATTAACACAGTTGTTGTTTTTTTTTGTTTTGCTTTTAAGAAGTGTAAAATAGAAAATTGAGCTACAATACAAGAAAAAAACAATGTCTTCAGGCTTTACTTTGATCTAGTTTAACAAAAACAAGGTGTGGTATTTGTTGATTATTGAACCATGCCTGCTTGAATACTTCAGGGAAAGAAGTTTCCAAATTCCATGAATACAACCTTCTTTTAAGTTACCACAGAAGTGAAGTACGGTGAAAACAGAGCTTAGTTCAGGGCAACGATAACCACGGTATTTCCTATTGATGATCAGATCACCGTATTTTCTGCTGAACATTGGATAGTTGTAGTGAGAAGATGCCAGTAACCTTATGTCATGGCAGAGCATTTGCACTATTCTATACTCTACATAATAAATATATAGTAAATGTACTAAACTTAAGTTGTGATTATAGTTATTCATATCATTCTGGATGTATTGGGTGCAATGTATGATCACTTTTTGTGCCAATATGAAGTACTTATATCAGGCCCAGCGTTTTCCATCAATAGAATAGACTTCGTTGGCCGAACACAGTCTATAATTCTCCCCCCCAGTCTAAAAAGAACATAGACTAGACATTGGCATAACTCACTATGTTGCTCTTTGTCAACTACACTTTTCAAGACTGCTTAAATATGAAATACAGGCAATATGTGACTTACAAACTTTACATATTGTACCATACCAACCATATTCTGAACAAAATCTGCAGGAAATACTGAGGTGTAAAGCCATACCTGTTTTGACACTCCTGCCCCCAAGCCCATGAGGCCCCTCCGTAATGTTAATGAGGGTTATAAACAACACTCTTCATATCTGCTTTATTCTGGGGAGACTCCAGTTCTAGTTGCTAGCTGAAGAGGTAGGAGGTGCTGCTAGCTCCTTATGCTCCCCTCAAGCGTATGATATGCCACAGTCTAATCCCGTGCTTAGTGTTGCAATGTAAATCCGCTGTATATATCTGGCACAGGTCAAAAAGACAAGTCATCATAATTAATTACACATCCAAGAGCCTCTCTGACTAACACATTATGATGCTTCGTCTCCCAAATGTTGCATAATAGTGTTTGGAACAATGAAGTGCCCATTCTGTTAGTCTTCACCTCTTGTCAGCAGTGAGGTAGCGCTTGCTGGGAGTATAGAGAAAATGTGTACTCACTCCAGCTGATGCACAAGGCTATTTTTAATCATGTTTGTATAATAATATAATATATAATACCTAACTCATATCTAGGGATGCACCAATATTAGCCAAGTCAAGTATAGTTGGGTCTATCAACTGGGCCTGTTGTTGCCGGCTCGGAAAGTCTCATGTTAGAACCCCAAAATACAATTTCAGTTTCAATTTCAGTTTCATCCTACACTATTACTTAAATAAATGGTATTTTTAGTCTCTGTACATTAATTTGTTTTATACTGGATATTGGCAAATAAACCAAAGTATAGATATCGATATCATAGCTGAAAAATCTGGTTTGGAGAATGTTTTCCTTTATATCTTTTGACATCATGGATGACCTGGCTAAGTCCCCATAGGTGGCATGTCCGCTCTGACCGGGACCATGTGTTTCCATGCCTGCTCAGCCGTGTGCAGACAGGGGACAGGTGGATCTGTGCTGTAGGGAATGTAGTCAGGGGCAGCAGTAAAATATTTAAGCCCTTTTTACTTTTAATATAAGTGAAAATAAATAAAGTCAAATATTACTCAAAATATGTGCAACTCTTCTTCTTCTGTTGTTTTGAGTAAACTTATTAAACAATGGTGTTGATGCGCTTGGTGCCAAACATGTTGGAGATAGAGTGACAGAAGGCCTGCGTTGGAGGGCTGTGGAGCATGGGGTGTCCCAGCTGAAGGAGCCAGCTGGTGGAGGGAGGGAGCTCCAGTTTTTCCGGAAGGGAATTCTCCATTCAGAAGGCACAGTGGAGGATAACCCTCATCAGCAAATGTGCATAGTGTTAGACTGTGTTTACAAGCACCTTATGACATATAGTTTTGATTTTGAGATTGTAGCTAAATATTTACCATTAAAGGGATGAAAAACAGCTGAATGGTCTCATGTGTCAGATGTTTTTAATTAAAAAACACAGTATTCATCTTTTCATCTGGTTCAGCTAAAACAGCTGAACCAGTTCGGATGGAAGATAAAGCTGTCTTATTTTATGCTGCTCATCATTGTCCCCTTTGGCAAAGTGCACCATTAAAGCAACATTATTCTATTTGACTTTAACTTGCTTGGCTGGTATGTGTCACAGTATAATCTGTGGCATTCACAATACACAGTTATAACAACTTCCATCAACCAAGAGCAGTAACACATCTACTTTATACATCCAGGCCTGCAAAGTGACCACAAGGTTTAAAACTGTTAGTTTGGTGGTGAAAGTTGTAAAATAGGGTCATCAAAAGAAGATCAGATACTAAAACAGTCACATTAACAAAAAAGAAGAAATTAACCACTTATCTATGCCCATGGACCACTATGGGGCCTACTTGTATATACAGATGGTAAAGAAAGTACTGTACTACAGTTTAGTGTTGAATAGTTCATCCTATTGTCTAAATAAAGTCTACTTTTTATTTGTCGTGGTATTGGAATTGGTATAGACAAAGTTGGGAATGAAAATTCTTGCCCACCCAATACAGCCTACTACCTAATACGAATACACATATAGCGGTTTATTTGCCCACGTAAAAATACATCGTCCCACCCAAGTTCAGCAGGCTTAGAACTGGACCTAATTACGAGTAATGAGTGTATTCATTAGTAGCAAAATCGCATTAGAAAAGTTTAAAGACAGCACTTTCATTTGTCTCTAACTACAAAATGAATAATATATTTGCTCAAAATTCTAACAGATATTCCTTCTGTACCAGGTACAATGGCTCACTACCCAATGGAGACCGGGGGAGACGGAAAAGCAGATTCGCTCTGTACAAGAGGACCAAAGCCAACGGTGTTAAGCCAAGCACGGTGCACATCCTCAACACACCCCAGGCCTCCAAGGTACACAACACGTGTCTCATTCACAAGCGCTACACTCTTTAAAGGGCCTTTATCACGCTGTTTTCTGATCTATGTTATAATGCTGTTTCCTCATCAAAAACATACCCGGAGTTGTGTTTTGTTTCATTCACACATGTTTAACACACAAACTCTGCATATGTAGGCTGAGTTCTTCTCTCAATCAGAAAACAGTCTGTTCCACCTTGTGATGTCATCATGTGGTAATACAGGAAGTGCTCCACTGTGTTTTTACACTCCACACACTTTCACTAGATTCATTTGGATGATTTCAGGTATGAAATTGCCAATCTCTTCTGAACTAAAGGTAAAAGGTAACTATTGAGATGAGCTTTATAGGTGAATAAAAGTGAATCAAGAGTAAGACAGTGTGCGGGAGTTTCCTTCACCTTTCAGACAAAATGCTTCTCCTCCGACGCACCTGTCGCCTAGTCAGGTGTGCAGAGTACACAGAAATAGGTGTGTAGACAAAAACCCTAACTCAAGTGTTACTCAAACATGTGTGAATGAAACAAAACCCAACTCCAGGTATGTTTTTGAGGAGGTAACAGCATCATAACATGGTTTAAGAATCCATTTTGTGTAACATAGGATCTTTAATAGCTCATGGCAGCTTTGTGAGAAAAAAAAAGCTGAAATGTAAAGCTTTGACATTATGGTTGACCTATGTTATGTTGACATTTACGGTACAATCACCACAGTTCTCAGTCAGGCCTCCGAGCTTTTTTCTACCCCACAGAGGCTGCCAAAAACTGCACCAGCCTGTATAACGTGTCGGCCTCCTGCATTCCAGCCTTTGGTTCCCAAGCAAAAGTGCCAGAGCAGCCAGAGGAGCTGCTTACCTCTGCAGCGCAACAGGGAGGCCCACACTTTAGACATTTGTAAAGAGTAAGCTCTACCCAGGGGCCCTTTGGTTCACGTTACCCTCAACCTGTGCACTTGTTGCAGTCTGACGTACTGTTTGGACAAATTTGCTTTTTGCATTTCTGTTGTGATGTTGTGAATGAACAAGATATCACACGGTAAATCAAGTGTCGCGAAATGTAACCTTAAAGTAGTGTTGTCACGATACAAAACTTTACAAAACGCTTTAATTAGACAAGAAATAAGAATAGTGCTTTCTTTTATATTCCCGTGCGGCCTTATATCTGTGTAATCCCTCAGTTGTCGAGGTTGGTTCTATAGTGGTCCATTGGCGTATACTAGTCTGTGTGTCTTATATTTGTTCTGATACAGCTCAAACTCATTCTTATGCTGGTCAGGAAAGGTTTGTGACATTTTCGAACTCTTCATGTATGATCGAGAATCTTAATTTTTGAATAATTGCATGTATCTACAGAGAAGTGGGTGGAGATGGGGGATTTTCTGAACACTCACATCTCAAACATGCATGAATTGCTCGAAATACAACCCCGAGTAAGCTAATGAAGAGGTAAGGTTGTTATAATATAGAAAATATGTCCCCTTTAAAGCTGTCATAATACCTCCTGAACAAAAAAGGAAGAAACATGCTGCGTACAGACAAAGTTTCCCGGATGCCTGATTATCAAACACTCATACAATGTTATGCAATGGTTTTTTTTCAGTTTCAGTGTTGTGAAGGACCATTTCCCCATTGCATGTTCATTCCCTTCTGTCAACCTGCTACTAACTGGTGACATTTTTAGAAGGCGAATATAAAGTTCTTGCAGTTGGCTGACCCCTGAATACCAGCTGCTGTGATGGTCAAAAATACCCCGCAAAAGGCAAGGTGTAAGCACAGGACAGATTAGAATGGCCTTTAGCTCTGAATGTTTTGTTTCTCAGTGTTGTCTACTTTGCACACGGCTCCATGGAAATACCCACGTGCCCCTGCACACTAACACGCAGCACTGATAATGAAGCCTTCACTGCTCTCCCACGTTTATATTTTTAACAGAAGCAGAGGACATCCAGAATCCAGGGGGGGTGTGTTATTTTTACAGTACAAGCGCTGTAAAAATATAGGTTTAAATTTGCAGCGGAGGAAGGAACAGGTGGAGGGCCATTTGTGCTGCACTGGTGGCATTTGTCCCTGTCTGTTTTGAGGTTACAGCAGAGAGACTGACCCACTTCTGTCCCCCCTCTTGCACGTGGACCGGCTGGGCTTGTTTGGGTAATGGAATTCACAGATTTGTCGGGGATGATAATAGCATGTGGTAAAGTGTTGGTGTGCCCACCCCACACAGACAGACTAAATTGGGGAACTTTAGCTTGGAGACAGCCCTTCTGAACTTTACAGCCTCTGTGGTTAGAAGGAGGGTGACTGTCTTGTCTTTTCCGATGTCGTAAATTCTCAAGACTTGTTGCAGATGCACTTGTAAATGTATGGGGGTTGAAAACGTTGTGTTGCAATTTTAGTAGGACAGTTGTCAGTCTTTTAGTAGAGTAGAAGTAGAAGTAGTCACTAGATGCTCCTATACATTTTGGGAAAAATATCAAATTAAGATTTATCAGACATGCATTGCAGCTAGATTTGCAGTTTATATTTTACTTAAAGTTCATTCAGAACTGACAAAGCAATACAAGAATCACATTTTAGAACATGTTTGTGCAGATCTAAACTACAGCGTTAGCAGTTTTAACACAGAATAAGACTTGTGGTTTGTGGTTTGCGGAGGAACTTTTGGCACTTCAAAAATTGCAGCCTTTGCTTTTTGCTAATTATGTTTGTTCAAATTGTAATTTCGATTGCGATTAATCTTGCATAAATTATTCTGTTGCTTATCTGACTGTTACACTTTAACTTTTTTTGAGCAAAATAGAAAGTTAAGGCAATGGCATGTGTAAAGTAATGCCTGCAGTTTTTCTGCATCCTCGACCATATTTAATCCAGGCCATATTTATGTTTCAGGCAGGGGACATAAAATATAAAACTTTTGGGTTCTGATCATAGACTGTATATATAAATGGACATATCTAACCTGCTAGCCACGTTCCAAATGGCAAGTGAGCATGGGTGCACTTCTGGCTCCTTTGACTCTGGCTCCAATTTACTTTACATTTGAAAACGGTCATCCCCCTCTCCGTAACTGCTGCTGTCAGGCTCATTCTGGTCTTAAAATGTTTGCATTAACCTGCCCTACATAATCCTGGTATTTTTAACTCAAGATATGAACGTTAAAAACAAACAAATCAGGTGCCTTTTTTCCCAGAGGTCATTCGTGCTAGCGTTAGCAACAGGTTTGACTAACAGCTGCTAAACCAGTGGTGCGGGCAGGTAGGGGCATTACCTTCAACAGCCTCGCTCCGGATTGGCTTTTTGGTTGCTATGATACTGCAACTTGGCTCCAGATTTGCCCCTATAACTGCTAGCCTTAATGAGCTTCATTTGACTGGAGCCAAACGCCATGGGTGACATCACAGTC
Source organism: Periophthalmus modestus (assembly GCA_019594935.1). Lineage (NCBI taxonomy): Eukaryota > Metazoa > Chordata > Actinopteri > Gobiiformes > Gobiidae > Periophthalmus > Periophthalmus modestus. Next base: position 16,609,637 of record JAIEZT010000068.1, on the reverse strand, counting down.
CCTTAGTACACTTCTTTATATAGTCTATGGTTCTGATTGGCCATATGTTTTCTTAAATAATATTGTTGCATATATAATTACAATCAACAACCCATGAGGGACACTGTAACTTCAGGGTGCCGTTAGCCCTGACCTGCAATTACCACAGCTGCAATGCGATGTTTGTGTAAGACATTTGGTAGTCGTTTCCTGTTTGCCAATTGTTCACAGCTTCAGTGTCAAAGCCTCAAACATGAAAAGACTTGGCAACAGTGTGTTACCATCTGCTTGGGATGAATTGCTTGCACTCTTCCCTCTGTCCCAACATGCAGTGGGTGCTATAAGATGTTTATTTATTTGTTTTCCAGGCTGTTAACAGTAAAGGCCAGCACAGCATCTCCTACACACTGTCCAGGAACCAGACAGTAGTTGTGGAGTACAGCCATGACAAAGACACAGACATGTTTCAGGTGAAATATAAAGGAAATGAAAGAAGCATTTACTTTTATTTAGACATATGCTTGAATATTAAATTATAGGTGTTTTGTTCCAGATTGGGCGTTCCACGGAGAGCCCCATTGACTTTGTGGTGACAGACACTGTAGCAGGAGGGCAGGAGGGCGAAGAGACCCCCATCACTCAGAGCACCATCTCGCGCTTTGCCTGTCGCGTTGTCTGTGAGCGGAACCCTCCCTACACGGCCCGCATCTATGCTGCCGGCTTTGACTCCTCCAAAAACATTTTCCTCGGGGTAATTACTAGTTACTGCACAGTCATATAGCAACATTTCTAAGCTTGTCTCTGCACTTGTTTGGATGTGTGTGACATGTATTGATTTATGTGTTTTGCAGGAAAAAGCTGCAAAATGGAAGAACCCTGATGGTCACATGGATGGCCTGACAACCAATGGTGTACTTGTTATGCACCCGAAAGGTGGTTTCACAGAAGACTCTAAGCCCGGCGTCTGGAGAGAGATCTCAGTGTGTGGAGATGTGTATACTCTGAGAGAGACCAGATCAGCACAAACCCCTGGGAAGCTGGTCAGTAGTCTGTTTTTGTTTAAGGCCTTAACAGCTTATTTACAGCTAACTGAAGCTGTGTGCTTGCCCTCCTCTTGTGCAGGTTGAACATGAGAGTAACATCCTTCAGGATGGCTCCCTGGTGGACCTGTGTGGAGCTACACTCCTCTGGCGTACAGCAGAAGGCCTCTTTCACACTCCCACACAGAAACACTTGGAGGCTTTGAGACAGGAGATCAATGCGGCGCGTCCCCAGTGCCCCGTGGGGCTGAACACCTTGGCCTTCCCGAGCATGCAGCGCAGCCGTGCACTCTCCTGTCTGGAGGACAAGCAGCCCTGGGTCTACCTGGCCTGTGGCCACGTTCACGGCTACCACAACTGGGGCCACCGCTCAGAGCAGGAGCCCAACACCCAGCGGGAGTGCCCCATGTGTCGTATGGTGGGGCCCTATGTGCCGCTGTGGCTGGGCTGTGAGCCTGCCTTCTACGTGGACACGGGAGCCCCCACACACGCTTTTGTGCCCTGTGGACACGTGTGTTCGGAGAAGTCGGTCAAGTACTGGTCTGAAATCCCCCTGCCTCATGGAACCCATGCCTTCCACGCAGCCTGCCCCTTCTGTGCCACCCAGCTCAGCCTCCCTCAGGGTTGCTCCAAGCTAATCTTCCAGGGCCCTGTGGACTGAGGCCTGCTCTGGCTCAAGGACTTAAGACAAGTGCCAACATGCTGTGAAACTCTTTAGAATATTTAGTGCTTTCTATTGTTTGTGTAAGCCGGGCAGTGGAAAGACTGTCTCAAGTTCGGGTCATATACTGTGGATCATGCACAACAGAGCCATTAGACTGTGGTTGGGTGAAAGGCCGCTGTGGGATCCAGACAAGTACACTGGACCACGATGCCTGGCTCATTTATAATGAAATACTGTTTCAGCCCCGGCAAACCAATCACTTGGAACAGTGCTAGTTAAACTACATTTACTGCTGGTTTTCAATCACAGAGTGCCAGATTACAGTGGTGGTACAGAGAGAGCAGTGAGCAGGTGTAGTTCTGCTTTGTAAGGGTGAAAACGTGGCCATGGCTTTATAGTGGAGTTCCCGGTGAGTGTGACACTAGTTAAGTTTATACAGAGCCTGACAGCTGGACTGTTGGCCGTGACAAAAGCCAGGAGACGAGGAGCTCCCAGCCTCATCCCTCAAACTCACCCATGGATCCAAAGTACAAAACCAGGAGGACTCATGTACAGAGATTTAACCAGTGCCTCAATCTTTTCTAATATTACAGAGATATTTTGTTGAAGGCAGATAGATTTTCATACTGATGACACAAGGAACACAGAGATTCTCCGCATTTTTACCAGACAGAGGAGCTATTACTAAACGGAGGCCCTTGTACTGTTTTGTAATGCAAATGTTAATATATATTTTTCTGCATAAATAATGTGCGTGAATGTTTAAATGTGTGGGTTTGACTGAGTGGGCAGCCAGCGTCATTTCACAACAATATACTCTCTCATCCAATCTCCAACTGACAAAGAAACTAAACAGGGCTTTATTGTGATTATACTGAAATACAAATCTTCCTGCAGGTGGCGCTGTTGCCATTCACCCCCGTTCTATGCACCCCCACCCCATTCCCACGTACTGTATTCAGTCTCCACTGTTGTTAGCTTTATTACATAGTGGGGCTAATCCAATGGCAAACCTGGGCTCTGTCTCACCAGCTTCCAGAGATTATACCAAATATAAAAATGACTTGTTTCTTCCCCATTCAACATGCAACAACCACCTTTTTCTGCGAATCCAAAGTGTCTTCCTGTAAACAATCTTGAACCCAACTGCTGCTACAGTGGAACGGTGACAGCTCCGGATTACCGTCCAGGCTGTGAGGATGCACAACCCAGCTCCATGGGAAATATATTATTATCACTTGCAATGCCAAGATGGGTTGATTCAATTGTGTGAGAATGAGTGGAGTTGTCCAAAAAAATATAGAGTTGAATAGAAAGTGTGTCAAAGAATCTGGGACTGATCATGGGATTCTTATCAGGCTAGCACACCACATATGTTTGTGATGGCACTGGTTAGCATTAGCATAACTCTAAAAGTAATGTTTGATTGGATTACATTTTCAGGAGAGGTCAGCTATGGGTAAAGATGGAAATGTTTACTTTGTGGTGTAGAAGCCAAGTGAATGTAGGACTTTAAAAAAACAAAAAAAAAAACTGTACTGCCAGATACAAGGCCAAAGATATTAAAAGATACCAAAAGCTACTTAAAGTGGGACTAAACACCTAAACTCCTCCCACATTTTAAAGTACATTTTAAACAGAGCTGCCAATATAGAACAGAACATAACAGTGCGATCTGTCTAACAGGTCTGTGCAGCCAGATGTAATCCAGCTTTAATCAGGGCAGTGCCATGTGATGTCACGTAGTACTTGAAATTGCAGTGGCTACTGGAAGCACAGTTACAAGACACAAGAAAGCTGGTTTACCTTGTTTGCGCTAAATGGGCAAAGAAGGAACAGGAACAGTACACAATATGATTAAAACATACACAGAGTTAAGTAGACAATAGTCGATTTAGTGTTTAGTTCCACTTTAAGCCTAGTAAACGGCAAAGTCGATGTTGAAGATCCAATGATTTCGAGCCCCTATAGTATCTGATGATCCCAAGACTCAATAACGGATCATGTCACTACAAATCTGCCCTCTTTGTGTGTTGATGGTTTCTGATGCATTAAAATGTTTATGAAGTAAAAATCTTACACTTTCAAAAGGACTGTAACGAAGCATGAAAGATCTTAACTATAACTAAATTGTATAGTTTAGTTAAGAGTGCTTTGTGATGTAGTGTGAGTGGCGTGCAGGTCAAGTGCACAGCTACGTTGTCCTGTAGCATTCCCTCTTGAACACTGTGCTGCTTGAGACGGCTCTAGAACAGCTGCCGGAGGAGCTGCCTGTCTAACATTCCTCTTTGGTAAACATGGGTGGGGCTCTCCGCTCACACAAGGCCTTGTTCTGTGATTCTGTCTCCCTTAAGAACTCTGTACTCAAGCCATAGAACTCACCGATGCTCCCGATGCCTCCTTTGCAAAGAAATAAAGTATTTTTAAAAGTACACTGTGAGTTGTTGTTTTTGCCCAACATCTGGCTCAGGCATTTGGAGGGCAGGTTCAGCTCCGAAAGGCTGTAGTCATTAAAGTAAATTGGGGATGTGGTCTAGTCCTGTAGTGTGCAGAGCCTTTGAAGTGCAGATGTGTCAGCTGTGAGCACATTGTAGTAGCCTGGATGTTTAATCACTCTTACGTATGAGTTTCATCATTCCTTTGTGCCAACACTTCCCTTGGATCTTTTTAACAAGAAAATGAGACTCAATATTTGATACATCTATTATAGAGATAAGACTTGTGAAGTTCTATCTCGTCGTCATAAAGGGCCTCAGCACAGTGGCTCTCATGCAGCAGCGAGGCGAGGCTATGTTTGTACATGACAACTGACATATCTTTCTCCAACAAACTAATATCAGACAAGCCACAAAATGATTTATTATAATATGACGTCTCCACTTGATCAAGAGAAGAGCAAGTCTGAACGTAGACTGTCATTTGAAAAACACTAATTTGTACATAGACTTTATAGTTATCAATAAACGTCAGATGTGATGGTCTTTTTAAAGAGTGGCAGAGCCTGATTTAAATGAAATTCAATCTAAGTTCAACTACCTGCAGGGCCCAGGACTGAAATCAGCTCATTCTCTATTGTGCTGTTCCATCTCTACCCACAGGGGGGCACTGCTTCCTCAACAATAGCGCGGCTGGCACGAAGCCCACACATCTCCAGCCTGTGGCGGTGCAGAGATGGAAAGCAGGTTTGATGTTAATTATAAAAACGTCTGATTAAAAACACTGTAAATACATCTAAATCAAGCAAAACAAATTAATTAAATTGGCTTGTGCTTACAGTGTACAAGCCTAAATGTGCCACTGGACTCAAACATGGATGCAGTCTATTTATATACGCGGAATTTATTTTAAGTTATTTATCTCGTAGCCATATGGCCTGTTCCGCTATTTCTAACTGTTACACATATTTTAGACAACGTTCTTCTACCGCACATCGCTGAATTATTACGCATAAATCAGAATAGCTTTTATTGGATGCAAAATATTGTGATGGTGGCGCTTTCAATCTTTCACACGTGACTTTATCTCCTCCATAATTCCGGCACATGAGAGGGATTTAAATACAGAACATGTCAGTTGGGCACTGGGAGAGGACTGGAGCCGTGGGACGCCGTGCTTCCTAATTAACATTTCCGCGGTGGATGTGCGCTGGGTTCATACGTCTGCGCATTCGCCTGTTTTTCTGAATGACAGTAGAGACACTGAAGGTGACAGCATGCTAATGTGAGATCACTCATACAGTCTGTGGTGGCTCCCCTGCCTTAAGCGGGGCTAGGTTATGCAAATAACCTAAAATGATACAATGTTTTTCCACTCTGCTCGATTATGGGGACGCGAGGTTCACGTGCGTAATGGTGCGCGCCGCTGGTAACCTGGATGACTCTAATTAACCTTTAACAGGAAATATTATTCACATGACTTATTCTTCAACATACCATCATTTTGAGGTTAATAAAATAAAAGTTTATAGAGCCCAGTCAGTCCTCAAATAGAGGTCCTGTAGTCACTCCAGTCTTATATGACGTTACACTTCAATCAAAGTATAGGCCTACTTTTATATGTTAGATTGTACATGTTTTATATTCTGTGTTAATTGTTAAAAATCGGTTGTGTAAGAAATTAATTTTAAGTGGTTCATACTCACACTAAAGTGGCACCAGACAGGCCTCAACTACAATGAGCCCACAGTCTGGATGCTGTGCTTTCTGAAAAAAAAAAACCCCAACAAATAACAAATTCTAGCTAAAATATGACATAATACTATCTAAAAAATTGAACATTGTACTTTACACTTTTCATTCGTCCAAGTGGTGAACAACCTCTGTAACTATAGCTGTCTAGGAGCCAGAGTCACCACCATCAATCATGGTCTGACCTAATGCAGGAAAGATCGATGAAATATGTTTCCCAGCAGCAGGGGACACAATGAGCGTCTGAGGTACCGTGGTCTCACAGCAAAATGAACTTTTCTTCTTTATGGCCAGTTAACCATTTTCCTGTGTGTCCGTGTTATTATCAGTAACAGTGGGCCTATTCATTTTTAGTTAAAATCATTACCTTTTGAATAATAAGGAATTGGGGCCATATTATTTTGGCCATCCTGGGGGCTCTTAGTAATTAAAAGTTTGTGGTGTAAATAAACTTTGATACATTTTTCCTCAAAGGTTTTTCAGCATGCTGGGTAATGCATTAGAAATCTCGCAATCACTTTTGTAACTTAAAAACAACAACAGTTTTGTCCTGATCATAGACCAGTTTGACCTTCCACCATTTTGCCTCGGGACTCTCTTTCTTCCTTTGTGTCCCGTGTTCTTTTAGACCTCCATGTGAAATGCCACAGGTGTCTGCAGGCGCTGGGCCAGGCTATCAGCACGACACCTTTGGCGCTAAGTTGGAGGCTGTGATATTTACCTCAATTACCCAGCATGCATCTGAGGCCAATGATATGCAGATCGACATGTGTAAAGAAGAGATAGTAGCACGCTCTCTCAGCACCTCTCCTCTGTCCCTGGCTCTTAGGAACAGTCAACTTGGCAATGGGTTTTATCTCCAGGCAAATTGGACAACCACTGAAAATAAGACAGGGCTGTTTACTTCAAAAATCAAATACAGAAAGAGATGACAAATTTAAACATGTCTGACTGAGCAGCAGTGGCACAGTGGGTAGAGTCTTTGCCCGGTATCCAGAGGGTTGCTGGTTAAACTCTCATCTGCAGACTGCCATTATATCCCTCACATTGTCCACTGCAGTTGCAATGCACTTGTGACAGGAAGGGCAGCATTAAAACCTGTCAAATCACCCTGGCAATCCTGACTGAATAAAGCTGAAAAGATTACAGAATCCTACTATATTTGGGTGAAAGAAATACAGATAGTTACTTCAGGTGGCATACTTTTCTATTATGCCACCTGCTGGTAATAAAGGTGTTACTGCTTTGCATTGAATGTTGCATAAAATGGCATTAAACTAAGCTATACCCCCCAAAATTAATAAAGATGTAAAACAACCAAGCAAACAAAAACACTAAAAGAAGGTGACGCCACCAAGCCAAATTACAGGTCAGATCTGTTGCGAGGCGAGCCCACTCACTGTAAGAACGTATGATTTTAGCAATAATAACACCAGTAATTAAATAAATGCAAGATAAAATAAGTTCAGTACAGTGGACGCAATAACAACTCCATGGAAACAAGTGCACCTTTAAATATTTTTCAATTAAATAACAAAAAAAATAATATATAATTTGAATAAAGTCCCATCTTTTATTTTGCCCTACAGTCAAACTTGTGGTAAGGACATTCCTGTGCATTCAGCCGGCCCTATGCATCCCCTGCTCTCCACTCGTACTGCAGTAGAGTTTGAAGAGGATTACGATTATATCAGGCCTATTTACTATTTCATGTGGCTCTATGATACTCTGTACTCAACCCACTCAGCTCATTACTTTCTCTATGAATAACAAATGAGCTGTCAAATAAAAGGCAAATAAACACAGGCAAGAGGCACGCTGATTTTACTAGACAGAAATGGGTCTGGAACATCACATGATATAATATTTACTATTCAAATACATACAAGAAGGGGTTTTTGTTTCATTTACCTGACTTGCATGCTTCACAAAAGAAGACAGCACAAAGTAAAGCTAGGATAAAGGTATACTTTATTTTCCCTGTGAGATTTCTTATAAAAAGTAATAATAGATCATATTTTTCCATAAGTAAGTTCATGTAGTAGAAAGGATTGAAGTCCAAGAATTGAACCTGGGACAATTTTGCTGTGAGGCGCTAGCTGCTCAGTCACTATGTACAGAGGGATTGAAGACAACTTACATATTTATTCATTCAGTAGAGGTGTATATATTTAAAATGCCTTGAAAACCATGCATTATTTCTGTCACCTCTCCACAGATCTGACCTGTAACTTGGCCTGAAGGTGTCACCTGCTTCTTTCCACGGAGGCCCATATGTTTAATGCCATACAGTGAAGCATTTGCCTGGCATATCCATAATGATATCTCGTATTTTTTTTATACACATTGCTATCAGTCTCCGCGTCGTCTGTTACGTCACAAGCCCGACCAAACATGATCATGCAGTCAGATGTGTTTTTTTCAGTGATGCATGTGAAACAAAGAAGCTCATTGGTCACTAATCATTACAAACAAAATCACATTTCTCTCACCTCTCCCGATTAACAGAGTTTGGTGCTTCGTTCATTGATTCTACAGTAATCTGTGATGCTTTTCAGCCCCTCTTCATATTTCTTTTCTTTCTTTTTTCCTCGTAAGCAGCCACGTTTGTTTGCTATGGCCGGATAAAGGCGTGTCCCTGATTGACTAATCCATCTGTCAATCACGGCCATCTGAAAACGAGGGAGATTGTTCGTTAAGTATTGACGATGTGTGTTTCTGAATCCCAGACAAGTGAAACATTCTAGGCAGAACAATAACATCTCCATGGACAGAAGCAACTGGCAGACCCTCGACTAGAAAAATTACATTGTTCATCTTTAAACTGAGCCATTATCAAACATGCACAATACATGGAACATCTACAGAGGTGTTCAAAAGTAGTCCAAGCAAGCTGAAATATGTCCCCTTTAAATTGAGTCTACCTCCCTGCCCTTTCCCTGACGTCTTTGGGAAGCATGCGGCGTCGTGCCTACTCACCCAAACAAGGGGACAAATTACTTCAATTAAGGCGTAATTGCGGTGTGGTGTGTTAATTAAATCTTTATCAGTTCAAGTAAGTGGATTGCTCCCACATGGAACCCACTGTGCCTTCTCTCCCTCCTCCCGTCTGCTCTCAATTCACCCACAACACCTCCATCTTTTTTAAACTGCTACTTTATGCTCCTGGTTGTCACTCTGAAATAACTTGGATTAAGATCATTAGAGCTTGTTCCACCGGCTCTGCCCTGTCCCCAGCTGCTTTTTTTAAATAACAAATATGATAGGGCCTGAAACGCAAGGGAGGGTCCTTGGCTGGAAAATGAGATACAAGATTTATCACAGGTTCCTGGTGTTTTGTCAAAATTGAATCCTCTAATTTTAATTGCTCTCGACGAGGTACGCCGCTCGGGGGAACACAAAAAAGCGGCTCCGTGTGCTGTCCAAGTCTCCGGCCGCACCATTATGCTCCATTGTGCAAAATGGTGATTACGAGTGGCTTTATCCTTGTCATCTATCTTATTTAGAATCATTTAGGTAGCCGCATGCCACAAAGGAACAGCGGTGGGCCCTGTTATTATGTGCATTTGAGACACGCGCCGCTGGGATCATAGGCAGAACCAATCTATCCGGAGACTCAGTGACCCTCCTATTAGAATATAAAAGATGTTGGCAGAGTTTGAAGTGAAAGGGGAAATTGGTTCAAATGCGTTGTAAATAACAATAGCTATAATAATGATAAGAGGGGGTAAATAGCAGTTCACGGTTAGTTCGCTGTTTCAGCTCTTTCTCTAGACTTTAGACATTAGAACTTGTTGCAAGCCTAATTAAAAATCACTAATCACAGTTCATTCAGAATGGTTACTTCAAGATACACGTGAGTCAACCTTTTCTGGCTGAGGGATACTTCACCTGCTCCCTTGAAATGATATACCTTTGCATTGATGTATATCTCCACGGAGACAAGCAGGTGATGATACCAGGTCAAGTTACGGGTCAGATCTGTGGAGAGACATACAGTGAAACATTCTAGGCAATACAATAACATTTCCATGGAGACAAGCAGGTGCGGACCTCATGAATGAAGGATGTAAAGTCACGAATGCATGCCTCAAGAAAATAGTAGGAAGCCAGAGCAACCAAGGACCAGGGAGAATATGTAGACTGGTTAGGTAGTTTATTTTTCTTCGGTCAATTGGCATAATCATGAAACAGTACAGTCATTCTGAAATTCATGTAATTTGATTAAATGCACAACCAGTCAAAAGTCATCATCATTTAAACTAAGCATTGTTGGAACAGATTTCAAAATATGTCTGCCAAAAAGGTCATTCGGGGTGCACACACAGACTACATAAAACAGGACTACACTGGGACTACTGACCAGGACTTAACAAAGAACAAAACTAGGTTCCAACTGCTCTCAAATTGTATAACGGGCAGCCTTTTGCACTCTAGCTCACTGCTCCTGTCCGCTCTTCCAGGCTATATGCTGGCATGTATCCATAATAATCTAACACTGGACTATCCCGGTTAAATCTGTACAACATGAACAGGAGCTGAGTCCTGTGTGGTTGCTAGATGAGATGAATGGGTGTAATGTGGCTGCAAAGCTGATTCTAAAGGGGCTTAACTGGATTACACCTCATTTCAAGGATGCTTAAGGTAAGATTAAAACAGATACGTGGTAAAGTGAGCAAAATACAAATTCAAATAGACCCAATTTCACTCTCTAGTCTCTTAAGCCACTCTTTCAAGCATGACCGTCTGTGGGCTGGCCTGTTTTAAACCCATAGACTACACAATCACATGTGACCCAATGTTTTTAATGGGAATCTGTCACTGAAATGACACGTATGCATATAAGTGGTTCATTAAGATGGCGCCAAACAAACTTTCTCCAAACTGCATAACTGTAGTGATAACTTGTACATGGTATTTGTCATTAATGGCAACCCAACCTAAAAATTTAGTTAGGCATTGCCAGTGTGTTATAAATGTGAAATGGAGGATTGTTTCTTCAATATAACATTGCTAAAAATAGATTACAGAACTTGAGAAAATGAATAACTTGAGTAACTATAACTATCTAACTTTTCTGGTTCTTCCATCTGCTTGTGTTCACGGAGATGTTATTACTTTGCCTGAAATAGTAGTAACATAAATAAATACTATGGCATTAAACATATTTGTATATCCATAGAGACAAGGTGAAGCCACTAAGTTACGCCCTCACAGTAAGAATTCATGTTTTTCAAAGTATAATAGATGCTAGATTGATGAGGTTAAGGGCGACAGTATCTCAGTTGGTGTTTGTCCACTGAGCTGAAGGTTGACAGTTCGAATCCCACCCTCAGTATGTCAGTGTCCACAGAGACAAGCAGATAGTGTACTTACCAGAAAAGCTACATAGTGCAAATTCTTTCTTGTACTACTGCAACAACAACTGGACTGAGCAGAGTGGATCTCAACAACTGTGAGTGGGAAATGAACTGCCAACCCTCTGCCTAATAAATTACCTGCTACTTTTGAGTAATATAAAAATTCATGCTTCAAACACTGTCTACTGGACCATGCTATTCCCTATTAATGCTTTTATCTTATGCTCCAATTCCCCCAAGCGGTAACATTAGAACTCTCTAATCACGTACTTTGGCGCATGCACAAAACATGGCACTTATATGCAATCTGGAGCGATAATGAATTTAATACCAGTGCTGCTATTACCCTGGACTAATGTTTGTTAATAAGCAGACGCCATATGGAGCTAGGACTTGTGGGTAATTCCTCTCTTTGGACAAGCTGTCAATAAAACGCATTTTGTGGACCTGGGGGTGGTTAATCCTAGTCGCTCCAGTGATCCCCATACAGACTTGTGAATGTATTGCAAAAATTTGTGTGAAAACTTTGGTAAACAATTGCTTTTTGTATTACCATTTTAGTCCACCTCCCTCTCAAACTACAGTCCTTTTTTCACTCTTCACCTCGTTGCCAGCGTTGCAACCTACGGCAAAACCAAGCAAAGATTAGTACAGTGACCAGCGTCCAATTGTAAGGAATGATGGGTAGTGGGTGTGTTGGAGTATAGAGTAAAACGTGTGTGCTCCAGACTGATTAGACAGGAAAGCTGTGTGAGAATGGAAGTGAGGATTAGCTATAGCCATCTGAGTGGGTTGGGTGCTGACACCACTCCACCCTACCAAGTGCTCAATTTAACCAAGGGATCAGACTCATTTAGGATGGCCAGGGATTATTATCGGTTCAATAGGGCAATTTCCGTATTACAGTAACCCTCTGACCTAAGCAATTCAGCCACTTGTGAGACGTTTAGAAGTATATACACCCAGGTTCGGTTATAACAGCATGACCAAAGGCTAAATGAACACTTAAGTCATAGATTTAAAAAAGTTATATATATATTTAGGTGGGTTGTTGGTAAAATTCTTGGTATTTTTGATGGTCAGTTTAACTTTAGGCCGATCTGTACTCTTTACTCCAGAATTTTTTAATAGATTGAAAAGTAAGTAGTTTTTTTATGTGTACAAATGCGCAAATCAAGACTCCAGATGAAACTAACTTTTTTTATTACATAGTTTTACAATATATCAACTGATCAAATTCAATAGAAAATATGTCTCATCTGTTGAAAATTGTTACAAAAAAGTTAAAAATTAGAATTAAAATTAAAAATGCACTAACCGCTTTGCAACACTGATGGCCTGGTTGAGTTTTAGGTCTGCCAGTCCCCACTTTTCTTTCCTTGGGAGTAAAAGGGAACCCGAACTGATCAAGTAACACTTAAGAAACTATGCAACAACACTGTATTTAAGTTTAATGCACATGTTATGATAGATCAGCATTTACAGTGGCCTTTTATTGCTTTCTTGTATATTCTTAGCCGATAATCTGTTCAGTGCATTCATACAGGATCAGACACGATACACTATTTGTGCTTCTCATGATGAATCTTCATATGTAAAGACAAATTAGACTTTTTGTTAAATGCTTTTGCACAGACTGCACAGCTGTAAGATCACTGACCTGTGTGAACTGGATAATGCACCCTAAGAGTGGACCCATAGACAAAGGTTTGGTTACAGAACAGATCAGCTGAAAGGTCCTCCTCCAGTAAGCCTATGTATTCTAAGGTGTAGATTGAGAGCTCATACTAAACACTCTTTTACAGACGAACAGCTGTAAGGTTCATCTCCTGTGTGAGATCTCATATACCTGTTCAGAGCACAATTATGGGTGAATATTTTCTCGCAGACTGAACAGCTGTAGGGATGTTCTCCTGTATGAACTTGATTACGCCCTTCGACACTAAAGTGATGGTCAAATGTTTTCTTGAACAGCAGTGAGGGTGCCGCTCTTCTGTGTGTTTTTATATGACATTGTAAAATTTTGGGGCAAATGCTTTCTGACAAGCTGAATACTTTGTAGCGTGAACTCTAGAATACAATTGTACAAGCTGTGTTTGACCGTGGATGTCTTTTTACCAACAAAGCACTCAGGTCTCTTCTACCTCCATGTCTGCCACAGTGTCACTAGTCTCTGGAGATGACTCCCCTGTAGCCTTCTCCTTCTCAGTCTGTGCACATGAGCTGCAGGCTAGAGGTTTCCAGTCTTCATCATTACTGTCAGTTTCTTTCTCACTGTCTGGAAAAATCCATGTGGTCTAAGAGGCTGTGCACCTGCAGTTTGCCTTTGTTGAATCAGGGAGGACTGCTCTTCAGTCTTCACACACAGCACAGTACTCTGGCAGCTCCTCATCTGTTCCTCTGGCTCTTCTTTAATGACAATGTTGTTTTGCAAACTTTATTTAACTAAATGAGTCGTTGCTTCCTTCTTCCAGTTTTTGGTCCCTGTGCAGGGGTCGTGTAGTATCGCGAGCGTACGTCCTTCGTGAATAGCAGCGCTACGCTAAGCTACTAGCCGCTAGGCTGACTGCTTCCGCTGAAACTTCACGGTTTTGTGTGAAAACCTTTCGGGCTCTCCGCTCTCAGAAAAGCATGAACTCAAGTGCCAAAAGGAGCCTCTGTGTGATCGTTCTATGAGCCTCATCAAGAGGTGGCAGCCTTCTTCTGTCCTAAAGTTACCGAAAGTAAACGGTAGGTCCGCACATTAGCTCTTTGTACGTTAGCTAACTGAAATCCGTCAACACTACAATAATTCTCCGTTGTAGGAATGTCTTGGGAGGCGAGGAAAAGCTGGACACTGTGCGGTGCCACGATGGCCTGTGTGGCGGCTCTGTATGTGCCCTGTGTGCAGAGGAGCGTGCCCGGGGGAGACTCAGGTCTGTGCACAGAGCGAGCTGCTCCTCTGTCTGTGTGTGCTCTGTGTGGTCATGTGGTGCATGTTGTAGTCTCTAGTAGCCAATCCAGAGGCAGTCCTCTCCATGTCCTGTCCATGTCCCCTCAGAGCTGCGGTGCTGTCCGTGGTCCTGCAGTCTCCCTCAGCCCAGGCTACTTTCTCCCACTTTTCATCAACATTGACCATTACCGCATGTCAACGACGCCTTATTGAGGATGACAAACCTAACTCATGTAAAACAGTTTCAAACTGACACAGGCGTGTAGACTAACAGTCAAATATACAAATCAGAAAAATTATAGTAAGACAAATTAAACTATCAAGTATGTCACGTGATGGTGAATTTATGCGATTTGAATTCCTACTCAGAAGTCACTACATTTTGTATAAACTGAAACAAGTGAAGAGTATTTTCCCCTGTAAAAGTTCGCTTCTGCCTTTTTATACAGTTAACTCTGTATACAGAGTTATTCAGAGGTTTCCAGTCTTCATCATTACTGTCAGTGTCGGTATATACAGTTATACAGAGTTAACTCAGAGTTTTCCCCAGTAAAAGTTCACTTTTGCCTCTGCCAGAGTTGCCTCTGTATACAGAGTTAACTCGGTATACAGAGTTAACTCATCAAGGAAAATGCAATATCAAACCACATGCAACATTTTTCCTGCTCCACTGTGGAGAGAGGAAACAGTAGGCTATATTCGTTTATTATTGCTCATTTTAATAAACGTTTAAATAGGCTGTAAGGCAATACTGTTCAGACACCCAACTACTTGTCCCATTACTGTTTTGTTTAATAAGTGTATTGTAGCTAAAGTTTATGTTTTGGAACAGAGTTCATAGAAATGTCATTTGCTACTTAATAGACATTTTCAATCATATGGTACACATATGAGTGTGCAGTAATGTTTGTCTCCTAACTTTACTTTTTCCATTTCCATAACAAGTTGTGAAGGATACTAATGTTTTGGAAAGTTCAGAGAAATGTCATTTGCTCAGTACCTTCCAACATTCTTGTACTGCAGTAGTTTCATTTCAAGCCTTGCACAATTACAAACAGTGTTTAGAAGTGATAGTGCGGTTACAAACTTGTAAAATGGACTGGATGGCATGAAAGCTGTGCTTGTTAGGTTTGTGCTGCTCTGGCAGTCGTGCTACAAAAGGGAATGTACACTGGCAGTGAAAGCACATGAAAGCTGGGACAGATAGAGGAGCGGTGAAGAGGAGCAGTGGCCCTGCTGCTGTGGCTGTCGTCTGCTTTGAAAGCCCGGCCAGCCTCTTCTCCACAGCGTTTAGGGATGGTGCAGGATGCCCGCTCTGATAGTGCCAGCTGAACACCCCTGGAATTCTCCAGGTCTCCGTCTCTGTGTCCTAATCTCTTTAGGTGTGCTGTGCCCTGGAGGGGCTGGAGCGCAGCCCTGCGGGGACACTGTTGTCTCGGAATGTGAGTGTGGAAATGATGGGGATTATGGCAGACTGGTGTGGGTGCCCGTGCTCCTCTATCACAAAGAGTCTTGGCACCCATGCAGCTTCCCGTCGACTCCATATTTTCTCTTTTTGGTATTAGGGCTGCACAAATGCCTCTTGTGGCACTGAGATGACTGTTGGCTGGCTGTTGGCTGGCTGTTTGCTGGAGCTACTGTGCTTAGTGCTAAGTGTGCCATTACTGAGGGGAAATGAGAAAGTGTGATGTAAAGTGATGGCAGCGGCCTCATGCAGGTGTGACAGAGCTTAAGCCGCACAGGTGCCTTCATGCTCCATTAGATTGCTCACACAAGTGCAACATCAACAAGGCTCCACCAGTCCTGGTTTAAACAGATACATTACCAAACTGCAGATTCAATAAAGGAGAAGATATGTGTTGTATTAGCTGTAAACTCATTTTTCTTTGTCCATGATCTTGGAGAACTCAAACCTGGCCTCACATGACTGAAATGGTATGCTCTGCTCAGTAACCTGTAGAGGGAGCTCTGTTGAATCCAAACATTATCAAAGTAATTTAATATGAACAAAATTTCAATTTTGCTGAGTGGGAGAGGCAAACATTGGGTGAGAAATCAGTGTAATTTGAAACGCTCTGGATGTATTCTGGCGCAAATGGGTTTGTGCCCAAATACAGCTCCACAAATAGCTTTTGGGGCTGTCCTCTTGAGTCTGTGTTGCACCTCACACTGAGCCTGTCACAAATGTGCAGCCTGCTCTTATTTTAGGAGCTTACCTCATTCTGTGCGTGTCAGCAGCCTTCTTTCTGTTTGGGCCCAATGGACTGAGGAGACACGGAGACAGTGTGAGTGGGAGCAGAGCATGGGACTGCACATTATTCTCACATCAGCATATGTGTGTCTTTGTGTGACTGAGCACCACACATGTTTAGTGTGAATGTGCAGAGAAGAGAGGGAGAGAGAGGGGGGGAGGCGTCTGGGGAGGGGGAGACATGAAGAGAATGAGCATGCCGCTTAGGAAATGTCACACTGGGAAGATTTGCAGGTTTTGATCCTGGCAAATTAATGCAAAACCCCAGTGCAAGTATTTGATTTGGGAAAACTTTGGGAGCAGTCTTGTCTCTTAATAATAATGATTGGGTTTACATTAATTTCCTCCCTATTCCGTTCCACAGGAGAGCTGATCACCACGGCTTGTGAGCTGGGGGTAAGTATTAGCTGTATTGTTTAATCAATTCACTCATTAACTCTCATAAGCATTAAGGAAGTTTAATTAAGCATGGGCAGAAGCAGATTAATTTACTTTGAGTCCACAGGTTTCCCCCTCTTTTCTGTACACTTATTTTACTAAGTTGCAAGTAGAGAATGCTATAATTTGCAACCCGTTTTTCAAATCCAATTAAAATCAATGGTGAGGCGATGGCTTTTGTAGGCTTTGCCTTATGTACGGTATAAGGCTTATTATATCCACCCCTCTTTTTGTGTGTGTAAGCCGCAAAGAATGAAGTAAATCGGGTTACCAGTTCTAATAAGTTTTATTATTTAATAAAGTTTATTACGCCGCTGTGATCCTTTTAGGGAGCCTGTGTCGGTGTCACTATGCCAGTAATCCTGTGGTTAGTACAGTCCGTGTGGCCTGTCTGTCTCCTCTCAGGCCTCCCCAGAGCCTGGAGCCCTCTCTGGGCCCAGACCTCCAAAGCTCTGTTCCTCTCTACTCTCTGTGCCTCTGCTCCTCAGCTCTCAGCTGCAGTCTGCCACAGTGTACCACAGGGCAGACTCATACTCACCTGTCTTTATTTAGTCATAGTATTTAGATGTGTCGCTCTTTTGTGGTGAAGTAGTTTAGTGTGAAGCCATGTCCCTGACACTGGTCTTTGTGAGTATGTGGAGGTGACCAGTGCAGTCCCACTCTCACCTTTGTGCTCAGTGTTATTTGAAGAGCGGCCCTCTTCCTCTGGTTCATCTTATCAGAGCAGAGAATGAGCCTGTGTTTAATGACTGAGCCTTATCTGCACAAGGAGACTTAGCGGCTAATTGCTGTGATTGCTGAGCTCCCCCAGGCGACTGCCACTGAGCTCTGAGGTGGTTTGGGGCTGGTGAAACCACGTGCTCTGCTCTGTGGACTCTGGGGAACTACACTGTCCTTGGGAAGAGGCCACAGCAGCAGCACCAGAACACTTTGATGTTTGACAAATGGTTCATCTTATTATGTCTTGCACACGTTCTACAGGCGCTTCTGTCATCTATCAGGTTTTTTTTTTTACATGCTTGCACTGTTCTCTATAATTTAGTGTGTGTGTGTGTTTAGGTTGCTCATCCTCCAGGATACCCTGTCTTTACGCTCTTAGCCTGGCTGTCCATGCGTCTTATGCCATCGCTGTCTCCTGCCCACAGTGTCAACCTGATGAGCAGCCTGCTGGGGGCGCTGGCCAGTGGTGCCCTCTGCCTCACTGTGTGCAGGTAAGGACTGCGCAAGTCTGGCTAAAACCAAGATAAATACATGGAGATGTGGTCATGCTTTTCATTGGTAGTGTTTTTATTATATATATATATTTTTTATACCAGTTTAAATACAATGAGTCCATACCCAACCAACAAAAGTGTAGCGCTGTCAGAACTGTGGGGGGGACTCCAGGTGGCCAGGTCAGCTTGACAGTGACGTTGCTGATCTCCTGTTTAGTATTCTCAGCCAGGAGCCAGGCGTCGTCCTCTCTGTCCCAGCACCCTACCCTGTCTGTTTACCCATCAGCTACCTGGAGTGAGCCTGCCTCTGAGCATGAGGCGTGAGCATGCCTCTTTGTATATCACAGTTATCCAGCCTCACAACCCCCACTTTCTACTTCCTGGTTCCCGATGCCACCCCTGCAGCGCAAGAGGCTTTCAGGTCCAACATGGCATGACTTCTCATTCTCTCTCTGCTGCTGAGCCCTCACCCCTTCACCCCATAAGAACATGTGAGAGCTACGTTGTCAACCACCCTACAATTTGTCCTGCTACTGCTGACCCCAGTGTGTTCAGTCTTCATCAGTTGTATGTATGTGTGCTTAGACCTCCATACATCATCCTTATGCTGATGCCAGTCATTTGGGGCTTTGTTGAGGGAAACATATTGTGTCAACATTTCTCTTTTTGTAGCTTTTGCATGCTCGTGCTTTTTAAACGTCTGTAAGACTCACCCAGGAGCTGCACTGGTAAATGACATTGGATGTTTATTTGTCCTCAGTTCTACATGACTGTACTCTAGCAGTTCACTGTGTTTCTTATAGAGTTTCTCAGAGGCTTTTGATCATTGTGCACTGGATGTGCCACCAAAGTATGTTTTTATTGTGACCTACTTTTGCTAGTAATTTTATTACGTTGTATCATTTAAGTTTAATGATCTTGTTGTAATTTGATGCTAAGCACCAGCAATCAACTGGAAAATGAATCTACATTTTTTTGTTTGGCGAACAAAAGAATATTTGTAGAATATCAGATATTGTGTGTTTTAAGCCAGTGATAAATAATGAATGCAGAATACTTGTTTAGTGATATTTTACAGTCTTTTACCCTTGTAACAGGAGTGTTTTTGGTACAGCTTAAACCATATGCGGATTTAAGTTTGTTTGAAAGACAGCTTTCACTTATTACACCCTACACCAAAACAAATGAGTTTTGGTCATTTTATTTTCAGATGGAGGAATATATTGCTTTTAATACAAATTCTTGAAGGCAGAGTAAATTGTAAAACCTTGAAATTCATCTGGAATACTCCCAACAAGGCAACAAGCCTTTGATGTATCAATTTAAATGAGTGAGCCAGATTGCTGTGTTTAATGTGGGGGAATGTAAGTTGATAGGCTTGGAAGCCACTTCTCTCCCTCATGAGTTTAAATGTAGCACTTAGCTTCCCTTTGATTTGTCAATTACAGTTTCTTGGCTTGATCATGTGGTTTGATGGCCAAATTGCATGTCTTGTTCTGTTTTCACACCATGGTCTGACAAGTCTTTGAGGATGCTGGACGTACTGAGAACTGCTATCGATTGCACTTGGAGTTTCCCGGAAAAACATATATGGCATTTGGAATGCTAAAGGCCTCCGCCACGGCTCTTGAGAGGAATGCTGTCTTTATGGCAGGATAATCCCGACAGCTTGGCGTTCTGTGGCCCTCGTTTCTCAGTTTATCTGCTAAAGCTGCTCACAATCTCTGCTACCTGTGAGGAATCTCTTTCCATTCTCCAGATTATCCTGAGACAGCAGAAACCCACACGTTAGCATAGTGACAGCCGCTCCGGCAAAACAATCCAAAAGGCTGATGATCAGCACTCTGTCTGATCACATGATTACATAACTGCAGTGTTACCTGTAAAAGACCCCCTGCCAAGCTGTGGCCCCTGTGGCACAGCTGATTCACAGTAGAGCAGAGCGGGCATGGTGCCATCCCAGCCCTCTGCTCCTTATATGGTCGTACACCATATGCTCCCAAGTCACTGTCCATGTTTCCTTCACCAGGAAGCCCAGGTTGCACTCTGTTCTGGGGTGTCTTGTTAAGAAACCAGAGTAATTCTTTTCATGTTCTGCTTTTACTTTCTCTGGTCCACTATAATCCTAAATTGTTTCTTGCCACATACAGGGCCAAGCGGCCACATGCTTGCAATGTATGTAATGCATACAGAACCACTTTACATTATATCACAATGGCTGTGAGTACATTTAGAATCAAACACAATGTTGGCTTCATTCAAAATGTTGACAGAGGAAGATGTGTTGTCTTACCCCTCATGTGGCACACTTACTATTTTTTAACATTTGCTGTATTTAGATGGCATCATCATTCCGAGTGGCATGGACAGTTCACTTATTGTGTGTGTAAAAGCACAAGTCAATTTGAGTTTGTCTGCTCAAATAGAGCCCAATCTGCGGACCTTTTGTTCCATTCTTTCAGTATCACATTTGTTATATTGTAGTCCACCAGACCCCCATCGTCAGCATGACCAATGGTTCCCCCAGGACTCATCCTCTAATACAGTTAAACAGATGTCTAATGAAGATGTTATTTCCTCATTACTGGCTACGGGACGGGGCGAGAGCTGTAGAGGAGGAGGCAGGAGGGCTAGATAGGCAGCCGAATATAGTCACACTTTAATATTCCGTTTGCCCGTGGGCCTGAGATTGTGTCTGCTTCGGACGTCAATATCCCAGCGCTCCCAACCACAGGCAGCCTTAATAAGGCAGCGGGCACCAAGGCGGATCAGCTTCTGCAATTACAATTCACACAGAATTAGTTAATGGAATCTATACAGCCACATTTATGTATCACTGGTGTGTGCCTAATGACTTTGTTGGAGAAGGCAGCAGTCAAATGGTATATAGTGAATTGCATAAACATAGCATTTTTGCAAATTGTTTTTCTCCTTTCCCTCTTTCTATAATTTTTGTGTGTCGGGTGGAGATTAAGATGGCATTCTGGGAGAAATTGTCATGTCAGTGGCTGCATTGTTTGAGCCGAATTGCGGTGATTAATTTTACAGGCACTGAAGCGTTCTCCTGGAGGAGGGTTTGAGAGGCAGAGCTGGGCCACACATTCACCCAGTGCTCACTGTAGGAGGAGGGCACTGGAACCAGGTCGAAATCAAGTCTGATCTTTGATATAAAAAATAAGCCAAATACAATTGCACTATACCAGATAATTTTTTTCATATTTAAATTGTAGTATTTATTTTTTTTATTTTTGTTTGCATTCGGGGAAATAGCAGATTGCATCAAAAATAAAGTCTGAATCTCACAAAAAAAACCTCCAAATTAATTTTTTTTTTTTTTTTTTTACATTTATTGTATTATTAATAATTGATTTTTTTTTTATTCAATAACTATGTAATTTATTTTAGCCTATATTTTATATTTTATGTGCCTGAAATTTTCAAAAATAATTATGTCAATCCTACTGTTTTAAAAGAAGAACAATGCGTGCTTAGACTGACTCAAAGCCTCAATACAAAGCTTTCATTTCTGTATCAAATGCCTGGCTTCACAAATCCAAACACCATATGATGCACTTAGCAGTTCCATATAATAGCTGCTAAGTACCCTGCTGTTGTCCTGGCCAGAGGAGAGCCGCGGGGTGTTATCACGGGCCAGCTGGAAACCTCCGCCTTCGAGCAGGCCACCTCCTCCACGGGCTCTCTACCCTCTTAAGGAATGTGTGATTCCTTTCCAACACTGCCTCCCCAAACCTCGGCTGGGTTACACTACAGAGGCGCGCTCCTCTGCAGTGGCACGGCTCTGCTATTGTCTGCTCCCCGGGGTGGTGTGGGACAGTCACTCTTTTGGCGTGCTCTATTGTCAAGCCTCATTCAAAACCAAGCTTTTTGTGTGCTGTTATTTAGCACAGGCGCCTGCTTCTGGCACGGCTCTGCAGCGGGTCAATGAGACAAGACCCATTTGGACTTTGGCAAAAATATATTGTTCTTTGTAGTAGTAGAAGCTTGTTAGTATTCATACAAAAGCACATGGCCTTTCTTGTTAATATGGTACATGTTTTAAGACCCTTTACACTCGATAGAAATTGACTTTATTTGGTATTCAAAGCTAAATTGTATAATATTTGCCACTTTATTCTGTGGTGACAAGCAGTGTGATTGAATACTGTAGTTGTCAGGGTTGTTATTCTCTTCAGGCCATTGTCACTGAGCCACAACATTTTAACACAGCACCATCCAGCACTGCATTGAGTTGTGATAACAAGGAGCATGGCCACATCGGTGAGAGGCGATGCCGTGCTTTATCTGTGTGCCCTGGGAGCAGGCGGCCTGGAGAATGAGCTGTGCAGCGGCTGAGAGGCAGCCCGGGGCCCAGGTGGTCCCTGGCAGACAGACAGGTCATTTACAGAGGCACTGTACACACATCACTGAGCTTTGGCGCTCTGACACACTCTAAAAGAGAGATTTGTCAGTCGCTCAGGGAGAATAAAGTAGAGCAGGAGAAAGAATATGTGCTGCAGACGTATGGGAGGAAGTGTGAGTGCTGAAGATCAGATGCCAGAACACACAGGGTAATACCCCATCCCTGGACCCCCATCACTCCTCTGCACCCAATGTGACCTCAAATTGCCCCCCTACTGGAATTATAAGCTACGGGTTAATTGTCATGCGGTGAGGCAAAATGATGGGTGTGGGGGTCTGTACACCTCAACAAAAGTCCACACTCCCTTTCTTCATCCTCCCCTCAACTTAATACTAATTCCTGAAGCGGTGTGGTGAGAGAGACGTCGCTATCTCTTATTAAAAGCCACTCCGAGACGCCCCATCAACACAGCTGACTAACCCCCTCCCCAGCCCTCACTGTGAACAGAGGGAAACGGTGGGGAGGAGGAGAGAGAGAGAGAGACGAGCCAAGAAAAAGGGGAAGTAGTCGGCGCACAGGACTTTTCTCTCTGCCTTTCTTGCTCTCCCTTTTTCCTGATTTCCTGTGCTCTCCTCAGAAAGCTCCATTGTTCCCCTCGCCTAAGTCTCATCAGGCCTTTTGTGGCTGACTATCACAGCGGCAGGCAGAGAGCTGGAAATGTATAAATGGTATCATGCCTTGTGATTAATGGCGGTGCTTATGAGTCAGGTCTGATAACGGGCTGCTCTCTACTCAATTTCAGATACCGTTAATGGAATCTGTCTTGTGCGATTGTAATGTGAGAGCGCCTAATTTGCTATGGAGCTTGAAGCTGTCACCGGCGAGGGATTGTGGGGTCATAAGGGACCTGGCAGCCGTTTGGCCTGCAGCTTGTATCTGCGGTGCTGAATAGAGCAGCTCTCTGCCTGTCAGTTAGCTGATAGGCTGATGAGGACTCTAAGCCACTCCACACAATGGCGGAAAGGGCCATACTGCCTGACTTCCCTAATTGTCGAGGCTGCAGCTCATATTTCCGAGCCAGCATGCCGGGGACGGGGCTGCTTTTTATTCTATTTTTCCTCTCGCGCTTCCTCAACTTTTCTCTTCATTTTTTCTGAATTTCATCCTTCGTCCCGCACACTTGTCTCCCACCCTGCAAATGCACACCCCTTTAACGCACACTTTTTGTCCCCCCAATAATTTGCTCCCCACTCCCTCCCTCATTGGAGTAAGTGGTGGGTCTTAGCGTATGACAGATTATCCCAAGTTTGCTTCAATTACTGCAAAAGAGATGGAGACAGAACAGGAGAGGATGAAGACCATACTTTTGTGCTCTCAGTATATTTAAGAAGTAGAGGATAAAGTGCTATCTCCCACACTACGGTTTCTCTGCCAGCCTGCCCCAGATCAACCAACTGCACAGGAAAGAGTTCCTGCGATACTGGAACATTTCAGCTCAGTGTTTTTCAAGGTCTTGTCCAAGAAGCAAACTTGGGCCGAGGAAAGATTAGAACGGGCCTCTAAATTAGTCTGGGGAAGTGGCTGCTTTTCTGGCTGGAAAATTTAAATTATGTGTGAAACTGCTATGAAGCTTTTTGTGTCGCTGCAGTGTACGTTGGGACAAATAGAAAAGATAAAATGGTTTGTTATAGTTCAAATAAAATATAATTGCTTTTCAGTTTACCAAAAGTTGAATATAGTTGGGCTCATGTTATTGAAATAAACTTTCAGAGTAATTTTTCTAACTTTTTGCACAGGTTACAAGGCCCTGTTCCTGGAGCTGCTTTGGCTGGAGGTATATTCGCTGTGTCCAGGCTGACTTGGCAGTGGTCTGTGGTGGCTGAGGTCTTCACCCTCAACAACTTTTGTGTTGGTTTGCTCTTCTTCTTGTCTGCCAGCTTTCACTGTGCTGACAATGGCACCCAAAGAATCAAAGTAAGCTCATCTCATCTATAGTTATTTCAATATGTTTTTAAAATGCCTTAATGCTCTTTTTTAGATTGCACATTTGGGGGCTTTTTGGTGTGGATTTGGGCTCTGTAACCAGCACACCTTGGTTTTGTACATAGTCATAATAATTCCTTGGGTCCTGCACCGTCTATACTCTGAAAAGGTAATGCAATTTACTTTTTCATTTAACTGATGTCTGCTAATTAAAATCTAACATTTTTAAAGAGTTCAAACACCATTGCACCTAGTACAGAATAATCATAGGCTATCATAGACAAGACTATTAAGATATTGATTAGAATAGTTTTTATTTTAAGGTTAAAGTGACACACTGCTGCTGATGATGTGATGCTTACTTTACAGAGTTTATAAAAAGTTGTTCTTTGTCTCCAGGAGTTGTCACTGCACAGGCTTGTGTCTCTGGCGGGGTGTTTTGGGGCCGGTTTCCTGCCATACATCTACATACCCGCGTCCTCCTTCCTAAACACTGCTCGCTGGAGTTGGGGAGACCAGACATCTCTGTCTGGCCTCCTGACTCACCTGCTCAGGGCTGAGTATGGCACCTTCAGTTTGGTTGGTCTAGCGGGTTTTTATAGGCAACATGCATCAGCACCATTTGTTTTTTTAATTGTTTTATGTGTTCTGTTTTGGTTTTAGGCAAAGACATCAGGCTCTGTGAATATGACCACGATGCTTCAGTAAGTGTATTCCAGGATTTTTTCTAATCATTGTTACCATACAGTTTCAGTTTTATTTTCTATCGTTAGTCAAGTCAAGTCAAATTAAATTTATGTATAAAGCATATTTAAAAATAACCACAACTGCCCAAAGTTCTGTACAAAGGCATTATAAAGTGCAGTCTTATAAAACAAACGACTGGGAGCAGCTACAGCACAAGCCCAGCCCACTTTTTAGCCAAGACCTTGGAACATCCAAAGTCATCTGGTCTGCTGGTCTGCTGCTGGTCTATTGTTCTATAAAAACATTCATTTTCC
The DNA here is from genome assembly GCA_019594935.1 of Periophthalmus modestus. Lineage (NCBI taxonomy): Eukaryota > Metazoa > Chordata > Actinopteri > Gobiiformes > Gobiidae > Periophthalmus > Periophthalmus modestus. The sequence goes on along the minus strand of JAIEZT010000068.1, from coordinate 16,584,228 downwards.
CAGACATCTTAAATACAGGTTAGCACAAATGTAATGCAGTTTTGTGTAATGTACAAAACTAAAAAATAGTACTTTGACAGTAGGTCAGGAGTAAGAATAATAGTGATACACTGTCAGGCCCATATGGTTTGAAGATATAGGGTCACAGGTGTTGGCAAAGGTTTAGCCTGAGCCACGCTGGACCACAGTCATTTGTGGTACCCATCCCCTCTGTGCCTCCGCTCTCCAACGCAGCTTTTTTGTTCTTCTCATTCCTCCCTCTCTCCTGAAAGCACAAGTGAACCTGCTTAGAGGCCAAATCACTGTGTTCTGTTTCTCCAGCAGTTTGAAATGATCACTCAGCTCTGGTGTTTAAGCGTGACAAGCTGTGATGACAGACACTGCAATAGAGCTGGAGAAATTGTATTTTTTCCTCCACTCAAACACCCCCACCTCCACCCGAATCCCTCCCTGCTCTCTTCCACCAGCGCTGCCACCACAGTATCATCCTTCCACTGATGGGATGGGGGTGCATGTACGTCTTAAGGCCCCCCTCTGTCAGGCACCCACCCTTCCCTATCACCCCTGCTGCTTGATGGACAAGCACACCTTCAAGATGGGGGAAAGAGGGGAACATGACAAGCATGTCAGAGTGAAGACGTAAACCCTCTGCAGAAGCTGGGACACTCTCCCACAGACACACATGTGGAGCACTCTCACATAGTGTACATTCAGAGATATAGAGTCTCAATAATCTGTCAAATAGAGATGGGTATTAAGGAAGAGGCAGGAAACTGTGTGCTCTGAGCAAGCGCTCGCTGACTGACAGCAGCTGTGAGGAGCGGACGGGGCAGCGGGTGGTGGATGACACAGTCATTTGTATCTGTCAATCCCATTGAAAGAAGACACGCACGTCCACTCAGTTTGTTTTGATAGAGGAGAGGCCAGTTCATAATTGGTGTCCTTGAGTGTTGCAGCAGTGACAGAAGTTTTTACTTTGGTGGGCACTTGATTATTTTGAATCTTTTGTCTGTGTTCTAGAGCCCAGCTGGAGCACTGCCTGGCAGACCTTTCACTTCCTGTGCTGGTGCTGGCAGGAAACGGGCTGCTTCTCTCCATAAATGACAAGTAAGAAAGAAAATACAAAACTAAACAATAAATATAATATTGTTCCTTTCACTTTATTAGCTGCTGTGTTGTAACTACTTATGAATCACAGTTACCTAAACTTATAATGACTCAGTCAACCTTAGAATATCAATCATGCATTTCTTAACTGGATTACTTACTCACTTTCCTCTCGACTTGGGGTGTCAAATTATCCTCGGTAATGTTTTTAATATGTAGTTCAACTCACAAAACATTTTACACTTTAGTATCTGTCTACACAAAATAAATACTATATCAATGGGAGTTTATTATGAATATTTTGAGTGTTAGTAACAGAATGTGCATTTTTGCATTTCAGAAAATGTGGAACTATTTCCTTGCTTGTGATTGCCATGCTGCTGGTTTACTCATTGTTTTTTGCATGGAGAGCCAACTTGGATATAGGCAGACCTCTGCTTCTAGGAGTGGTGAGACAATGTTATCATTTATTATGTTAGTGATGGACATGCATTGACTCTTTGTACAAGGTAAAGCAGCTCTCTGCTGTGTCCTTCCCTCCTGCAGGTTGAGCGTTTTTGGCTACAAAGTGACGCTGCAGTGTGTGTGCTGGCAGGCCTTGGCCTGAGTCGGACTTGCAGTATTTTGGAGAGGAAACTGGACTGTGGGGCATTATGGAAGATCACAGGCTGGCTCCTTACTATCACTCTTGTGGTGCATATTGCACACACCAATCACAAGTAAGCTTTGCATAGGAGTGCTTTTCTACTGGCACACATTTCAAATTTTCATCTTGTGAGGTAAAAGATTTTGATAAAACTTCATGTAAAGACTAAACCCTGCTGCAAGTTCCTGAGTTAACGTGATTTGCTTTTCTCTAAAACTTGATACTGCAGGTCTGAACTCTGCATGTCAGGTTTTCTGCACTCACACCATGGTAGAGGCTAAGGAGAGGCACGGTTAGCACATAGATTCCACTGCGAGAGCTCAGGCTCAGATGTTGGCTGTCCGAAAAGGCAGATTACTCTAGCATAGTGTCGGGAAGTGCCAGACAGCCATCATGGAGCAGCTTTGATCAAGGGGAGTGCATGGCCTGTGCTGTCTCACCCATCACACCTGTCTGCTTGTGATTAGATAGGCAGCTAGTGCGATGCAGCAGAGCGGGAGGGGCGGAGACACTGACAACTTACCTTCCCAACACCTTGATGCATACCTGAAAACTCAAACCCTTTTATACCAATAACACTTTATTAAGCAGTGAGGAGGCTTCCAACTATGCTAAAAGTTTAACTAAAGACTAGGGCTGCAACTAACGATTTCTAATTTTCTAATCGGTTAATTTAGCTATGATTGTTTTCTGTTAATCTGTTAATCTCTTAAGATTGCAAAAGGCCAGTGAATATAAGATTTGTCCTAAACTACCCACAGGAACATAAAGTGAAGCCACTTGAGGACATCCTGGTTGAACCTGAATGAAATGAATGAGTGTTGCCATCAGAATCAAAAACACTAACTATACACATTCCCTGTGTCATTTGGGTGTAATTTTTGATGTGTCATAAAACCTCCTTTCTCAGCTCATGACATGTTTTGGAGCCTGTTTATTAACCAGTTAACAATTATTCGATCACTAAAACAGTTGACAGTGTATTTCACTCATTGATTGGGTGCTATTAATCAATTAACTTGTTGCAGCCCTACTAAAAACATATTTATGTTACAAACAAATGTTTATGTCTTGAATTGTAGGGAATGCAATTTTAGTACAAATAGTGTGGTGGAAAGGTTTGGCCGGGAGTTACTTGCCTCCGTCCCCAAAAACTCCATCATCTTGACCAGAGGAGATCTCCCTGGAAACTCACTGCGCTACCTGCACTACTGCCAAGACGTGCGGCCAGATGTGCGACTTGTGGATCAGGAGGTGAGCTTATAAAACATAGTCCTACAGTCAGGATAACTACTTCTAAATGCAGTGAATAGACCTAAAATGAGACCGAAGCCATTCTTAAATGCAGAGCTGTATAAAACGTTCAATATGAAATCACACATAGAGATGTCAAGATTATTCAGTTAATCTATTATCACGATTATTCAGGTCTAAATGTAATTGTAAGAACCAACTATTTGTGAGGAATTTAGAAGCAAATGCTTTCTAAAAAAATAAACCCACCTGTAAAGTCCTTTTTACCTCTGTTTGCGTCACATCAACGGCATAGTTAGTAGGAAGATTTATTTATATTTGAATTAATTGAAAAAAACACATCATACACATAGTTCTGAAAAAATGTATAGCTGCCACACATAGTTTAGTTTAATATGTTAAACAGTAAGTGCTCATGATGATCTTATTTTTGTCTGTAGATGATGACATACAAATGGTACATTGCCAAACTGGGACATCACCTTCAAGGAGTGCACTTTCCCGGCCACTACTGGGACCCAGTTGACTCTGAAGCAAAACACACTTTCAGTTTAAAGAACTTTCTGTCACATAATCCACAGTAAGTCATTCTGCAACACTGAGACAACACAAAGGCCCGATATAAATGTGAAAGCAAATATTATAAATGAGAGATTGTAGCTTAATGGGGGGTAACATTGTTCTCATTGAACAAGTAGGTGATTTAATAAGGCAGAGATTTGTGGACCTGTGAGTGAAGGAAGAAGATAAGCTCAGAAGGCCGTTACAGCCATAAAAGCACTTTGATGAACCAAAGAGGTCAACTAATCTGCTTGATTTGGTTAAACAGCCTCTGATGGGCTCATTTCAGCTCTCTGCTCTTATCCATCACCCCTGAGGAGGAACAGGGACTGTAAATACCAAGCCCACCAGGGGGCAGTGTTTGCCAGGCCAACATGCCTCACATAGTGTGGGGCAACAGTGACCAGGGGGCTCTGAGTCTAATTGAACAATGCGGGTCATATGTTCTCTAAAAGGTGTTAATATCACGGGAAAAAAAATGAAATTTTACTTTTTGCAGAAGAGATGTGGTTACCTGTATTGGCTTGCCTAATGAGGACCAGAGCTGGGTGCAAAGCTTTTCCCGATGGCCCTTTGGTGTATGTGACTACTTAGTGCCTGTTCACAAGAAATTTCATCCTGAAGATTGGGCTCAGCGGACTCACAACATCTACAATTGGAGTGAGCCACACAACAGGTGCGTTCAAGTCTAAGCCTCACTAGTACAATATTTTACACATTTTAAACTACAATGTCCCATGCTTTCACTAAAGATTTTTAGCATATTTGTATGATTTTAACTCTCACAATAATATTCTAATCATAACAATGTATGAATATTTCTGGTATATATGAATATTTCTGGTAAACACTGGTGTTCCACTAATAATTTTACATAAAGGTTTTACAGTGCTCAGGTGACAGTAAAGAACACCAGGAAAAATCTATACAATTTTCTATTTTAAAATATAACAAATACTGACAGAGCACAGTGTTCTTTGTATTAGACTGCATTACTATGAAGTAGGGCTGACGCACGGTAATTGATTAAATGACTAAACTAATTGATTATTAAAATTATCGTCAGTTTGGTTTTTAATCGAATAATCATTTCCTAAACTTTAGGCAACCTTCAAAACAAGCCCTTGTTTTTTTTGTTTGTTTTTTTAAATAAGAAAATATTTTACAATATTTGTATTTGTTTAACACACACATCTCTGTGCTCCTTGTGCAGTTTGTTTCTGTGAGTATGTCTTTGTCTGTGGACAGACACAGCAAAACATTAAGCCTTTGGCCATTTGAAATGAGACTTTAGATGAAGAATAATGACTTTCATATTGCATTTTGTCAATAGCTGTGTCAAAAGTGGAATTAGTCAAAGCTCTGTATTCACTGGCTCTTGCCCGAAGCCCTTCATTCACTTAGATATCCACGGCTGAATACTGTGACATTATTCTGCGCACATTCATGACAACCATGTCCACCAAGACCAACAAGCCAAATATTAGCTCCACAGCCCTTTTAAAGTGTTCTTTTGAAGAAGAGGTCACATGTTCACGGTCAACAGTGTATACAAGTGAAACATACTAGTCCATTTGTAATGTTTCCTAATCAAGCGCTCTTGTTAACAGAACAATGGTAGTATGTATCCTGTATTGTCTCACTGCTAATTTGACTTGTTGTGTTTCAACAGTTTCAGTGCTTCATCTTGGGAGCGTGTTGCTAATGAGGAGATGTGGCAGGCCAGGTACAGTGAGCTCTTTTTACTTGGTGTAGTTGGAGCACATGAAAGCTGAGTCACGATGCATACCAGTGTGCCTGAACATCTCCATAAACCAGTCTTGTGTGCTACAGCATCTACATGTACATTGCATTTGCTGCTGCATCTACATAAATCACTCCATTGGAGTGGTGCGTCTGTGAGCAGTGGATCTGCATGGCTCATCCATCCAGCACTTAGCCCTGAGCCCTTGTGTGCTTTGTTTAGGATGAAGACGGCTTTCTTTCTGTTTGACCTGGCAGAGAGGATGATGGGAGAGGCAAAAGCTCGCCTCTTTGAGCTCTCTTACACCGTGAGTGTAACCAAATGCACATTCATATCACAGCGAAAAATGTCATGTCAAGAAAAGTATCATTGTTGTTCCATTCATTTA
>JAIEZT010000068.1:15821028-15973528 GCA_019594935.1 Periophthalmus modestus | reverse complement strand
TAAGTCTGTTTCAAACTCATTCTGGACCCAACTCGGCTCAGTAGGTGATGCACAGTCTTCATCTTGTACGCTTAGGGACTCAAAAGATAGCATGATTTGGAGTCTCGGGGTATGGGTTCACAGAGTATTATTCTGACAAAAGTCCCCTATTTCTAGTTATCCTCTCCATGGGAATAAACACTAACAAATAAAGGAGGAGGAGGTAGCAATGTTCACAAAGTAATTTTACACCCAGTGCAACATGTGGTCCCCCATTAATTATGAAGAGGCCAGTGGTTAGCAACAGAAGGCTGGCTACTATACACACGATAAACACAAAAACAATGTAGGCTATAATAACCACTGAACAGGCCTGCATTTATTTCCCATATTACATATTGCCTATTTGTCTGTATAGAACACTTGGTGGGTAATAGTGATAAAGTGCATTAAGTATTAGATATCCAATGAGCTCCACTTTTACAGCGGGACACTGTTTTCATGCTTTTCAGAGTCACATACCACACGTGTCCATACTCTGACCTTTGCACTGGGACAGGTTTGGATCAGATTCTCTTTGGACGCGAAACCATTTGGCGCATGCGCAGTCTCACATTAGAAACATGATTGGCAGCCTGCTTTTCTATGGACTTTACCCGTTATCACGGTACCTGGCGCGTCGACAAACAGGTAATTTATTAACAATATGATTCCCTCCCATGTCTCTGTCACTGTATTCTGGGCTGTCGGTCCAAATCTTTGTTCAAAACAACCTGCGTGTTCCTGCGCCTGAAGCTAACTGCTGCTAGCGTTTAACACGCCGTTAACTCTATGGCGCTAACTTCTGACAGAGCACTGCCAAACTCTGACAGACTCTGCCAAACTCTGCCAAATTCACCGCCAAACTGTCAAACTCTCAACTTTAGGTGGGTGCCAAACAAACAGGACTGTACAATCTCTAACAACATGATTGCACTTTTGTTATTGTTGTGGTATTTTGTGAAATGTTGAAATGAATCTAATTTTTTTTTTTTTGCCTCGCCACCTGCTTGTCTCCTTGGTTATTATATGTTTAATGCTATACTGTGGAACAATTTAGTCAAAGCATAAACGTCTCCATGGGGACAAGCAGCGCACCCTCCACCATAGGACTTTATTAACCATATGGTTCCCAGAATGATTATGTTCTTGTTTCATGTTGATCCTGATCTTCCAGAGCCCTCGCAGAAGGATCCCTCTCCTGCAGGTGTTAATGGCACAGCGGTGGGTGATGGTGGTGTTGTCACAGCAGGACAGTCTGCCCATTGTCAAACAGCCCAACTGGAGAAGCAGCTCCCCTCATGTCGAGGGTCATGTGGAGCGATGGAGGAAAGGATGAGTGTACAAAGCGAGGAAGATACCCAATGTGAGACAGACACAGAACAAGGTTTGACACTTCTATTACACCAAAAGTCACCTGAGGATTTGCGAGAAATACAATATGAAGTGAACGCTCTTAAACAAGAGGACATAGAAGTTGCTGCGGTGTGTGAGCAAAACAACAATAAAGGACTATTATTTCCAGCTCCTACCCCAGAGAAGCTAGTAAGTACTACTCCAGAGGAAGCATTTAATACTACCCCTGAGGAGGTGGTTTGTGAACAACTTGAACAACTACAGACTGACGACTACAGAGAAACCTGGCCCTCCTCAGTCAGAGACACGCCATGTTTGAAAGAGCTTCTTGCTTCACCTAAAGGCAGTACAGTTGAAGTCCAGTTTGTTCAGAACAGTGCAGTGAGCCCATCAGCGCCTCCTGCTGGGGGATCAGAGTGCTGGGATGAATACATTGCAGTTATTGATGCCTCAAGTAAAAACCTAGATGAAAGCTGCTCCAGCGTATGTCTGGTCCCTCCTGACTGTGGTTCTCAGACTGACATGTACTTTCCTAGACAACAGCCCACACAGCCAGGGTATCACTTTGCTGTGGGTCTTGGCCTGACAAATGAAGTACAATGTCCTCTGTGGCAGTATCCAACACCCAGCTATTATCCTACATTGGAGCACACTCCACCTTTGAAGGTAGGTACATGCAGCACATTTCATTGGTGCTTATTTGGTGATTGAATGTAACTTTTCATTATTTTGTTTTAGTAATGTGGAGGGTGTGGGAGGACATAGAGGACAGTTCTGCTGCAAACACACCAGCACCGGTGCCCTTCCCCTTCACAATGACCAAAATGGACTTCACTATTATGTCCTACAACATACTTAGTCAGGACCTGCTGGAAGCAAACCAGGACCTGTACACACATTGCCCCCTGGAGGTACTGGAGTGGAGTTACCGCTTTCGATTGCTTCTTGAGGAAATACAGAACTGGGTGCCAGACGTAAGTTAGGTTGTAGTGACAAGGTAGTTACACCCATTGGGAATGGTGGTAAAGATTGGTCAATGGTTTTGTTACAGATTCTGTGTTTACAAGAAGTGCAGGAAAACCACTTTTATCAACAGTTTTATCCAGTGTTGACTCAGATGGGTAAGTTTTATCATGTTCGCATTACTGTGGTATACAAAAGAAAACCATAACATAGCTTTTGTTTCCTGCAGGCTACAATTGTGTGTATAAGCGGCGCACAGGCACTAAGACAGATGGGTGTGCTACATGTTACCGCAGCAGCTGCTTTGCTGAATTATCCATCATCGAGGTGGAGTATTTCAGGCCCGAGATAGAGCTGCTGGACCGGCACAATGTGGCCATTTTAGTGCTGCTTCGACCAATAGTTGTCCAGGGGTCCGAGATCAAGGCACAAGGCCCTCCTCTGTGTGTAGCGAACACTCACCTGCTCTTTAATCCTAGAAGGGGGGATATTAAACTGGCACAACTAGCTATACTTCTTGCGGAAATGGACAAAGTTGTCAAGTCTTGTAAAAGAAAAGGGGAGGACTGTAACTTAATCTTATGTGGGGATTTTAACTCACTCCCTCACACGCCCCTGTACCAGCTGATCACAAAAGGGGAGCTCTATTTCCAAGGTCTCCCAGCATGGATGGTAGGTGATGCTACACATATTCATTCAAATATATGAATAAAAGGATTTGTTACTATGTTGCATGTCTTTTCAGATTTCAGGGCAAGAGGATCTGTCATACAAATCCCATGTTTATAGACTCTATGCTCCTCTGTGGCCAAACACACTTGGAATCAGTGACTCTTGCCAGTACACTTCAGCGAATAAGGACTTGGAGAAGCACCAGCACACAGCAGGTCTGCCTGAACTGCTTCAAAGAGCATTACCACTCTATTTTTAGTTTGCTATACTTGTGTCCTTTTTATAGGAACTCGTCAATACAGTCACGAGTTTCTTCTACAGCTGCGCTTCTGCTCAGCTGCCTGTCAACGACCAGCAGACCTGGAGATGATCCCAGGAGTGACTGACGTCACACCAGGTACAATAATGAACTGTCATAAACTTATTTACTCTGGGTGAGATTATATTAACATGTTCTTTTATCTACAGATGTTTTAAAAGCCCAGTTTACCACCTTGAGGTCAGCAGAGTGCTTTGATCAATATACGGTTTTGAGTAGTACCTGTACTCACTATTATTTTGTATTTAGGTTCAGACATTCCCTGGGTCACCAGTTAGACCTGCAGTCGGTCTATAAGCATGTTCTTCCAGGCTCAGGTAATGCTGAAGTTACAACGCTACACTCTCAGGTGGGGGCAACAGTGGATTACATCTTCTACTCTCCCAAACTCCCCTCAAACACAGAGGAGCAAGGTAGGAGCAGGTTTATACCTAGTTTAGAATGAAGCAACTTTGTTCGATTTTTATACTTTTTATACTGACTTTTATTATCAGGAGAGGCCAGCTTTGCGCACAGCGGTCTGAAGGTGATTGGCTGCCTCTCTCTCCTATCAGAGGATGTACTGTGGTCAGTGAATGGTCTCCCTAGTCACATGTTTCCCTCTGACCACCTAAGCCTTTTGGCAAAATTTCAAGTGGATATCATTGCAAGAACATAATGAAGAAGACGGTGCCTTAAAGAAAGATTGTTTTCATGCCTCGAAATGTTTTTTTTATTTGAGTTAAGTTGGTTAAAAGACTTACAGATTTGACTGTAATTAGGTTTGTAAAGTGTCAAAACTACTGACTAAAGATATTATTTTGCCAATAATGTCTCGAGTGGGTTAAATTATGTTTTAGAGAAAGTTCTCATGCTGGTTGATCTAGATATTTAAGCAGTTTAACCACATGCAATAAAGATTTTTTTAAAGATACTGATTTCTTGACTTATTGCTAGTTCTTTGACTGAGTCTACTGCCAGTACATAAGGAAGCGCGTGTCTTGATCCGCAACAACCCTGGAGTCAGTATGTGATATAGTTGTGTCAAAATAATGTCAGACTATGGATTGTACTATTTGATTCATCTTTCAGAAAATGTACAGGTGTTTTGATAAGAATTTGTAGTTAGTTGGTTTAGAGAGAGAAATTCAAATGTGACTTCAGGTATAATGACTGAGAAGAGAACAGATAAAGAAGTGGCTCTTTGGGGATGACATTTCACAGTATGTTTGATATCTGAATCTTTTCAAAATAAGACACAAATCTTCCCCATCTTTACTAAAAACAGCCACCCTTAACGTTTACTTGCTCTGGAGAATGCCCTTAGTAACATGCAGTGGGTTGTGCTTTTTTCTTTTAAAAGTAAGACACAGTTTTTGACAGAGACTAGCAACCAAAATTCATTTTATACCAATGTCAGATACACTTAAAAGGAACCAGTGGGTGATCATTTATTGATTGATTTATTAAGGTAGATACAAAAATGTCTATAGTCTACAGTGAAAACATATTTAAGTATGGAAAGCCACAGGCGGGACAATACTGAAGGAGGTAATTTGAAACTTACAATAAAAAATATACAAAGTGCCACAAAATTGATACCACTTAAGGCAAGGAAAAAATCAATAGTGGGTTTTAAATAAATATTAAAGACAAAATGCTTACATGAGTACAGAATACATTAGTTTTATCAGTACCTAGGCTACAAAAAAATTACATTGCCTTTTCACATTGTTTATCTTCCTACTTCTAAATTGTCAAAAGCATCTACAGAAGGTCCTTCATCTCCCTCAAGGGTTCAAGGCACAGGGGTTTACAGAATACTACATGAGCAATTGATCAGTAGAAACAACATTAAACAAATTTGCACACTAACTGTAAACCAAAGTTGATTGCATTGCAGAGGAGCTATTGGAGTCCATACTGAAGATATTCCATGAAAAGGAGAAACATCTAGAAGCACATTAACACTGAATCATTGGTACATTTGTGTCTTTTTCCTAGCATCCAGAAAGGTACCATATTTAAAAAAATCCCAAACCTCCCAAGTGCTCAGAAAACACCCAAAACGCAATAATTTTGTTGCAGAGGAAAGGGTTGCTGGTGACCTATTCAAAACAGTGCTTTGTGAATAAGCCAGTGTGCAAAAATAAATACAGATATTTAAAATTCAGACACGAATCTGATAAGCATTTATGTCCCCAGAAGGTTGTTGATCCAAAACCTTCTTCTCAGCTGAAGGACTGTAAGAAACCAAACAACAAGACTTACCAATGCAAGTTTAAAAGACAATTCTTATACTGTAAAATGGTTAACAAAGCATGATTTTATGGCAAGAAAAAAAACATTAGATCTCAATTTTAGACATACCGCCTCTCCACTCTGCTTATCCTGCGCATGGGACTGCCCGGGCCTTTGAGGGGAGAACCCATGCTGTTTCTCCTGTCTTTGGTGGGGGACGGAGGAGGCTTTCCGATCTAAAAAATGACATAGACGCAAAACATAATTCATATTTTAAACTCAAAGTACTCAACAATCTACTGTAGTTAGAAGAATCAGCACATTCTAGACTAGAGCAGCCGCGTTCTTAATGTGATTGTGTAAAGCACTCAGCACGAACGATTAGCTATTGATGTAGTGAGGCAGCCATGGGTGACACAGAGCAGAGCCGGATGAAAGCCATCACATTAAGTTTATGATACGGAAACTCTCAGCATCCAAGGCTGGATGCATTAGTTAGACTGAGAAGTGATGAGAGGGTAGTTAACAGCAGCCTCCTTATTGTCATCACCAATGTCACAAATTATGTTGTGATTACAATAACACATGAATTAAGTGCTCATAATTTAGTCTATATATAAACATAGATTCATTTTAGGAAGTGTTGCTGTAAATGAATGGTAAAGCAATATCCATATTCGGGACATTTGAATTTGCATTGCATCTTTTAAAAATATGCTTGCTGTTGTTGTTTTCTAATAATATAAAGTACTATGCCTGATGCAAAACATTTAACCAATGGCCATTTAGACCATATAGCATTTTTACCACTTTATTATTCAATACTAAGATTAGTATTAGGGGCGACCGTGGCTCAGTGGTTAGAGCAGTGGTATCCAACCCAAATGTCCGAGGATTGATTGCCGCTCGTACCAAGTTCTGTTGTTGTGTCTTTGGTCAAGACACTTCACCCACCTTGCCTAGTGAGAATGGTGTAGTGTGTGTGTGAGTGACTGGTGGTGGTTGGAGGGACCAATGGTGCAGATTGGCAGCTTCTGTCACTGCTACATTAGTAGCTCACCACTGAGTGTGGAGTGAATGAATAATGACTAATTAGATACTCATTTGAACATGTATCAACAGTGGACCTGAATAGTTTCTGAATGGCCCTCATGCATATCAGAATTAGTATAAGACAACTTAATAATATTAAACAAACTACTAATATTTTGCATTGAAAATTACATTTGAATTTTTGTACTGTGACAACACTACTTATAATAGTGTACCTTGAGCCTCATGTCCCGTGTATGTCTCTCCAGCTCTCTCCTTAGCTCTTCTTTGCTCAGCTTGTCTAGGTCCAGGATGGAGTGTTTCCATTCAATCTGCTCCACACTGTGCGGGTCATGTGACACATACTGGCCTATCCTGACCTTGCGCAGGGTGTGCCAGTAGCTCCTGTATGCCCCTTGGAACTCCTGCACCAGATCCATGAGGGTCCGGAACTCCAGCGGCTTGAACATGAGTTCCTCTCGGCGGCTCATTCCCAGAGCTCCAAACCGGCCCCCGCTGTGGACCCCCAGCACGATGTGGTGGAAGTGGTTCCCTGAGAACTGGGACTTAAAGCTGAGAGGGAAGCGCTCCACTCCAGGCATGCTGTTGGTGAGATAACTTTGGCAGCAAGGTTCAAGAAAAAAGTAAAGATGTATTTAGCGATTAGATATATAAAATGTATAATACTGCTATTCATGTGCAAAATTAGGATATTAAGAACATCATCCATAATGAAAAACTATTTTAAAAGACAGCAAAAAGTCAGTTGGTATATCTGAATATTAATCCAAAAAGGTATATAGAGATTTTTAATTCATATTGCCCCCCTAGATGTATAGTAATATGTTTTTCATGGTTCTTGTATTTTCATATTCAATACTTAGCTGTTGGGTAATGTTGTAGTGATAAAAAGAAGGTCACTACATAGACCATGTTCTTAATGAAGCCATTTCAGTACAGCTGAGTTGAGTGAACAATACTGATTTTAAAGTCTCTTCAGGATCTTTTATAGAAAAAAAAACAAAAAAAACCCCAAAACAAAAACAAAAAACAAAAAACAGATCTAGTAGATCTGCTTTTTCATAGGATACATTCCCAGGATTACAGCCTCCAGACACTTGATAGGCAGGGCCTCACGTGTCATCTCCTTAGCTATGTCCATTAACCTGTGAAGAGAACATTTAAAAAAACAAATGAGAATTTTTATGTGGTATATTATATTTTGTTGTTCAATGCTTGTTACTGGTTTATGCAGCTGGTACATTTCCATAACACAGTTGTTATTAAATCTGGCGTTAATAAATTTGATAGAGTGGGACCAGAAACAATTTCAAGTCATTTGCTCCATATTTAGTAACACTGATTTACCATTTTCACAAGCCTGGAGGAACTGGTGGGCAACAGCTGAGTAGCATACATCTGACAACTGTAACAGCAAACACAGTAGGATACAAACAGAAGTGCTTACGCGGTTAAAGGGCGGCTCTTCTTGATTTCAAAAAATTGTGTTCCAGTGTGATTGTACCTGGAGGTTTAATAGTTAAGAGGTTCACACACATTTCAAAGTGTAAAATACCATTCAAAATTGTCAGCATGCTTACTGTTGTCATAAGGTCAACCAAAGTCCCTCAGTTTTAAAAGTGCACTTTGGCGTGTCCGTCACCTATGTTTCCCCATGGAGACAAGCAGGTGACACAACCATACCAAGTTACAAGTCTGATCTGTGGAGAGGCAAGCCCGCTCACAGTAAAAAAAGTTTTTCAAGGTAATGTTTTGGCAATTAAAACATCTCTAATACAATAAATGCAAGCTAGCTAAACATACTTTGGAACTTTCAAAGTAAAATAATTTTATCTTGTCGGAGAGAGGAACGCTCCCACAAAAAAGTTACATAGTGCACCTTCAAGTAATCCCAAAGACGATCTTAAAATAGCATTTGGTTGTTAGCTTTGTAGGAGACGCGAGTGCTTATTGTAAGTGGAAATAGGAGAGGTGGTGGTCAGAGCTATAACATCACTTGGTGTCTGTTGCCAAGGATGAAAAAGTCCAGGCAAAAGTAAACTGCTCCAATTCTAGCATATGAAAACAGTCTTATGGTGTGAGAGGAGACTGAGAGGAACAATGTCTAACACATACTAAACCTTGTGATTTTTGGGTGTACAGTCATGTGATTGCTCTGGGAAAGGAGCATAGACTATATATAGGATTAAAGAAGACTGATATGTACAGTCTATGGGAAGAAAGCAAAATAGATCTGAGGTGTAGAGTGGATAGATAATGTGATGCACTGAAAATACATGAGGAGTACTCTGTTATATTTATAAATGATTAATAATGGATGAATTTCTGCTCTGCCACACTGACAGCATTTTTTGCCGTCAGTGTGGCCTACTTTTTACCTTGGGCCATTAGACCAGCAATACACATTTAATCTGAAATCAATGAGAAGCAGTACTGTTATATAGGCCTGTCACAATAAGTACTATATTGGCTTATCGCTCAGTATATGAAAGCTGGAACAATAATTTTGGGGGCTTAATGTTTGTCATGTGTACAATTTCTTTGCAAAAGTGGTAAGATTTTATTTTTATTGGAGCTGTTATCTGTTATTTGTTGCAGCTCAGGCATTTTAATGAGACTGTCTATTTAAAAACGGTTTACTGGAATTACTCTTGCATTAATGTTAGTGTATCAGTGGCAAAAAATGTTTTCAATATTATCATTTATCATTATGCATCTCTGTAGCAATATATCGTGCTTCAAAATGTGTTATCGTGACAGGCCCACTGTAATATTTATGCAAAATAAGTGAAAGGATACTGCAAATCCCTGATGTACTTCTGTATGGCTTCCAGGCGCTGTGAGATGGTGGTGGTAGGCTGGTATGTAGGCACACTTGGTATTGGAATCTGAAAGACAGAGAATCCATACAATTCCATTATGGACGTACAATCCCGATACTCATAAAAGGAGAATGGGGTGTTGTCTGACTACTGTGCTTCAGATAAGTGGGAATAGAATGTGTTCAGTGTGTGAAAGCAGCATTTTGACTTGGTTTATTTACGTAAACCAAGTCAAAATGGTTTACGTAAATAAACCAAATGTCCAGATAGAACATTTGATAATTTTCTATTAAGTCTGCCTCCTCCAACCCTCCATTCCTTTTTGTTCATGAAGTTCACACCAGCTTGACTTTAACTCACTAATGAGATAGCTCACTTTATCCAGTGTATCCACTTTACCTTAGGCAGGTCAGTGGCACCCCGGATGCTCTTGCCTAAATCCTCTCCCGTGGGGTGAATCCGGGCCACATGTCGCCACATCCTCTCCCAAGTCTCCTCGTCCAAAGGGAAGCCTCCTCGGTTGACATAGAAGGGCACCCCTCCATCCCGCATGTCCTCTTCGCCTTCATCCTCTTGTTCCTCGTCTCTCTCGTCCAATGAACCCACGGCTGTCCTCAGCATCCCTCCAACCTGCTCCTGAATGATTTCTCTCACTGATAATCCGCTGCAGCTTCCAGGTTTAAGTAGCCGGCTCCAGCAGATGCCCAGCAGCACATGACAAGTAAAGGCAGAAGGAGGTTGCTCCAGAGAAGTCTCAGTCAAGTTGGATCAGCTGAAGATGGGACACCGTTTAGGATCTCAATAGCAGAGTTGCACTTATCTTAGAGCAATAGCAAATAAGGCATTTATAAATATTATTTTGGATTAAAATTCAATAAGATCTAAGGTAACGTGGACCCTGTTTTATGACTCCAACGTGTCTGTCACCGCAGAAGCCCATCAACCCAACGCCTTCATTCTCCTAACAGGATAAGGCTAATTGGACAAGACGGTAAAGAAGGCTTACAAATTCCCAGTGTCGTTAGAGGTCATTCAAACTGTAAATATCATCGATCACCGCAGTGGTCCGTCTCCTCTTCATTCCCTCCCGCCCTGTCCGCGGTTTCTCTTCAGTATCTTCCTCCTTGAGAGTCGGCTCATTGTTCATGCAGATGCTCCAACCTTCACCGACACGCGCAGACACTCCCTGACACTGCGCATGCGCAATAGCTAACGCTTTATCAGACGTGCCAAATGTTGCATTCAAGTACTTTTTAAATAATGGAGTGAAGCAGAAAACGTACTCTGCATAGATTAAAACAAAAATGGATCACTATCTATTAAATACAGTAAACCAATACTGCTGGCAGTCGCATGTAAAAGTATATTTATTTAACTCAAACCATAAATTTCACAATAATTGTAAACACAGCAAAAAACAAATTGTAGAGATGTGAAACATTTTCTTATTTACAGCATAAGCATTGAAAATATTAAAATCGTGGAGCACCATAATCATCAGGCATCCGTTCAATGTTGTACCTGACATGGAAATAAAAGTTATTGATACAAAAATTCTTCACAAGCTTATTATGCCTTCATTACAAAAGGGTCACCTGTGGTTGGAGATATACATGATGGGAACTCCTGGGATTTTCCGAACTCGCCTTTTCAGATCTCGGTCAACAGTTGCTAAGATGTAGCACTTGTGCTGGAAAAAAGCCATGATTACCATCTAAATAATCTTTCTACATCTGTACAGCCAATGTGTTATTTGACCAGGCAATAATTTGTCAGTGCATTTACCAGAACACTATAAAAATATAATTTGAATAATAAAATAAATTTTACCTGTGTTACTCTTTGAACTAAACAGTCATCAGCATATGTTCCTTTGTGGGTACACGGTAACCGTTCAAACCTAGGATCCTTTGCTATCCTGTAATTTAAAAAGGAAATGTAAAGAAAATTAAATGACAACTAAAACAGTCAGTCAATGGCAATAGTGCAGCAGTATTAAACACAAATATAGAGTCATACCTTAGAGCTACTCTGTACTTCATCCCAAGCTTTTCGATCTCAGCCATTACACAGTCAGTTATGTATGGTATGCCTGGGTTAAAGTTTAAATACATCAATATTGCATTGTGGGAACATTTATTTCATGACATAATGTTACTCTGTGCACTTACACTTTGCGTAAAGACAATCCATCATTGACTGCACTATGTCTAATTTGGCTTTGATAGAGAAGTTAATAAAATTAGTGTCCACGAGAATGTGGTATGGTGGTCCAAGCTGAGTGTTATACTGGAAGAACAAGCAGGAAGGGTACTTCGGCCTGCAAAAGAATGAAACAAAATAAGGAGCACTCAAACAGAACAGCACTGTCTAGTTAATGCCAATACAACTTACACTTCTCTCTCTTTGATTTCTGAGGGATCCTTTTTCTTTTTCTGTGGTGCTTTCGCACGGTCCTTTTCTTTTCTAGAAAACAGGGCAAAGTCAGGGTCAATATTAGCCATAAATTATAGGTCTAAGAGTGACGTGTTTTTGTGAACGAAAACTCACATTCTTTGATCTTTAAGACTGATCATTCTTTTCATTGCAGCAAACTTCTTTGTTTTCTGTTTCCCCTGTTTGACAAAAATAAAACGTAAAAAAGCGTAGTCATCAAAACAATTATACCAATGAACACAAAAACATTCAGGACTCTTTGTACAATCTTACGAACAGCAGAACATAGTATGACAAGCATTTAGCTTGATCTTTTATCGACAGTGGATATTATCTATTATATATGTATAGTTGCCATATAAAATCATGAAAGCAGATTTAGTATGTTTCTGTGTTTATCAATGTAGCAAACATGCTAACGCTTTAGGCAGGACGGTAGATTACAAATAAGTAGAAACGTGTGCGTCTGTCTTGACGTAAAATAAGCATAAAACGACGACGAGAAAAGTATTGTACGTACCATTTCCAGACAAATATATAACTAACTAGTGACAAAATGTATATAACTAACTAGTGACAACATGAGCAGCTCCTCGTGCGCGATGGAGGTGCAGAGAGATGCTCTTACGTCATCAACACTCGACAGAGATTGTGGCATTTTCCGGTTATTCAAGCTAACCATCCGACGAAGGTAGTGCAGCGTTTTCCTTCTTTTCAAATACCATATTGTACTAAATAATAGCTGTTCTATTTGGATGGAACATGGCCTTTTTTTATAGATACTAGAAAAATAACCAGCAGTATCCCTTTTCAATAATGCAGATTTGAGCAGTGCAGAAAACGCGCTGACATTGTGCGCTAACCTGTGTGCTATATATTAGCAGACATGCCCAACTGTGTTATGTTTTTGTTTGCACTGTCCTGTTTAATAGCATGGCCCGTGCGCTTCTCAGAAAAAAAAACAAAAAACTGGTGATGCTGGGCCTATGTTGAGTGTAGACACTTTAATTTGGTAAATATTGCGTGTGTTCTGTCATCACAAATGTCTGTTGTGTACAGTATATGCATGTGTAATAAATAGATGCTCTCAGGGACCGCAGTCCACCGTGCCTTCACTGTTCAGTTGTTCCTGCTCAGACAACCTAATGAGAGGTTGCAGTTATATTTACGTCAGGTTGTTCATGCATATTTTATTGTTTGGATTACATGTAAGTCTATTCTTTCAGCACGTCTAGGGAATGACTTTTACTTTAAATATGCATGCTTCCTTGGTTGAACAGTAAACTCGGGTCATGTAACAATAGTTTTTTTGGGGGATTTTTTTGTATTTGTTTTGTAACCATTTCACAATTCAAATACATTATTATTCTGTTCACTGGTGCAGGAAGCCAGTTGCCCTCATGAGGAATGGGAGTGTTTTGTGACCAGAGTGGTCTCTGTGAAGGCTGAAAGATGGTCTGATGGACCGCCGCTTCTTCCTGACTTTCCTTTTCTGCTCATTGTCGTGGATTTTCTTCTGGGAAGTGCACTGGAAGAAAGACAAAGACAGTCAAATTAAAGAATGGCTCCAAGGACATAGCCTTTTCCAGTACAAACACTTATTTGAAGGTCAGTGATGGATTGCTTGTTCTGATATTTTGTGAACTTACCTGTATCATCACTTGTTGCTTGGAATAGTCTGACCTAATTATTTTGACATTGCAATGTTGCTTTGCATATATGCATATGCAGATGTGCAGACCTTGGAAGAGCTGAGTCTGAGTGTGTTGAGTCGTCTGGAGGAGGTGGTGAAAGAACAACAGCACTGGGGGGAGATTGCAGAAGCTAACATCCAGCTGCTCCGAGATTTTGCTTTCCAGGAGTGGCTTTGCTCACAAAACCTGGAACATTACTATGATACGTAAGTGTTAAATCGTTGTGTTTGACATATGTTGGCTTTTTATAGATGCAATAACTTGGATGCCTTTGTGGAATATTGAATAAAATACCACTGTCTGTGTATGAGGTATTTGCCCACAGGAGGGCAGAATTTTCATTAGTTTCACTGTTGACTGCAGTGTTTCAAGAGGTCAATGCAGTTACAGTATTTTTTATAGACTGTAGTGTGATACCCTGCAGCAATGCAGAGCTTCTTGTGTTCACATTTACTCAAATAGTTCGGAAGAGGAAACTATTATTTTAGGGGAATTTCTCTTTAGCTTTTGAATTGTCCAGATTGTACACGTGAAGGTCATAATTGTTATGACACAAGCGGTTTACTACTTTTATTGCATATTAAAACAAACATCTTGAATGTAAACATCTACAGCTAGGAATGACTAACAGCTAAGACAATAATCAAGTTTTCTATGGAACCTGGCTAAAACTTAACAAACATCCTTATTGTGTAAATATCCACTCTTAAAGTGTATTCCAGCCAGCCGCTTTATGGATAGTTAAACAATAACAGCATTTTATTTAGTCATCTAATAACTTTTTCTTTCTCTTTAGACTGAAGACCTTGGGTTGTATGAATCTAGATGATCTCTCTCAGTTTGACAATACACAGCAGCTTTCTCTAGCTGCTTGGGGTTATTACTACGAAGATTATATCAAATTGTCCACTGGCATCAAGATCCTCCAGAAATCCCGGGGAAGCCGTGACCAGGACTACGAGATCCGGCTGGTCCACAGCCTTGCAGAGAGGCGTCTGAATGAGAAGTGGTCTGTTGGTACGAGAGATTTTCTTCGTAAATGTTATATTCCTTCACATCTGATGGTTTATTGTTACACTGGCATCTGTCTTTTCAGCGGGTGCTCTCATATTTGGCTGTACTGTGGCACTGTGCTTTTTGATAAGGGACCTCATGTTTTACGTTATTGGTGAGTTTGGAACAGATATTAGGTATATAACTATATTAATGAGTATACAAGTATGTATAATTCATATGTAATATTTCAGTTCTTTGAACAGATTCTTTGAATGAAAGTGACTGAAATATTTTTTTTTTTTAAATGATAAAAAACATTTACTACAAAACAAATTGCCTTTACATCTGGTCCGTTTTTTTTACAGGTGGAATAACTGTTTCCATCATAGCTTTTGTCTTCACCATCAAGTTCCTTTGCGAGCTTGCAGCCAGAGTGGTCAGCTTTCTCCAGAATGAGGATCCTGGGCGACGAGGTGACCGCAGCATCTATGACTATGTCCGGGGAAACTACTTGGATCCACGTTCCTGCAAAGTATCATGGGACTGGAAGGAACCACAGGAGGTGGGGCAGACGATGACCTTCAGGGTGCAGGTTTGTTCAATGCTCTTCTTTGCGACACTTGTGAAAAACCAAAAACATGCTAAATTCAGTGTTTTGTTGCTTCTTAGCTTTTCTACAAAAATGGGCAGCCTTTTCCTGCTCACCGACCAGTTGGACTGAGGGTCAATATTACCCATATTGAACTGGCCCTGGATATCCCAGTTACTCAGGAGGTCCTACAAGAGCCAGAGTCCAATGTTGTTAAAGTTGCCTTCACTGTGCGCAAGGCTGGTCGTTATGAAGTTGCCGTGAAACTGGGTGGACTCAATGTAGCCTACAGTCCCTATTACAAAATATTCCAGCCAGGTACAACCCACTTAATAGTCCACTTTTCAAAGTCAGGTCATGCAAGTCATCTAGAAACTATATAATTTATTTATTTTTTTTTTTCATTTTAGGAACTGTGGTCCCTTCAAAAACAAAAATAGCCTACCATTTTTCTACCCTGGTGCTAACAAATGGCCAGCAACACACGTTGCAGATCGAACCAAGGGATGAATATGGAAATCCCACAAGTAACTCCACAAGTCTGACAGATGAGGCTAACTACAGCGTCCATGTGTATTCGGTGCGAAAACAACCAAGTGTTCTACAATTATTATTTATGCCAGAATGAAAGCCATATTTTTTTCTTTGGTTCTCTAGCTAGGTACAGTAGATGATGAAAACTTGGAAGACTGCTATAGTAAATCCGTTTCACTCAACAAGCCGCAGTGCCAGGTCCTGCTGAGACTAACCCTGAAGAAGACTGGCTGTTTTAAGGCTCGGATCTCCTACAAAGACCAGCCACTCAGCAATGGGGAGTTTGACATTATTGTTCTCAGTGGTGAGCAATAGCCAACTTATCACACTTGTTTTTCCCTTTTCTAAAAAGTCCTGATCTATGTCATAATGTTGTTTTTTTCACCAAAGACATACTTGAAGTTCTGTTTTGTTTCATTCACACATGTTAAACACACAAACCCTGCATATTTAGAGGTCTTCTCTGAAACAGAAAACACTCTGTTTCACCTTGTGATGTCATGTGGATTGAACTGAATGACTATCTATTAAACAAAAGGTAAAAGGTTAACTGCATATCATCATAATGAAGGATTACACAAATTGAAAAATGTGTGAATGAAACAACACAACTCCAGGTTTGTTTTTGACAAGGTAACAACATTATAACATGGCGTAAAGCTCACAAGAGTCAATTTTGTGTAATATAGGACCTTTCCCTCAGAGTCATAGAGTTAAATTTATGCTCCAATGTGCTTTGAACAGAGAATGAGAAAACCTGTGTAGAGAAGAATGTGTCTACACCAGGCATCAGTATCTACTTTGAGGCCTACCTCTACAGCAGTGGGAACTACAGCAGCTCCTCGTGGCAGTTACCAGCTTCCTCTTTGCTGGCTCCTCAGAGAAGGCCCTCAATGGGAGACGAAGAGGATGAGCACGACTCTCCTGTGGAGGGGCAACCAGAGAAAGTCAAGAAACCAAAAAAGGTCTACTGTTACATATCGCCAAAGGTAACAGTCCATTTTCATGTTATCACCACCACCATATTTATCACAAATTTTTATTTTTCTTTATTCTTTTTTTTTTTTTTTTTTTAGCAACTGTCAGTGAAGGAATTTTATTTAAAAATTATTCCATGGCGCCTTTTTACTTTTCGAGTATGTCCTGGAACAAAGGTAAGGCTCTTTAAGGTAAAAATAAATAACTTAAAAGCATGCTGTAAAGTTAAAACTTGTGTCTTGTCCCAGTTCACCTACCATGGCCCTGACCCTGTTCATAAGTACTTAACTTTAGTGGTGGATGATGGAATACAGCCTCCAGTTGAGCTTAGCTGTAAGGATAGAAATATCATGGCTGCTACTTTCATTCGTTTCTTGCATAAAAATATTGGTAGGTATTTTAACCCTTAATCTAAATGGAAGACAAGCTCTGGATGATGGCAGTAATATAACCTTTTGTGTTCATGTTTGTCAGGTGGTTCTGAAACGTTCCAAGACAAGGTGAATTTCTTTCAGCGTGAACTCAGGCACATCCACTCCAAGAAACCTCGTACCAAGACCTGCCTAAAAATTGCCCGACATGCAATTCTTGATTCTGTTAGTATTTGAAAAAAAACATTGGACCTTATTCAAAGAGAAAAAGGAAAAAAAAAAGTTTTCTTCTTACAGTCTCTAAAGGCCACAAGAAACTTCTCGGTGTCCGACTGGAGTAAGAACTTTGAGGTTGTATTCCAAGATGAAGAAGGTAATAGTCACCTGACTAATACATTCTGCTTATGGATTAATACTTTGGCTTTAAATATCTGCCAATACCTGATATCAACTGATACTTGGCAAGAGTATGAAAATATAACTCATTTCCTTTAAACACAAACAGCATATGGTAAAAATGATCCAAACGTGTTTTGTAACTGTTATTTATCATTTTAAGTAACTACAGAACAGATTTTTAAAAGTACAAGTTTAACATCATGACATGTTTTTGGGCCAAAACATGTCAGTAAGTTGGTCAGTAAATTGTTTTATTACAATTTATAGACCTGCAAACATAGGGGCAGGAGTGCTTCTTGGATCTGTAGAAATTGTTCAGTGTAGGGACAAGTCTCAAATACAAAGTTGGCATTTGAAAAGTACAGAATAATTAAAAGACTTTATTACCACATGGCAGATAGTTAAAATCACGCCAATGCATTCGACCGTTCCCTCTTTATTAGGGCAAGCTGACAGTTTATAAATCAAAATGGAATATTGGCTGCACCAATATCTTGGAAGCAGACATCCTAATCAATTTTCAATATCAACACAGATATCCAATACCAGTATTATAGCAATGCATCCCTAATTCTCCTCAGCTTTATGCAAGCGATTTATAACATGTCACATTTTTCTGAAAACCTGTGTAGCTTTGGACTGGGGAGGGCCAAGAAGAGAGTGGTTTGAGCTCATTTGTAAGACCCTTTTTGACACATCTAACCAGCTCTTCACACGCTTCAGTGACAACAACCAGGGCCTAGTAAGTGACCCTTTGACAGGCTGCTCATCATGTATTATCTGTTCTTTGTGCCTTCAAGAACAGTATAATTTGTATTTGTAGGTCCACCCAAATCCTGATAGGCCTCCCCACTTGCGTCTTAAGATGTACGAGTTTGCAGGCCGTGTTGTGGGCAAGTGCCTCTATGAGTCTGCTTTGGGTGGAGCCTACAAGCAACTAGTCCGAGCCCGCTTCACAAGGTCCTTCTTGGCCCAGATTATTGGTCTTAGGATGAACTACAAGGTATGGAGCATTTTACAGCTCTTCTTAAGACAACCTGATATGTTTCTAGGAATTACAATGCATTTTTTTTACTTGGCTATATGTTAAAATTTGGTAACTGTGTTTTGGCTTTGCAGTACTTTGAAACTGATGACCAGGAATTCTACAAAACAAAAGTGTGCTTCATTCTAAACAATGATGTGAGTGAAATGGACTTGGTGTTTGCTGAGGAGAAGTACAGCAAATCGGGACAGCTGGAGAAGGTGAGGCAACAATTGGGATGGGACCTCCCTGATGTCATTGCACAAAAGATAGCAATAAACCAAACAAAAGAAACCATATTGTCTGTTTGGCAGAGTTTTAGAGTGCTTAAAGAGGGGGAGCAGTAAGTTTATATAAAGGTGGATGAGCTAAATGTGAAAAAATGGCCCTCTTTAAAGTCTGTTGCTTTGTTATAAAGCCCAATAACTCCAGGGGTATTTCCCCCTTTGGAGACACAATCCAGACTTACTTTGCTTTATTATAAGAAGCACATGTTACCATTACAGTATATTACATTTGAGGTGTTTTGCACTCACATTTTATCTGTTTCTATGTGTCTCAGCATGAGCCAAATATTGTGTAATAACATTGTATTTTATTGAATGGTTTACATTGAACTTGACATGAATGGCTGTTCCTGGACATGTAGGTGGTGGAGTTAATATCAGGAGGAGCTCAGATTGCTGTTACCAATGAAAACAAGATGCATTATCTGAACCTGCTGGCCCAGTACAGACTGGCCAGCCAGGTGAGAGATGAGGTGGAACACTTCCTGAAAGGTAACAGCATGAACTCATATGACATCTGATGTTAGACACTCACTAATCTAGTAATGCTCTAAAAATGTGTGTAATTTCTTAATTGCTTCCAGGTCTGAATGAGCTAGTCCCAGAAAATCTGCTGGCCATATTTGATGAGAATGAGTTAGAGGTCTGTGTATGGATTTGGAAGCAGATTAACAATTATATATTTCTTTATAAATAAAGTTTTTTTTTCTTTAGCTTTTGATGTGTGGAACAGGAGACATAAATGTACAGGACTTTAAAGCCCATGCTGTAATTGTTGGAGGATCATGGCATTTCAGAGAAAAAGTAAGACCATTGAAAATCTTTTCCCTATTCTTTTTGAATTGTACACAATGACTCAATCCTCCTGTCTCCTCTCAGGTGATGAAGTGGTTCTGGGCAGTGGTGTCGAGCTTCACTCAAGAGGAGTTGGCCCGACTGCTGCAGTTCACCACCGGCTCATCTCAGCTCCCTCCTGGAGGATTCAACACCTTGTGCCCCTCCTTCCAGATCATCGCTGCCCCAACACACAGCACTTTGCCCACTGCACACACCTGGTATGAGTTACACAATCGCACTTAGGCCTGTCACTATAATTACTATATTGTCTTATCATTCAGTAAATACATTTTGAGACTCTTTGCAACAGGCAAAAGGACCGATCAGACTCACTGATCACCCATGTTGTTAATTGATGGGCAGCTAGAGGCATATTATTGGCTTAAATTTGCCCATAGAATTACATTGATGCTAGAACTAGTTAGATTTTGGTCAAATCTGCTTCAGTGCACCTCTAGTAATACGATTAGATTTGAGTTCCAATATGAAGATTGATTATGTAGCTTCTATTGCTAATAATAATCATTTTCATTGTGTTATTTATTTCTTGCAGCTCATACTGTGCATTTACTGGGATTTTCGCATTTTACAGTTATTCTGTCAGTGGCTTAAAGTAGTTTCAATATCATTGTGGTATTTGCTGTACTATAGCTTTTTAATGTGTAATGTTACATTATATTCTTGTCTGTACAGTTTTAACCAGCTGTGCCTCCCAACATATGACTCCTACGAGGAGCTGCACAAGATGCTGAAGCTGGCCATCAGTGAAGGCAGTGAAGGCTTTGGGATGCTCTGACTCCTCCCTCTGCTGTGACTGTGGTTCCTGCACTGCCCACAGGTTTTAAATTCATCTCCATTTAACGGTGGACATCTCAGCAGAGCTTCAACCTGATCTCTGCCTGCTATCTACTGTACTCTCCGAATGAGAGGGCATCCCCAAAGCCTGCACTGGGACAGTACTCCCTCTAGTGCTACTGGATGTATATATATATAAAATGCTTTAGGGAAAAAGAACAGACATTGAAACTATTTAAAGGGTTACTTTTATTTTGGGTTCTATGAGCTTTCTTTTATATATTTGACTGGTTTAAGTTGGTGAGTAAAGGCCTTGAGTATTGCTGCTGTAACTGCTTTTTTTTTGCAAATGTAAGTGCAACAGCTGTTTTCAGTGACATGGGTGAGCTGTGCACCTGCAGCACTTTGGCCTTAACCGATCAGGGACTGATGTGTGTGTAAATATAAGACCTCACTCTTTCTTTATTTCACTACCTGTACATACTAATGAGTGTAAATATGTTCTTGTGTTTGGACTTTTACAGAGAAGGGATTTCTTCACTGCTGCACGTTTGGCTTGACACCGTATATATATAATTTATATTTGCGTTTAAGATGAAGGTGTTTTGTTTTTTTTAATAAGCCAAGCTATTTGTCATTGTAATATTGTATGTGTATGTAATAATTTATTGCAGTGTATGTTTATTCTTATGTATGTCTGAACGATATGTTTTTGTTATGTTTTATAACCTGCCTTATTCATGATCTCTGCCTCAGATTGTAGATCCAGGAAGGTGTGGAAGCCTGTGACACAAGCCTGGTAGAAATGAATAGCAAATATGCTGACATTTGGAATTGTGCACATCCAAACAGATGGAACAATTGGCTGGATAAAAGAGAGTAACCCTAGTGTTATACATGTTATGGTATTGAGGATTGTGTCTACTTGTTGTGGGTTTACCTCAGATTCTTCAAAGCATATGCATTCACTTGTAAATGTACAGTGTATGTTCATATAAAACACTCAATAGTTCCATAATGTTAGTACACTGAAGCATGATGGGAACAGAAAGGACAACAGGAAGAATTTGAGCAAAGGGCTAGTCTAACTGTTTCATTAGTTTTAATTATAAATCACCACCTCTTCAAAATAACTGAAGTAAAAAAATGTCCCGTTTGTAAGGCTGGCCTTTCCAGTGTTAGGTCCATATGGCTTTGTGGGTGGTGCAATGCTGACATGGTGTCCTTAGAAAAGATGAGAAATGCTGAATCTCACAGACAGTACTATAGGTGCATGTGCCTCATAGAGAGAGAGGGAAGGTCTTCTCGGTTTTGCTTAGCTTTCATTTACTCCTGTTCCATGTGTTATGTTTAGGCATTTTTGGATTAGTCTGCCCTTTTAGCAGTGTAGATATTGTGAAATAATGACCTATGCGTTTGAAAGCTGGGTTTTTTTTTTTTTTTTTTTAATGGCAAATCTCTGCTGATGAATGTTTTAGATTCTGCACTGCAGGTTCTTTAATATGGGAATAAAAACAATGGACTGAACTCTCATCTTATTGCTGTTTAAAATGTATACAATTATACTCACACACATTTTTTAGGATATATGATCCACAATTATGGTTTCTCATATCAAGTCCTTACAAAAACATTTTAATCAATTTTTTGTCAAATGTAAAACATGTTCTTGTTTGATTTTTGTTCCACCAGGTGGCGTTAGTTGTACGTTACATTTTCAGCATTCTTTCATGAGAACTTTCATCTGACAGATGCGTGCATCAGTAAATTATATGAGGCTTTCCTCATTTTAACATACAGGTTTTTAACTGCACTGAAATGTTGTTCCTTTGACAATAATAGTCCACAGTATGGCATAAAACAAAGCTATCTCCATGGAGAATGTTCCTAAGTATAGTTTTAAGTTTTTATTTCCATGGAATCATGTAAGTGATGTGTCATCTCCAAGAAGTTACAAACTGTCCCTTTAAAATAATCTCTTGTGTAATGGCCATAGAAAGCTAATGAACAAGATGTGCTTTGATTATAAATTATATTGCCCTCCATTCTTTTTCTCAATTGCCTTACAGCAGGGTCAGCACAGGCCTGAACACCATCTGAAGCAGACAGTGCAGCATCTTGAAGTACTTGGAGGTAAAAGTCCAGTTATTTGCTCTTGTAATGCACCTGTGGATTTGCATAATGTTCTCTCAAATTTCCCAGAGGAATGCTTTCTAAAAAGGGACCACAAATCTGAAAGTCATCGTCCGGCCCTCACTAAGGCTAATGTATGGTATGTATCCATTTCTTTAAGAATTTGTGGAGGAGCCATCTGCAATTATGCTGCTTATTTGTAACTTAGTTGGTGACACTAATTCCCCAAAAAACAAGAATCTGACTGATCCCATTTGTGGTATTTTGTTATAAATTGTCTCCATGTCTGTGCATTGTTCCAAGTGCTTGAGGACTGGAGTTAATTGGTGGTTCTTATCAAGAACAGAATTTACAATATCCAAACACCGCCTCATTTCCCATCTCTGAGTCAGACAACCTGCCTTCAGAGTGGTCCATCAGCAGGGCTGTGTCTATGATCACATGCAATTGTACACGGACAGCAATCTTCCCTGTGCAGCACAACATAGCTATTGTCCGAAGTATTTTTACAATGTGATTGGAAGGATTTTCTCGTGTGCTCTGCAGCCGTGCGGTTGTCTGCTCCCCATTCCAACATGCAGGTCCTCATTACCTGATTGGACATCGTTGATTAACTGCCAACTGGATTGGCTGCAGGTATTCATCATTTGTGGTGATTGGGTGGATTCAAAGGCCAATAGTAATCAGAGTTGTTGAAGCACAGGAGAGATTTGCTCCAACACAGAACTGGACAATAAACAGGAAATAGTCCCCTTAACTATTGAATGTACTGATTTGACTTACATGGAAAAGGTCCTTTGTTTAAAATTGTCCACACGTAAGGTCGCAGTCTGTTTGCGGGCATGTCCACCTTTCATTGTGAGAACAAAGCTCATCCCTCAGACACAACTGTGGGCCCCTAATTTGAACTACTTCAAACACTTCAAATTGCTTTCTGTCTGTGCTGCTTTCTGAAGTTTTGCTATAAAGGTTCAGTGACTTCCTTTTATTAACGCTGACAACATGACTCTGCACTGCAGTGGACATTACAGAGGCTTATATAGAAAAGGCACAGCATAGTGCTGACATGGGCTGGCCACTCACGCAGTCAGGAAAACACACAGTGGATACTGTTGCTGATTAAAGCCATTTTCTCTAGATTATTGGACATTTCACAGATTTTCTAATGCCCTGGTCAATCTTGTGTGATTTCAGTGTTGACAAGTGGCTCTCACACAGGGATACTGTGAATGCACAGTGGACATGAGGCCTTATGTAAAATATAAGGCCTCATTAAAGCCATCAGCTGAATCAGAGAAAGCCCAGGGCGCATGTTTTGAAATATTAGATCAATGTCCCCACATTACAGTGAAGCCGCAGGCGAGTGTGGTGCTCCCAGGCTCAAGTATTTGTGGAAAAGTGTTTGTGAGCAGATTAAGGGTCCCCATGCTCATGCCTGTCTGTATTATATATGAGACTGCACTAAGGCTATTGATTCATGGGGTTTGCTGTCCTGCTGGGATATGCAGCTGTATTCTATGTGCCGGGAAACTGTTTCACTATTATATTTCCCCTGTAAAGACAGACTCTGTAATGTAGACCGTCTAAGTGTAAACCACTCCTCTGTGCTGCTCCACCTCCAGTCAGCCTGCCTGTCACATGGAGATCTCTTCTCAATAAGACTCTCTATATAAGATCAAATTTTTCTTCCCATTACTGAACCATGCAGAGGTTAAGAAGACTTATCTTTTCCCTCTCTATGTATTCATTTCAGTGAGTGGGCCATTCAATAGGGTATAGATCTAGTCATCCAATTTCGAAGTCCACCTCATTTATTTTGATAGAGGAATAACATTTACATGAGATTCATACCACCCTGTAGTTGTGTAAAATGTGCCAAATGCGGTTGGCTCTTGCCTTATTTCCAACCACAAAGTGCTTCGGATCATGAGGTGGACATGAGTTAGTCCAGAGCAGAATTTAACCTCACAAAATATGTTTTAGTAAATCAACCATACAACACAAATCTTGTGACTATAGAAACTTGCAGGCTTGCCTTTAAGTGAATTATTTTATGACAAAAACACAACAGCTTGTTGCAAGTCGTCAAAACCTGGTTTGTCATCTCTGTGGGGAATGCTTTCATTCATAATTTCTTGTTAGCGAACAAGGTATTAAAAGGCTTTCATTGACCACAACCATGCAAACAACTTGAGTACAATAGTAGCCACATCTGGCCTGCATATGCGTCATCTTATTGTGTATGAGGGATTAGCAACAGCGCGCTGTGGCATGTGTTTACTGCACATAGCCCCTCATCATCACCTTTAACGTCTCTATAATGTGATGCTAAATCTGTCAGGCCTGGATTTGGACAAAGGAGCAGATTCATGGTCATGTGACCATTCAGGAAAACACACTAGCTAATCAAACCCATTTAGCATGGCACAGATGTCATTTCAAAGGCATGTACCATACAAAAAACCTACCTGAGGGAAATTGCTGATGTTGTGTTCCTTAGCACCAGATCCACTTTGGGCTGAGAAGTTGGCGGCCACCCCAGGGACCACCCCAGTGAGAGGGGAGCAGGGTGGGGCAGTGGTAAGCTGCATCCTATCATCTGCTGCTTCCAAACGTGCCCCAGACCAATTCCATGTGTCTTTTTTAAAACACAAAACATGTTCTCAGCTTTGTTGGATTCATGTTATGTAGTGATAACTGAATTTGTTCTTTTCAAGGTAACACGCAGGCAGGAGGGTTATTACATTACATAGAACCAGAATAGCTATTGAAACCCTACCTATCAATTGACAGAAAGAAAAATACTATAAATTATCTATTATTAGCTAATCAAATTGAGCGATGGTGCACAATAAGTTAAGCCAGGGGTTTCAAACCTGCAATCACTGGAGAGCTACTTTTACAACAGCGACGGCAGGCTTTGCATGTGGTACAGTTGGATATCTACAATCGCCTAAAGGATTACCGTAATTTCACAGCTATAAGGCGCACCGGATTATAAGGCGCAGCTTCAGTTACGGGTGCTTTTTCGTGCTTTTTCTGCATTTAACTCATACAAAACTCACACCGTTAGCCCAAGCATCCACAATCCATTCACGAATCGTAAACTTGCCCGGCGCGGCGTGTTCGCCGTCTGTCATCCATCGCTCCCGCGATGTTCGCAACTTTTAACCGTCTTATAGCCGTGAAATTACGGTATTAGGAACACCTGTTCAATTTCTCCTTAATGCAAGTATCTAATCAACCAATCACATGGCAGTTGCTTCAATGCATTTAGGGGTGTGGTCCTGGTCAAGACAATCTCCTGAACTCCAAACTGAATGTCAGAATGGGAAAGAAAGGTGATTTAAGCAATTTTGAACGTGGCATGGTTGTTGGTGCCAGACAGGCTGGTCTGAGTATTTCACAATCTGCTCAGTTACAGGGATTTTCACGCGCAACCATTTCTAGGGTTTACAAAGAATGATGTGAAAAGGGAAAAACATCCAGTATGCAGCAGTCCTGTGGGCGAAAATGTCTTGTTGATGCTAGAGGTCAGAGGAGAATGGGCTTGAGTGATTCAAGCTAATAGAAGAGCAACGTTGACTGAAATAACCACTCGTTACAACCGAGGAATGCAGCAAAGCATTTGTGAAGCCACAACACACACAACCTTGAGGCGGATGGGCTACAACAGCAGAAGACCCCACCTCATCTCCACTACAAATAGGAAAAAGAGGTTACAATTTGCACAAGCTCACCAAAACTGGACAGTTGAAGACTGGAAAAATGTTGCCTGGCCTGATGAGTCTCGATTTCTGTTGAAACATTCAAATGGTAGAGTCAGAATTTGGCGTAAACAGAATGAGAACATGGATCCATCATGCCTTGTTACCACTGGTTGGTGGTGGTGGTGTAATGGTGTGGGAGATGTTTTCTTGGCAGACTTTAGGTCCCTTAGTGCCAATTGGGCATCGTTTAAATGCCACGGGCTACCTGAACATTGTTTCTGACCATGTCCATCCCTTCATGACCACCATGTACCCATCCTCTGATGGCCACTTCCAACAGGATAATGCGCCATGCCATAAAGCTTGAATCATTTCAAATTGGTTTCTTGAACATGACAATGAGTTCACTGTACTACAATGGCCTCCACAGTCACCAGATCTCAACCCGATAGAGCATCTTTGGGATGTGGTGGAACGGGAGCTTCGTACCCTCGATGTGCATCCCACAAATCTCCATCAACTGCAAGATGCTATCCAAACAATATGGGCCAACATTTCTAAAGAATGCTTTCAGCACCTTGTTGAATCAATGCGGCGTAGAATTAAGGCAGTTCTGAAGGCGAAAGGGGGTCAAACACCGTATTAGTATGGTGTTCCTAAAAATCCTTCAGGTGAGTGTATTATCTACATAACAACAAACAAAGTTAGGCATTAAGTATTCATTTAGTTAGGCATTAAGTATTCATTTACAATGGAAATAGACATGTGATCAAATTTGAATTATGCAGTGTAACATGTATAATTCCTACATTCTTTGGGGCGTTACTTTGAATAGGTAGAGAGCTGTTGGTGATCCCTGGGTTACACAATCAACCATTAACCAAACTTATTGGTTCAAACCTTGCCCAAATGCATACTGTTGTTGAGTACACAGGCAAGACACAAAATAAATAAAAATAAAACACTAAACTGATTTCTACTTAAAAGTCCTATATTACATTACATTAAACTCTTGTGAGCTTTAAGCCATGTTAGAATGTTGTTACCTCATCAAAAATATACCTAGAGTTGTGTTTTGTTGCATTCACACATGTCTGAGTAATCCTATAAGTCTGTCTACATCTCCAAAGCTCAAAATGCTCTGTTCTACCTTATGATGTCATGAAGCGGTAGTTTACAAGTTAACAGCTACCTACCTTTTACCCTTTGTTGAGTAGAGATTTGAAATTGGAGGGCTGAAATCATCCAAATTAGTCTAGTGAAAGTGTATGGCGTTTAAAAACATGGCGGAGCACTTCCTGTATTACCACATGACATCCCAAGGTGGAAAACAGCCAGAGTTGCAGTGTTTGTGTTTTAAACATGTGTGAATGAAACAAATCACAACTCCAGGTATGTTTGTGATGAGGAATCAATATTATAAAATAGATGAGAGAATAATATGACTAATATATATGAACTTGTCGTCATAATAATGTCATCAGAATCCAATGCTTGTAACGAGCTGTGGTTGAAAAGAGAAAACTTTGTACTCAAGTAAAAGTACAGTTACATGGCTAATAATGTGCTCAATTACAATTATGAGTCCTGCTGCCAAAATTGTACTTAATTAAAAGTGAAAAGTAGTACATAGTAGTACATGAAAAATACTGCTCAGAGTACAAGTTATAAATTACTTTTTAACCAAATTTTAAAGGCACTTTAAATCACACTTTACACAAAACCTGATCAATCAAAAGAGTGTAAAACTTAGATTACATTGCTAGAATTACACTCGAGTACAACTACAGGTTTAAAAATCCTATGCCAAAAATCTGCTCAATTATAGTAATGTTAATATTTGTACTTTCCAGCCCTGGTAAAGAGAATATGATGAAACCCCTCCATGTTGTTTACTCTATAGTTCATGTGCGCTAGTACTGTCAGCCACCCAAAGTGCTGATGAGCATACCATCCAGGACACTGCAGAGGTCCCATACACCGAAGCAGATGAGAGAGGCCGCGGGCATGGCAGCACTGTTTGTTTTGTTCAGGGTGCGAGCCATCTGAGAATCGGACTGTATATTTGTCTTTAGCACTGACTGGTTAACGCGCGGCCTTAGCACTGGGACCCCATCAAGGGTCATCACACTGGTTATATCACTACCCATTTACTATTTTACTCTACCTCCAAGGGACACGAGTTAAAAGAGTTCTTCTCCTAACACAGCGGCCATTCACAGATCTGTTTACATGAGTAATAATATGAGTCATGCTTTTGGGGTAATTTGTTTTTACGCTATAGGAAAGACATTCTTGTTTGCTTAATGAGCGATTACTCTAAGATAAAACTTATGCGAGGAAGAGGAAACAAAGATACATTTGTGTTGGGCAGTTTTCATCAGGCATATCCAATTTTAAAATGACAGGCTAAAGCAAAACAGACATTAAGATCCAAAAGGGCCTGTTGAGGTCAGCTGTATCAGTGCCTATCCACGCTCCCAGCTGAAAGACAGAGCAGAGACGCGCTGATAGGGTTCACGGCTGTTTGCTTGGTTTGGCCTCAGATGAGGAAAAGGCCCTTCAGGACATTGTCCAGGCTGTGGACGACCTCTTCCTCATCTGTAGAGACACTCGAGACGTTATTTCACTACTTCTTGTTTTTCATTTGGGCCATTTACCTTGTCATCATAATCAGTCAAACACGTTATTATAAGACGACACATCCCTACTATTTTCACTCCTGCCAACTACAAAACATGTTTCAAGAAAGTGATGGAGTCCCATAGCTCCAAAGACATAGTTTCACATCATAACAACCCAAATGCTTCAGAAGGACAGACATTTAACAGTCTTTGCACAGTGGGAATTGTAATAGACATGATCTAAACCAATATGAAAGTCCAATATAATAATGTAATAAACTCCACACATTTCTGTTATACCACATAAATCTAAAATGTGCCTTTCTAACTAATCAACTACTGAAAAGATAACACTTACAATGAGTTGATATGTCTCGACTATTATTTACAACAGTTTGAACAACACAACATGACAACAGACAACAGATGCTAAGTTTCCTTCAAAGGCAATGTGGTTTGATTTAAAATTCTTTGGTCCCAAAACATGAGCAGCCACAAGCTTTCCTTTTTAAAAATATATATCCTTTTCTCTCTTCTGCTTTTGATTTAAAATGAGGTCCTCAATAATGTTAACAGTTTGAAATGTAGAAAAGTATTCTCATCACGCACTGGATTCTTTTGTATTTCTGTGTATATCTACATAATTCAGCAATATTTTGTGGCTTCAAAAATGTTTCATCACAAAAGAATTTGCCCAAGATCTTGTCTTGTGGGGGTTTAGCATAAGAATAAACTTCCAAGTAAATACAATATGTAACACTTAAGTTTTCAGTCGGCACTCACGGATACCTTGGATTTATTAGCGTATAAATATAAAACATTCCACTTCCCTGTCTTTTGCTGAAATGACATAATAGCCACAGTTATGCAACAAGAGGAGTTCCTGGGTGTTTGTGACAAGGAGATGGAGCTATTTTCTGTTTAGTTTTTATAATTAACAGCTACCAGGTGGCTTCCAGAT
This sequence comes from Periophthalmus modestus, assembly GCA_019594935.1. Lineage (NCBI taxonomy): Eukaryota > Metazoa > Chordata > Actinopteri > Gobiiformes > Gobiidae > Periophthalmus > Periophthalmus modestus. The sequence continues at coordinate 15,943,737 of JAIEZT010000068.1, read as the reverse complement.
GTGCTCAAACGCACAAGTATAGTATTTGATAGGGACTTCAATGGTGACCGTATCCGGCACTATCCATCTTGACAGTGACCTAATAAGAAAGAAGAAGAACTCTACAAACATGGAATTCTTCTTCATGCTAAATGGTGGACAAATATTTGGGCCTTCTGGGAGCAATCACAGCCAAACTTCTCACCACACCCCATTAATAGACAACGTGAACAAATGACAGTGGAAAACCATTATAAGGTTTAATCCCATTTACATTGTTTGCTCAAAGATGATGAAAATGTGTAATGTGTATATAGCAAATCTAGCGCTGTGCACTAGCTGGGTATGAGGTTTAAAGGTGCACTGTGTAGCTTTTCTGATGGATGGGCTGTAAACTTGGTCTCAATGAACATGTGATTGTTTTGCCTGGGATATTCCATGGAAACTTATTTATCTCCATGGAGACAAGCCACCCAGGCCAGTTTGATCTGTTTAGAGGTGAAAAATGTCTTACTTGCATTTAGGAGGAACTTTTGAACTATTTGTTATCACTATAGTATATGCCATGCACTAATGTGTTAATCCTTATTCATCTGGACTTGTTTTGTAAATAACCCAGCACTTTGATGACTCAATGATCAATGATCACCAGCCTGTCATAGAGGCTAGAGCCAATCGGCTATGACCAGATGTGGGTAGTACTCAGTTACATTTAATTGAGTAACTTTTTAAAAGAAATTCTACTTTTCAGAGTACTTTTCTAGAAGCATTCTTACTCCTTCTTGGGTAATATAATTTATTGAAGTAACAGTACTCTGAAGTCTACAAGTGACAAAAGCTTTATGTTGACAATATGAAATGAGTTTAAAGTTTGTGTTTCTTGCCCCGTTCTGTCAGATATACTTTTGGTTTTCTATTTTTTGAGTCTATCCTTTAAAAACAGCAGATTTTGTAGTTTATTTATTAATGTTTTGTTCTTCCAATTACATTAACTTTAAATTATAAATCAGATGTTACATTCCAACAGTTTACTCTTTAAGTTACTCTACTTTTTTTTACTCCTCCTTGAGTAATTTCTTTAACCACCACTTTGCACTTCTATTTGAGTAATATTATGTTGAAATAACGTTATTCTTACTTACAATTTTTAGCTACTCTACCCATCTCTGGCTATAACCTGCTCCAAGACAAAAGTAGGTCACAAGAAATACAGTATTGTTATTGACTTAGCTTTTATCACATTATGCTCAAAGACTCCTCAACATGATACAGAGTGAGCCAGTGTTGAATCCACATATTTCCTCGAGTTGTATGTAAACATCCCTCACACGCTGCACTTACACGTCCTTACATACAGCCTCTGATTGATTCCACTGGGCTATCTTATCTCCAGGTCCGTACCCTTAAGTAGGAACAGTTGAGGGACAATTTTATGAGCTTATCGTTTTCTTAACAGTCTGGATAATTGTAACGCCTGTCAATGTGTATTTTTCTTCTCAGCTGTCACCTTGTTTTAATTCATTTCCCAAGATAGTATTTTCTTTGCATAAACATTGGTGCAGACATTGGAAAGTTGGGGAAAAAAAGGAACTGGCTTAATTTTAGTCCACTTACTCAGATTGTAGTTATTACACTATTATAATTCAGTTCATAAGAAAAGAGGGTGGTAGGGTTATCAGAAGTATGGAAAATCAGATACTAATCGATACTAAAACTAGGATCGAAACTAGATACATATTTGAGCAGGTATACATTAAAAACTCACATTCATAGGACAGAAATTAAACTGTTCTGAATAGCTTTAGAATGATCTTCAGCTGTATCAGAGCAAGCAGACGACAAGACTATTACAAGCTCATGGGCCACTATGGAACATATCTGGACCACTGAGGGATTTCACAAGCATAACACCACATGGTAATATAAAGAAAGTTATTTTTAATGCAAAAATCACATTATTAAGGAATAGTGTTTTTATTATCATCGTAGTATCCGAATTGGTATTGAGTATCAAGTCTAGTGTACTATATGTGGTACATGTTAATATCCCCTGTATGCACCATTACAAAGTTACTTTTATATTAACATCTCTGAAATTATTTTCTTGAGCTATGCTGAGTCTAGGTTAGAACACAAGGGACAATAATTTGATACATCTGTTACTTTGCTTCAATTTGACAACCCCATCAGTTTGCAAAAAAAAATTAAAAATTTAAAATTAAAAAGTGTCTGCATGTATGGTTGTCCATATGTATTCCTAAGCCAAAAGTTGTTGGAATATTCTTCTGCTACTTCAAACTTCTATAATTGACACAATCTAAAGGTCAGAAGCCTATTACATTTTGTCTTTTCCTTGTTTCACATCAATCTGTCCAGATGTATTCCACCTCTATGTGAAGTCTTGAGGGTCACTTAGAGCAGGAAACTCACCTCTTCTGGCACCTGAGCCTGTTTAGCAGCATGTCTGTCTGCAGGCTTATTAAAACTCAGCTCTCTAATGAACGCTGGGCCTTGATGCCTGCTGGGTGCTTAGTGCTGCTCAGGAGACAGGGCTGTGGGCACATGGGGCCTCTCTTCCTGCTCCCTGCTGAGCTCCTCACTCACACTCAGCTGTACTAGCATCAACAGTCATACCAATACTTTGGCACTTAAGTCTAGTTCAAGGCCAGGCTGCTGCATATCCATTTCATCTGTGTTGTATTGTTTTTTATAGGCTTGTTGTCATTTTGGCCTGCAGCTGTTCTAGCAGTCGTCCCAATACTTTCTCTCTAATGTCTAGTTCTGGGCCAGGCTGCTGCATATCCATTTCAACAGCAATGCTTTGTTTTTTATAAGCCTGTTGTCATTTTGGCCTGTAGTGATTTAAATCCCTCTGTTGCAGTTTTGGGAGATGTGGGAGGACAAGGCAGTCCCATATGTAGCGACTGAAACTTACAAACCATGACTTCACACTCCACTGAGAAGTTGCCAATTTCAGTGCTGTATGTTTGTGTATTAAGGAGGATGGATGGGGCTCGATGTGGTGCGGACTTGTGGACAGTGTTGCACAATGTTAGGTCCAGGCCAACGGCTCCCTCAGGGATGTGATTTACGAGCTGGGCACTGACCAGAGACATCCAGGAAGTAGGGCCTACTTAGCACATCTCTGCAAGCCATATTGCTATAAAGAATTAAGAAGCTATTTCCTCTCTGTTTTGGAATATGCACGATTTCACTTCTGTTTGAATGTTTATTTTTAGGAAATAGGCTTGACATAATTATGAAATCGTCCAAGATATTAAAATGCTCTAGTAGTAATAATAGTAATAGTAGTTGTCATTGAATTTTTGGGGACTGTTGAGTTTTTCCCCTCTCTGTGCCCAAATGCTAAAGTAGTTTTATCCCATTGAGAAAACTACATTAAAGTTATTTTTATTTCAGTTTTACCCTCATTAACCTGTTATATTTTTTGTCACTTAAGCTGTTTTTCTATCCTGTGTCTCTCCTTATATAATGTGTTCCTAATCCCTGGTACAAGCCTGGAGTAGAATATGATGTTCAAAGAGATGTTTTGAACTTGCCTGATGAATGGTGTGGTCTTTTTGACAGAGACCTTGGAACAGACAGGTCAGTGCAGTCGGTTAGCTCTCTCCCTGCACCTCACTCGCTCCCATAGATTCCATGCTCATTACAATGTTTGCATTGATAGTCGCTGTGTATGCTGGGCTCAAATTGACTCTTTGTTATACACGGATGTTGATGTTGACCCAGTTGCCCTTTCACCCTGACTGAAGGGATCCCCGTTTGACATCAGCGACCCATAATTAGCAAAAAGCTGTGGCAGCGGACACTTTGAAGTCATCTCTGCTAATTGTATGTCATTCTCGTTTTCCTTGAAACTCTCCCACTTTAAACATAACCCCGAGTACGAGCAGGCCGCCGTGTTTCCTGGACTAAATGGGCTATGCAGAAAAGGTTTAATGACTTGAAAAATAACAAATTTATCATGCTTAATGGAAAGCTATTCAGGTCAAATTGACATCATGCAGGGGGTTAAATCGCATCATAACTTTCTAGCACTCGACCTTCACAGTTAATTGAGGGCAGTGAAGAAGATGTTTCATTCAGCTAAAAGTTAAGTCACATGGTTCTGAGCTTGCAGTTAACAGAGCAAAGAGCAGTATGGAGAGCAGCTGCAGCCACACACCAGTATTACAGGAAAAAAGCTACCTTCAGCACAGGAGCAACAGTGAGCAATTAGCCTGGTAAAAACAACAGGCATTCCATTGTGGTGTGTGGGTTTGAGACTGGAAGGCACATGTGTCAGAAGTGAGTCAGCTACACAGCTAGACTTACGCATCACTAATTCCCAGCAGCGAAAGTGCTTAGAATTACTCAGACTACTATCAGATCAACAACCCATTAAGTACACCCACATTATTCTTTGACTGACTCACACATGAAAACAACTGAAATGTAAACTATACAAGCCCAAAAACACCAAACTTAAAAACATTTTCAAACTCGATTTCGGATACTGAAGAATACACTTGATACTTAATACCAATTCCAATACCTCGGTGATAGTAAAAACTTTTTGTCTTTTTTAGACAGTAGAGTATCTGTTTAATCCCTCAGTTATCCAGGTAGGTGTAGTCAACGTGGTCTTATACTTGTTCTGGTACAGTTCAAGATCATTCTAAAGCTGTTCAAGAAAGATTAATTTTTGTCCTGTGTGTTTTTAGCATCTGTACCTGTATCTAGTTTCAGTACTAGTTTTAGTATTGGTTAGTATCTGATAATACTTTTGACAACCCTACTAAAAATAGTAGTCTCACAAACATCTTTACTGACTGTTATCAACAAAACGTTATGTGCAAACTGAATGATTTGTGGCACCTATAGCAGTCATGTTCCACTGTACTTGTTTTTGAATATATGCTTTTTAATGTTATTGGACTGATGTGTCAAATGAAAAACCCTTCAGAGGGCCATAAAGGTGCTTCGTGGTGAAACAACATTTCTCCCATAATTGTGAACAATATTTTTCAGACTCAGAGGCCCTTGTTAACAATAAAAATGTAACAAATCATTATATCATCATTCACAACAATAATACGAGTAGATCGGCGCAGGTCATATGGGACTCTGATGTATTCCCTTTTTGTCAGTTAGCCAGTGTTAAGTAATCACCTTCAGTATGACAAGAATGTATTCGTGTTAGATGGCTGGCCAAGCTATATGAAGGCTACAATGAAGGCCAATCAACAAATGTAGTAAGACTGCCACCACCACACCAAACAGTTGTCATTACATATATACTGTTTTATGCATACAGTTGTTGAGTAGATTTGTGTAATGTGTACTTCTATTTGCAGTGGCTGGATGGTGGATGCTGTTTGGGAAAGCCAAAGGCAGTCATTTATCACTGAGGGAGGACTTAATGGCACTAAAGGCGCTGGTCCAGTTTGCCTTCTGACCAGGTCACCACACTGAGGGAAGCACACCAGGAGCCTGAGGTGAGCAGCCAGGAAAATTAGAGTAAAAGAAGAAACCAATGATCTATTACACCTATTAAAGCCTTGGTCTATACTCTCACGGAGCCAAGAAAAGGTGATGACTAACAGTCCAGACTTTACAAGAATGCAAAGGGCACAGCTCCCTCCCACTCGTGTCCGGACATAAATAGCACTATTTATTCACACTGTGATTGATTATAGATAAATGAGAGCAGCTACGTCTCCCTTTGGCTGTACTTTTAGTAAATGCACAAATCTGTTAGGTTATAGCCTATTGTGATTGGAGCTAACACCATCCACACCATGAGGCCAATCCAGAGACATTTATCATGCCCAGAGTGACATCATTGTTCATGGGAGACACTTCTAAATCACCCTCAAGGACAATAGCTGCATGCAACACTAATAAAGTGAAAATGGAGTGTCTAGGAAACTTTTACACAACGTTTTTTTTTCCTGACTGACCTAACCGAAGCCATTGGCCACGGTGGGCTGTGTTGTATTCAGAGGGCAGCCAATTAGGATGTCATAGATCACATCTTTTTTATTTGAAAACCAAAACTGAATCTGATATCCCTAAGTTATTGCCCAATGCTTTATACACAAAAGATTCAGTACTTCTTTAGAATCGATGACTAATATGATTTCATTAAACATGTTACCCAGATGATAACAACCAGATACACTGTGGGACACTATAACTTTTCTGGTGGAAGGTCCGCCATCTGCTTGTCTTTATAGAGATGTCTGCCTGGAACGTTGTATGACAGCTCAGATCTGCGGAGATGCTGGCCTGCTAACAGTTAGAATGCATGTTTTTCAATGTATTTTCTAACACTATTGTGCAAACTGATAGATTAATGTCATACTGTGGAACATTCCATGCAGAGCAATAACATCTCCCAAGACTATTACTAATACTTAACCTGAAGTTGGCTAAGAGGGCTCATTTATTTTCTTGAGTATTCAAACAGCAATCATAGATGTTTGAATCATGCTTATTAAAAGAGACAACAAGAGCTTTGTCTATTTCTTTCTACATCACATTCTTAGACATTAAGCCTAATTTGATGCATTTGGCAGAGGAGTAAGCACAAATCCATCCTTCAGTCCACAACAAAGTCACGGAATTCTTCCATTGGACCTAAAAGTGAAGTGCTTAATCTAATCATTTTTTCCCTTGTAGGATTCATTTACAAGCATGGCACTTTATGCTATGGCCAACATCTCACACCCATGAATGAATTAGCCCATGACTCAGCTATAAAGCATTACACAGTATGTACATTGCATGCTTGCTATGTATTGTTGTCAGTTGTGAGAGCATATTGTTAATGTCCCCTACCAAAAACCAACAGAAATCTTTCTAATGCTTCCAGAAGTAAATATTTGTATCTGAAAGAGGCCAAAAGGAGATGGCTGGACTAAGTAACACCCTAGTGACCTACTTCTCTTACCAGTCGACAGCAGCTCATTTGTACGAGCTGGGAAAGACCCTGTAGTGGTCGGCCTGTGAGCACTTTGCAGCCATCCCACTCTATCTCTCTCTGTTTCTTCTACTTAACATACTGCCCGACCTCTTGCTCAACATGATGGAGGTCTCTTGTAATGCATGTTCCATGGAAATGCTGTCATGTCCAATTCCTGAAAAATATGTCAATTACGAAACAACTAATTTTGGGGTTCAACTTGCCAAATAACCCTGCACCTTATTCCACCAAAAACTGCTCAATGCCCAGGTCATACAATGAGGCTATTATGCTAGCTACTGGGCAAGAGGAAACAGACTTGCATGCTTTGATGCGGTAAAAGGTAGCTAATGAAGAGATTGACGTTTCTTGTTGGTTTGCTCCATTGAAAGTCATTACAGAGGCCAATTCAGATAGATCGCTTAAAATTCTAGAGCGAGGCCTGTAAGAATACGCTGTTGATGCTAGCCTATATACTGAAAGACCTACATTCTGGGGGTAATGATACTGTTTGGCTTTCTAATGGGTACACTTGAACCCTGACCCCTCCACTCATTCAACATCCCAAAGCGTTCATTCAGCCCGCCAGCTGCTATATGGATGCAAATGTTTCTCTCCCGAGATATACTGGTAGGTAGAAGTGTGAAGTGGCCTCCTTTGATTATTCACTAGAAGCAAGGAGGTATTAGAAAGCGTGTTCAAATGGTTCAGTTGCACAAAGTGTTCTGAACTCATCTGGAGGACTCTGCATCACACACATGCTTGTTTGTGTCCAGTGTCCTTTGTTGTGGTCATTCAATGTCCACAGTCACAATGATTTTTGAATGGGTCTAAAGCGAACAAAGATAGCTGGTAAGGCTTGAAGTTGAGATTGCAATACAGTCATCTCTAATCGACAATTACATGCAAAGGTCTTGAGTGGTCTACAGCCAATCCTCAGTAAAGATTTTTTGGAGAAGAGTTCTTCTCTTAAATAGAAAAACACTTTGTTCCTCATGTGGTAATACAGGAAGTGCTCCACTGTGTTGAACTGAACTCTGAACTGAACACACCTTCAATAGAATCATTTGGATGATTTCAGGCCTGAACTGTCAATCTCTACTGAACTAAAGGTAAAATATTTGTCTTAACTTGAAAACTAGCACTTCATAACATCACAAGGTGGAGCAGAACATTTTGAGCTTTGGAGATGTAGACAGACTATTAATAAAAGATTACTCAAACATGTGTGAATGCAACAAAACATAACTCCAGGTAATTTTTGAGGATTATAACATGGCTTAAAGCTCACAAGAATCACTCTTGTGTAATAAAAGGACCCGTAAAACATTGTTGAGCTGCTGCAAGGCTCCTTCTTTAAAGTTAGGTATTAATGAAATAATAAGTTTGTAGACATTTTTCTATTACAAAAATATCTTTTTTGTAGATCTACAAAAAATATCTAAGGCAATGTGTAATCCGGGCCACTGCCCTCCATCTGAGTGTTTGACATCACAGTTTGAACACACCTAATTAACAGAATGTGTTTGTCTTACCTCCACTTTCATAAGAATTTGCGAAATGCAATGCACTTATGATCCTGTTTGGTTTGGAAAATGATAGGAGTGGCTTGCGTGTCATGCCGGAGTGTTGAATGAACTCTTTGTGTCAAAGCATTGGTCAAAGCCAGGGACATCCTTTTGGTATTTATTCTAGAGTCCCTCCAGATGCAGCAAACTGTGTCAAACTGGGCCACACTGCCTGGGATAAAGCTGCTTTCATAACAATGCTCCTTAGGGCCTGGGTTATAACATGATGCAGAAAAAGGATCAGGCAGTGGCTAAAACCAGCTGCTCTCTTTCGTCTGGTCAGTCCAACATGACTGGAGCATGGCCCGGTCACGCTGGAGGAGACTGGGGTCAATGGAGCTTTTCAAACAGACCAGTGCCACGAGGGCTGGGTGAGAACCTGTACAGTCATAAGCCGCCTTTTCTAATTATATTTTCTCTACACCAGGCTGGCCCCAACTGTTACTGTTGATGACTTTAGAGCAAACCCTATCAACTTTTAACAACACTTCCCTTATGGTGCGTCTCACAGGTGACTGCCCTCTTATTTTTCTCCCCACTTTGGCTGCAGGTTGGTGATGCTAACGTTTGGGTTAATACGACCATTTTATATTTGTAAATAACATAAATAACTTATTAAACGTGCACACAGTGAAATTCTAGTAGGGGGTCAGCTACCTGTTTTTTTCATGGCCATATTGCTTTACCTGGAATGTTCCACAGTATGCTATTAAACATTAAACATAGAATGCCATTAAACATACGCATCTTGTACTTATTCATTACAGATGCAGTTGCATGAAAATAGCTCACTGTGAGCTATAACTTGGCCTGGCGTCACCTCTCCATACTGTGGAACACTCTAGGAATAGCTATAACTTCTCCATGGAAACAAGAAGGTAACAGACCCTCTACAAGAAAGGTTACACAGTGCACATGCTAAATAGCATGTCTGATTTTGTGTACTAAAGGTTAATAAATAAAATATTGTTTATATGCTCACCGGTAAGATTTTAATTGGTTTTGCAAAGAATTTAATTTCAGTTCTCAGAATCATGACAAACTTTTTTTTGAATGGACTTTGTAATTCAATTTCTGTAGTGGCTGGCTGCTCCACTTTTACTGACAGATGACTAAAGCACTTACGTGATCAGTTTTTGTAAACCTTACCTCCTGCTTTATCTCGCATGCCGCCTTCTCGTCTTCCTCCATGCTGCTGCTGCTGTGTATTTTGGACAGCGGATCAGAACGTGGTAATAACACAGCCCGGGGACCACTCAGGAGACGGCGTGCATCTCTGTGGCTTGAATGAGGAGCGGGAGCCAGGGATCTTAGGGGGAGAAGGAGAAATGTGTTGTTTCCAGACAGTCATAGGGAAAGTGATGAGGCAGCATGGGCTAAGGACTCAGACAAATGCACTGTGTTACATAAGCTGACCAACTTTTCCAAGGTTTCACATTCAACTTCCCTCTACCTTTTCACTACTGTTTTGCCTCTCTGCATGCATCTGCTCTGAAAGCCTTAAATCATACTATGTAAACATCTTTAGCTGCATGTATTACATTTATGATTCTGCTTTATAATGACACAACTCAAATGTAATGCATTCACAAGCTGGTCAAAACCCCATACACAATATAGGCATGTAACAATTATGACCACTGTGGAGTCTTAAATAACTTGTCAACTTACATTTAGATTGATGGTAATGCTTAGGGCAGCTGCTTTGAATCTAGCGTCCTTTTTAGTCCTTGTCAAAAAGACGCACGGTGACATGATGTAACTTGGCAGACGGACGGGAGAGAGTGCGGGAGAGCGAGTTGTTGGTTGGCGGTTGGTGCAACAACGCGCAGCCGACAAAGGGGGAGTTTCCTGACTTACAGAGCGTGCGGATCCTTTCCAAAATTCCCGGTGACTTCAGATCCAAGGAGGTGGGTGATATGTATGGTGTGGGAGCACGCTTGCTACTCTCTCCAGTCCTTTCACTTGGAGCAATAGAGGTTGTAGTAGTAAGTGGAGCCTGAGCAGGAGTCCTGACTGGAGCCAACGCGCAGCTTTTCATGTTCAACAAAACACATGGAATAATGTTAGCTTGAATTATTTGCTTTTCAACGCTGGATAGGGGAACATTTTTGGACTCTCGTGTGACGTTATTTCGAGGTATTTTTACACCTTACTTTGACATTATGAAGAAATATCCATGTTTTATTCCTGGGAGAGGATGACGTTTCATTGAACTACTTGCTAATTTGTGTTTTGTATGCTAACGGTTAAGTGGTTTTGCTAGTTTGGGGTTGCACGCGCTCACTTTTTTTTTCGCGGTACTTTTTCAAAAATTAGCTCAAAATGAAACGCGTGGGTGTTGCTGTTTTGATTATAATGGCCGCTGCTACCATAAGATGCGGAGATAGCCAAAGTGACTCAACAGGTGAGAGGAGGGAAGGCGCACAAGAAGATAGGCCACTTTGGGAACAACAAAAACAACACAAACACCAATTAAGGAGTCAAGGTCACTCAGCGAGGGGGCCAGGAGAGGACACTGCCCTTTCCCCGGGGCAAGAGGCTGCTGCAGACGCCTCCTCTTCACCTCGGAGTGTCAGACAAGCTCCGAGCCAGAGCCAGCTCTCTCCACAGCAGAGAGGCAGAGTGAACCGCAGGCAGAGCACCAGGCAGGGCGCCGCTGGCACCACGAGGAAGCTCATTGGGTAAGGAATACAGCCAAGACATACTGTACGCGCCCAACCACTCAACTTTTAGGCCAACTTGTACGGAATTATAATGCTATTAGAGTCAAATGTTGCCCACGGTTAAGTTTTTAGTCAGTACAAAATATCCAGTTACCCAAGCAAACAAACACATGACATGGCAATTGCGTGAGTGCTGCAAAGTGAGGCAACAACTATTCTAACTATAGTATTACCATGTTTTTCTCAGGCCTACATCATAATTTTGTCTTGATTCATGAACTCTCAGTAGCTGTCAAGGCAACTACGACTATCTGCTTCTTTTAAGAGTTCACACTTCACTATGATTGGTTAAATTCACCTGTCCCTCTCAGAGCATGACAGAGGCTGACCATTAGGACGAGTTAATGGGGCAAAATGTTATAAAGCATAGAGCTGCATTAAACATAGAATTACAAAAACACAACATGCCAATTTCTCCAAGAGAACTGTAGCAAAAATCACATCACAATTTGATTTTTACCATCATACCCCGAAGCCACACTGCACCACTCAGTACAGTGACTTATATCAAGCGTCATCATACATATAGAACAAGTGGCACCAAGGCCAGGACTAATGAAAATTAACCTCTGCAAGACCAAACAAATTAGACTAAGCTGTCCAAGCTGGTTATGTTAGAAAGGCTTCCTAATTCTAGACTACTGTATATTGAAAGTTTCTGGGGCAGTCACATGTCAAAATAATCTCATGTTAATAACTTGTAACACATGGTTGAGCTTTTGAGGCGCTTTGTCAATCATTCTTACCCCATATTTCAATTTTATTTTAGAAAAGACACTCTCCAGCATGTGTTGTTTTCCCTGACTTCATCCACGACTTCACTGCGCTCATTGATTTATTTGGTATTATCCTAACCACACAAAATAGCTCCACTGTCCCTTGTATTCTTGAAAATAATTTGTGTGACCTATTATATTGTATGGCTTACTGTAAAGTGTTAAAGTTGGTGCCCCATTTTAGCCAATAATTTCCTTCCACAGTGATGATGTAACTTCTGTAACCACATAATTGACCACAAAGTGTTGTCTAGTAAATACAAAAAGAATCCTCATTTGTGGGAATCTGACCAGCACATTTTAGACATGGAAACGTAAGGACATCTAAGCTAACAAATACTGATACAATTAGCTCTATTTGTTTAGGCCTGTTCAACCATTTAGTACCACATGATGAATCCCGTTTAAACGGCTTGGTAAAGAAGAATCAATTACACCACTTGAATGTCTGCGCCCCATTTTGGTTCTTTTGCCCCTAGCCCTGTTCCCAGTGGTTGGTGATCAGAAACACCTGTTGCAAGGCTTGCCACCTCTATGTCAGCAATGCAATTGTCTTGTGTTTTATCTTGGAACAAAACAAAGGCATCAAAGTACATGATAGCTTGTTTCCATATTGTGAATCCGTTGCATCCACTGTAGTTTGTTCCACTGGACAAAGTATGATAATCACAGGATGGAGACTGTTTACATAATAATCAGGCGGGATTTGAGCGGCTCACCTTTACAGACAATGTAATGTCAATTTATTGCCTGTTTTGTTTGTCATGCTCTGGCAGTTGGGATATTATCATTTATTTGGCCAGTATAAACAGACAGCACTGTGTTTGCAACATGGGAATTGAGCCATAGATATGAAAGTGGATTCATCAACATTCCATTTTCTCACCCTTTTGACATACACTTGTGAAGAAAGTACTCAAAATCTGTTCTCAGGTAAAAGTAAGGTAGTCAGGTAAAATACAAAGTTGACATTAAAGATCCCATATGGGGGATGCAAATCATATGCCTCATTGCATATAGTAAATGTTTATATCTACACAAATACAGTGTATACCCCTTTGTGTTTATCCAGAGTTGGAATTAGCTAAAAACATTTCAGTCTCCTCTTCTAACTGGATTACACAAGCAATTTATGTATTTTAGCATTTACTTGTGTACTCAATAAAAAAGTTCATTAAAATACCGGTAAATGTAATTTCTAGGAACAGGACACTACAATAAACTTTGTAGAATTCCTCTTCACCCTATTTAACACTGTACTGTCTTGACAACATAGACGAGTATTCTAGCTACTTTATTTCTCTGCATGATCTTATTCCTTTTAACATCACTTCACAACCGGGTGTTGTCCTGCTTCCACCATTGATACCTAGGCTCCACCTTATACATCGCCAACAATCCCTCTCCATCACGAGTAAAGAACCACCTTTTTGAAAGCCTCCGTCAATCTGACTCCCTCACCAATGCGTGTCTGAGCAGAGGCCCTGTCGATCTATCAGGGCATAAAGAAAAGTGCTGCCCGTGAGATCACATCCAACATACTTTATTGCAACGTAGGGCGAGCATCGTGCTTGACATTGCCAAAAACAACATATCCTGGAGTTCGATGAATAGGTGTCCTTAGGATTTGAAGAAGCAAATTGTTCATGTTACATAAATGTGTGGTTACATTACCAAATAGTAGTCTGCTCTTAACACTTTGAAACAGTACGCCTCATCTGCTGCTTGTTAGAGAAAGTGTTTTTCATGACACATTTCCTTTTGGTATTCCCTCTTAGCTTTACTCATTTAGTGTAGCCCGAGGCAGTGCACTTTCTTTACATCGACTTATTCCTGATGTTTGTACTACACCTGTCACTGTGTAATAAGCAGGCCTGTATTCCAAAAGGCAAGCATGGGGACTTACCTGTTTGAAGCTATGATGCTAATTACCCTGTATAAAACCCTTTATGACTTACATATGTCTTGTGAATCAACATATTGAGTGATGTTCTTGGCACGCGCCCGGCCTGATGCATCTGTCATAAAGCCAAGTCTGCTATTCTTCTCTTGCACTCATACACTGTAATGAGCACAAGGGGTCTGGGGTCAAAGGTTGAAGCTTGTTATCTCCTCCAATCACAGTAAGTCTGACACCTACTTACTGTAATTTAATGTGAAAGATGACGCGACATAGATCCATGCCAACTCACGGCTGACTGTTGCCCCCGAGTTGTTCTTGCGGTCTGCTGCCTTCTCGTCTATCTCTCGCACTGCAGGATTGGCTCACACTGCAAGTGCAGATTAGAGTGTAAAGCATTCCAGTTATAACAGTTCAGGACTTGTCATATTTCATTTGTGTAGTCATTCATAAAAGATACAGCTCTTTATATTGGATATGTCTCACCTAATTCTTAAAACCTCAGCCCATTCCAACCTTGTACTGGGCTATTCTCCACTAAATAAGTCTAGGATTTCAGGGAGGGAGAACAAATGTGTGACATCTTAATGTAACTTGATCAACACCCAACAAATCACACACTGGTCCTGTACATAGTCTGGCCTAATTTAAAGTTATGGGTGAAGCAAAAAATGTCTCAGCTTTGTCCTTTGTACATTACAAAACAGTTAAGACTGTTTAGAATGGGAGGAATAGTTTAGGTAGAAATAGATTTGAATGGTACAAACTTTTTGGGCAGGCCTGAACTTCCATGTGGGCGCTCCATTAAATATGTTACATCAGTGACTCTGGAATTTTGTTTTACATAAAGGGCAGTTATTGTGTATTCTTAAGAGAGATCATATCTTTAGGACAGCTAATTCTTAGTGATTTGAAAACAACCAAAGCAGTTCTATCCTTGGAAGCATCTGACTTCAATGCAGGAGAAGCCTTTTATATTAGTGCTGCAGGGTGTTGTGTGTGTGCTTTAATACACCATAACATGTTGCATGTATCCCATCTGTTCAGGGCTAATGTGTGTGGAGGTCAGCAGTGCTGCTCGGGCTGGGCTGTGGCTCCGGGAACCAATCGCTGCATCAAACGTAAGTTACATGTTCTGTACACCATGCCATGAACACATCAAACTAATGCTTATATTTCTGAACATGCACTCAGCTGTGTCTGTCTCAGTCTCCATGGCAATAGTACAGACACTTCTTACACAGGGTCTCAAACTTACAAAACTTGTGTGTCTTACAATATTAAAGAGGGGATATTATGCAAAACTGACTTTTTTGAGCTTTCTACCTTGTTATAACAAGGGATGTAATGGTATTGGCTAGGGGTGTGCTAAAATATCGATACACCGATATGTATCGATATTATTAAAATCGATACGGTATCGATTCTTTGTTTCTTAGTATCGATATCGATATTCCCCCCAGACGTTACTCTTTACGGGTGAAGAGAAGCAAGAGAAATGAAAATGTCTGAAAAAATGTTTCAACTGCCTTCCTCCCTCTAGTTAGAAACATGGATTAATCAAAAAGCACTTTGTGTGCTTTGTTTTTTGTTTTTTAATCTTCAATAAATGGAAGATAAATGCACCATTTAATGTCTTTTTTTATTTGTTTTGTGTATTTTTATTTTTTTCTGAATCGTATCGTATCGATTTGAAATATATCGTATCGAAATGGCACTGTATCAAGATACGTATCGTATCGTGGACTGTGTATCAAGGTACGTATCGTATCGGCAACTTCTTGGTGATATTGGCAATATCACTTTTTGCTATTAAGGGGCATGTATTTCAGAATCAAAAGAATCAGAAGAAGTTTTATTGCCATTGTCAGTGAGCACAGCTCACAGACTAGGAACTTACTTCGGTGATAAAGTGCACATAAAAACACACTGAATAAATACAAATACAAATAAGGGCATGCACAAAGTGAAAAAATATATGCTTAAAAATAAAAAATACTTAGGAGGTAGAAAATATATACAACAGCAGCATCATAACAGCAGTGTAACATGGGTTACTAAGGTGACCAGTGTTATAAAGTGTCCAGTTTAGTGCAGATATTATAAAGTGTTCATGAGACAAACAGCAGAGAGGAAGAAACTGTTCTTATGACGAGCGGTTCTGGTCCTAATGGACCGTAGCCTCCTGCCAGAGGGAAGTGACTGAAATAGTCCATGTCCAGGGTGAGAAGTGTCAACTGCTATACGACCTGCTCGCCCCCGAGTCCTGGAGACGTACAGGTCCTGGAGAGATGGAAGGCTGCAGTCAATCACCTTCTCAGCAAAGCGCACAATGCGCTGCATTTGTGCCCAAAATCATAGATCCGCTTCAGCAGAAAAACAAAGATCATTACATATACCAGTAGCATGATCGTTGCGCTGCGTCATCCTTCAGATCCGCTGTTTTAACCAATAAGATCTCACTCTCTATACTTTCCACACTCATGTTAATAACGACAATAAAGCGACACAGGGATGGCACTGTTTGAGAAGAATGGAGAATAGATAAAGAGAAAAAACTGAGCAGAGACACTCCATGCCCTCACTGCTTTTAAGTTCAAAATGCATTTTCAGTTTCACCTAGACCACAAGTGCTAAAGGAGAAAAGGAGACAGATGAACAACATAGTAGTAGCATTAGGTCTGCTGAGACACAGCATATGTATCATCAGGAAATACAAGCACCATGAGGACTTGCTTGGCAAAATGACATTCTGAAAAGTTCCACAAATTTATCAAAAATAAAGTGCAGTCCGGGCTAAAATATTTCACAGCAACAGCATTGCACTACAGCAGCACAGGGTAAGCTTCAGAATACACAGCCAGGGATTCATGTATGTTTTCTTATTTTGACAAAAAAAACTAGAATATAAACTTTACTACACAGTTTAACACAGTTTATTATGTAGACAAGGGAAGTTTGTAGAGAACAACATAGAGCAAGGACTTATTCAAAGTGCTTTTCAGAAGAATTACAACTGCAATGTAATTAACATAGTTTAGTGTAGTTTGGACATTTTTTTTACTACTCTACCAGGCTATTCACATTGCAGTTGCTCTGAAAATAAATTGGTATTTTGCACTTTCGAAAAGGTATTCTTGGAAAAATAAGACAAATGACTGATGAATATGGCTATTATGCTTATTATTTAAGCATAAGCCCAATATCATGAACCCTTCTGTAATACCTTGAGCGTTCCCATAAAATATTACAATAAATATTGTACTGTGAGGTTCATACTAAAATAATATTGTATTGTGACATTTGGATATCATTACAGCCCTAGTTTTAATTGTTGTTAATTGTTGTTCCCTCATCAAAAACATGCCTGAAGAGGTTTTAGATGTCATCCATGCATGTTGGAGTAATTTAGCAATCTTTCTCAAGCCCTATTCAAACCCTTCAAACCCTTAGGTTAGCTGTAAGATTCTGTCCAATACCCAGTCCACAAGCCTACGTCACCCATGCTCCTGCACGGCAATTTTCCATAAATATAAAAAATGATACAAAACAATACAATTCAACCTAATTTTAATATGTTGTTTGCTGAATACAGCTTTTTGAAAACAATAAAAGGTAACATGGTGATCTAAATATGTAACGTGTTGGCAGTGAATACCCTATAGAAGTAAAATACCCCCTCTTTAAAAACTAATAATAAAAAAAAAATCTTTATTGATGCACTCTTTCCCACCTTGCCAAAGTTACTAGACACATTCATTTTGAGAAAGAAAAAATTACAAGACTTTTTATTCCACTGACAGAGTGCAATCCTATGCAGGCAGACTAAAAAAATAACAGCCTTAATGGTTACTAATGGCAGGCTTGACAAGTCAAAATTGCACCATGAAAGTCTTCCCAAGGTGTTATTTGCCCCATTGCTCGCGTTCATCAGGCGTTACACTTTTCCTTTCAAGTCTGATCCAGCACTTAACCCTTGGCGCATATTGACTTGAGCCTTTCATTATTTTGGGTGGAACTATGTTCATTTTATATGAAAACCAACAGAATACTGGACAAGTGCACTGCCAGATAATTCAAAGAACAAGACACCGGCCGTGAATGAGTAATAATGACTATTTTAAACACTACATTTCTGTCCCCTTTTCTAGACCCTTGTCATCTGTGACCTACATTTGACGAGGCTCCACCTCAAAATACCCATACATTATTCTGCGTTTTCTCGTTGTATGTCATGCTTTAATTTCACTTTTACAACCTCTGTTTTCTGTTAAAGCCTGAAATAACAGGTTGAATTCTGAGCTTTTTTAGCACAATATATCTTTACTTTTTACAATGTAAGTAAAACCAACACAGCAATCATCCTTCCTCCACTGAGAAAGCCCTGTGAAGGTGCGTTCCATGTTTTAACTTGTTAACCATTTTCACTGTGTCTCCTGTGCTAATTATCCTGCTCACACGCACGCACATTTGAGCCACTCCATTGCACAAACTGATTGGCTACAGCACCCTCCTAATTAGATCTCCGTTTCCCCAGCTCAAAGCAAGAAGCCCTCCACAACGTTTAAAGTACACGCTTTAGGCGCAGCAATCCAGAAGTTAATAATTTCATTGTGCAGAAAATAGTTTCAACTGGTCTAAGTTTGAATAAATGGAAGATGTTAAATTGGCATGTCCCAGTGCTGATGGTTCATGAAGCTGGGGTATTTACTGTGCTCGTAGCACTGTTTGTCAATAAATGTAGAATATTTTATCTATAAAGACTTTGAGAAATATCAGCATAAATACGCACAAAATCTTTCATTTAACTGTTGCCCTTGAAAGCCTGAATGAATGCATTTCATGTCAAGAATTTACTTTCTCTCAATGTTTACAAGAAAAAAAACAAGGTAGCCAGCACCAAATAGGCTAAGAGTGGCTAATACACATCTCTGCTGGTATAAAATGTAGTTAAGCTAAAATGCTCCATATGGTTGTGCTTGTTGTAAGCTATGAACAAGTATTGATATGAGTAGTTTATGAAAAAGTAAAAGTTGACCTGCATGTAAAGTTAGTAGTAGTGAGTGTTAAACAGGAGAGCACTTGAGAGCAGGCCAGGGGTCGGCTGAAGCATCTGGACCCTCTTACAGCTTGGCTCTGGCCCAGATCTAACTGGAGGCTATGCTATCATCAGCTGTGAGGAACCCCACAGCCCGGCACCGCGCCAACACCTGGGACCAGACAGGGGACAAGGAGACCCCCACGTAAGAAGACCTCCATGGAGAAAGAGGAGACTTAGGCTGCCTTTCCTTCTGCCCATGCCTTGAATCGACTTGCTTTATTAGGACATGGGAGTATGGGAAAACCAGGGATTGAACAGGAACAAACCTGTCGACGAAAATTAAAAGGAAAATATGAGGTTGAGCCATGTCCAAAAACTTCTCACTAAAGTGATTAATTATTAAAAGTGTCTATGTTTAGGTTTAGCTTATTGATAATACCTAGCTTGTTCAATGGCGCAGGCTCAGTACAAATATATGACAGGAATTTGAGTTGTCTGCATGCCTTAATTATGTTACATATGAAAATGGTGTGAAATATGTCAGGATCTCTTTGGGTCTGTCAGAGAATCGGTCCCTGGCTTTGATTGACAGACTTGACTTGTAGGTGTGGCATGGCAGGGCTGGCACAGTGTGTATTAGCTTCAGGAGAGATGGTTCACAGACTAGTACACAAACCAGTACACTGGAGTCTTTATTTATTTATTTAGCCTTTGTGATACTGTGATACAAGCTCACAAGAGACGAAAAGAACATTGCAGGGCTGTTTCTGTTTTATTACTGCCAGTAATTAGATGTGCAGGTTTATATAATTTATGGCTAACCCAATAATAGTTAAAAACCTGTGTCAAAGTATAGGTGTGTGTGTTTGTGGTCAGCTGGTAAAGTGAAAGCAGGTGTTGACTTGGCAGTTTTTTTTTTACTATTCATCAAAATAAATCTACATCTAGGCAATGTTTACTTGCATTTTCTGTGTCAGTAGCAACATTCAACAGCAGGAGGCGGCACTGGTGGTTAAATAGACTGTTTCATTACAGCTTTTTGTCATTAAAGGTTTGGGTTTTACACAAGCTAAGGTGAATACAGCACTCTAGTATCAAAGACATTCCTAGTAGCTGTTTGATCAAAATCTCCTAAAAGCTAAAACTGCAGCAACTGATAATTAAAGATACTATCTTGTGCATGTAATAAATGTAAGCAAGATCCTTTGATGTCACAATGTCTAGGTATTGTCATGCTACGTTTTAGCCCCTAAATTAGAAATAAGCATGTTGACTATTTAGGAGCAGTTGTATTAGACGCTATTCATGCTACAAAAACACAAATTGAATCCAGCATTACTAATACAGCAATCCATTCTCAACACATTTTTAGTTTGAATGTCTAGCATTCCAGTTGGCTTTTCTGGCATTTTCTTCTTTTGGTAAGCTTTACTAATCTTAAAACCATTATTCGTATTGAATACTAATAAATTAAGAGGTACACTGTTGTAAGGATTTTACCAGACAATTTATGTGACACTAAATACCTGTTTAGTACACAGTACAATAATCCAATATGGAAAATCTTGTGTTTAAGCCAAAACAGTGGGTTCTGTTTAATGTTTTATAAATTTGAAATAACAATAATTGAAATACCTACAGCAAAATTGCATTCCTTTGAGAACACATTTATAATCCACTTTGTACATTACATTTATGGAGGTCTCTAGCTTCTTTTATAAAAACTCTAACATTCTCAAAGCCCTCGTAGATCTATGTAGCCTCTATTGCCGTGACTTAACCGTTTACGGTTTGAGACGCACATTATAATAATGGGGACAACACAGAAGTCTAAATTGTGTTCCTTTCAGCACCCACAGGAACTGACCTGATACTTTCTCAAACTAGTGCTCCCTAAAGTCAAGCCACCTTTTACATTCTGCGATACAATTCATTTCACCACATCGTACATCATTGATATTTTTGAAAAGAAAATGTGTTCTATGCAGCATATGACCGGGCAGCCTTGATATAAACCTGCCCATGTCTGAGAGATGAAAGTAGCATCATTCACAAGGAAGGATGAAGTTGTTTTTACTGTCCTAAGCATTGGGTGATTGACAGACTGACGGGCCGCATAAGGGGAGTTCTTTTTGATTGTCTTCCAGTTTTTCCAGCTCCTAAAATAACTTACTGTCCTGTTATGGAATTGAAATTATTGCATCAAGTGTGTTTCCATCCATTTGCTTAGGAATGGTATGAATATTGAAAAGTGTATTTAGATCTGTGATTCAGTTTTTTGTTTTGTTTTTTTCCTTTACATGTGCGAAGCATATGCAGAAATATGAAGGACACACATGGGTTTGTTAACCTTTTGCATGGGACTGTTACCTTTGCATTGCGTCGTAATAGGTACAAGCTGTTGCTATGTGCTGTGGCTAACTCTTGAGAGACCCAAAACAATAACTGCAAATATAAAAAGCTTATTGCAACAACTTTATCATCTTGAAAGTGGGAAGTGGTCGCCAGACCAGAGCTAAAAGTTAAGCATTGTTATACAGCATCTTTTATACGCCTCTGTGTTTCATTCCATTGATCAGCACTGGACAAAATATTACAGATTTTTGTTTGCAGCAACATCTCCAAATTGTCAAACTAACTTATTGCTGAAGATTGGTAACCCTTTTTACTTCCATACTGTGATGATTACTTCCACCTTAGCACTTCTCTGTCTGACCAGCCAGTAGATGACTGTGGATGTGCAGTTAGGCTTTGTTTGAGAAGAAATCAGAGAACGACATTCTGCAAACTGTTGAAGTTGGATTGGCTTGAAGGCTATGTGCTACACCTTCACAAGAACGGAACAATTTTGGAAATAGACTTTTTTTTTTTTTTTTTTAAATAATTGGGATTCAACTTTACTTTCATTGATTGCTTATGGCTTGCTTATGGATTGGAAGTGTTGACATTGGATATATGTGAGGCATGGTCTCAGTTTCCCACTCATAAAAGGCCTCATAACCCAAATATAACTAACACCAACATTCTGCCTTCACCTTTGTTTTACAAGAACGAGAAGTGCTTCCTGTGACGTCAACAACACAGTGGTTAAATTTATCGCTCTGGAGACAGCCGCTCGGCCCTCCTCGGCCCTCCTCGGCTCCTGGTGTCGTGTGTGGATTTGTGGGGGTCACGCAGTTGAAGGTTCACCTTTCTGTGGCAGCCGCCTTAGATTTATAGCCATTAGACAGAACCTGTAATCAATATAGACCCCACCCTCCAAAAAGCCATTAACACTCTCCTTAGCCATCTCTCACTTCTGGAGATCTCTCTCATCTCCAGCTGGCCTGACTGCTAAGAGGTTGCAGTTAAGTTGTGTTTTCACCTTGTGTGCCACATGTTTTTTAAATGCTACTATGGACAATAGTACATGAAAAAAATGAAGTACTGCTCAGTGTCCAAACTTAGATATATTTGCGTTTTCATTTGCTTTTTAAATGCTCCTACGGACAATAGTACATGAAAAAATGAAGTATTGCTCAGTGTCTAAACTTAGATATATTTGCGTTTTCATTTGCTTTTTAAATGCTCTTACGGACAATAGTACATGAAAAAAATGAAGTACTGCTCAGTGTCCAAACTTAGATATATTTGCGTTTTCATTTGCTAAATGTGCCCTTTCAGTTCATGAAAATCCTGAGAATGATTTTTGGAAATATTATATCCTGCCTGTGTTTATGGCATCATAAAGAAGGGTCATAAATTAGCTTGAATGAAATCGTGAGTCTTGGCTTGATTGACACAACTTTAACAACAAGCATGCCCCTACACAAGTCTTGCTTGCTTTCTGAGGCCGCAGTTGTGTTAGGACATCCCATAGCTGGCTATATATCACAGCGCCCTCCCGCCTTAAGGCCATATGGAAACTGTTGGGACGTGATCCCCCAGGAGGATTTTGGAGGGTTGTGGGTTTTTTGGTGCGAGTCAGCTTTACAAGATGTGGTAGAGTCGCACACCACCCCCGGATTCAGAACACACGCCATGTCGTTCATTAGAACCATAGAGGGATTCGCCATAGCTAAAAGTAATGTACACTGTGTCATGGGTCAGCTGTAGGTTAACCAAATCCCTGTGCAGAGATCAAGAGAGTTCACTACTGTAAAGAACAATGTGAGAGGAACAATAATCAATGTCATAATGTTAAGTCAAAGAGGCAATAATATATCACCCATGCTAAATTGACTTCCTGTGTTCTGTATGATGAAGCATGAATTTTTAAACAGTTAAAATGGCTCACTACCTTCTCTTAAAATTCTAAAGAGGAATGTTGTGTTTTAAATTAAAACAGCTATGGCCAGTTGAACATGTTACAATCATCAGGCATGTGGAAATGACATGTGCTAAAAGAAAAACATGCTGCGTAAATCATTAGGATTAGAGGAGATCGCATTGTACGTGCAATAGAAACATTTGTTTTTTCCCTGTGGACTGTGCATTTGATGATATTTGTCCAGGACAAATTCTTACAACACTGCAACAGATGTATTGCCTTAAAATCACCCTTGAATGCAGAATTCACTATTTGAACACTGAGAGAAGAACACCAGTGTTGCTGAGATAATAGTCTGTATGATAGTCAATGTGAAGGAAAACTACATATACAAAAATATTACATGTGTTTTAGCAGCAGCTGTGTCCAGTTGCAGAAGATCCTGAGTTCAGCAATGAAGCAAGTTTTGAATTAAATCCTAGTATACACAACCTACATGTGTGGTACTTGTTATATCAATAGTGTGTGCCGCATTCAGAAGGAAAAGACTTTGTTTATTATTATGTGTGATGTCTTATCTTTAACGCTTTTAAAATATGTCAGGATTATAAATCTTTAGTATGAGCTAGAGCAGACTACACAGGATGTTCTCCAGACGTCCAGTAAATCATAACTTCTGTATTTGATTGCATTTCTTTAAGGCTGTGCAATTGATGGAATTTTAATCGAGATCATTGTCATTTCCAGTTGTCAATGATTAACTTGTTTGTTTATTTGGGTCTTCTACAGCCAATCCTCCGTAAAAGCATGTGGTTTGGAGTAGGCCTGTCACGATAAGATATTTTGAAGTTCAATATTTTGCTGAAGCAAATATAAATGATAACAACAATAACAATAATATTAAAAGTAATTTATGCCACTGACACAATAACCCAAGAGCCGATTTAAACTACAAAAACTACTGTAAATGTACAATATAAGAAGCATGAGCTACAATAAATATAACACAACATAACAGAAAGAAACTTTTTTTTTTTTGCACGTGTGATGAGTCATAGAAGTTATTAATTCAACCTTTTACGGCTTAAAATCATCATCTTGTAGCCAAAAAAAAAAAAAAAAAAATATTTCCCAGTAGTGAAAAAAAATGTTCCAACTTTCATATATTGAGCAATAAGTTGATATAGTAATTATCATCACATGACAGGCCTAGTTTGGAGTTTACACAATTACATTCGACTATTTTTGTGTTAAATAGCAATGAGTTACGCTTGGGTCCTCTACCAGAGGCCTGGGAGCTTTAGGGTTCTGCATAGTATCTTCGCTTTTTCTAGTACTGCGCTAGAGTGAGAGAGTACTTCTGGAGTGATGTTTGTTGTTTTTCCTGGGATCTGCTGTAGTGACTCCTCCAGTTTGGGGGTCACTGCCCTGAGTGCTCCGATGACCACGGGTACCACTGATGTCTTCACCTTCCAGACCTTCTCCAGCTCTTCTTTGAGCCCTTGGTATTTCTCTAGTTTCTCATGTTTCTCATCTAGTTTTACTGATGATCTCATCACTTGGTACCGCAGTGTTCCACCACAATGGCTTTGCTCTGTTGTTTATCCACCACCACAATGTCCAGTTGGTTTGCCATCACCATTCTGTCAGTCCGTTCTGTCACAGACCTGTGTGTGTGTGTGTAAAAATCCAAAAGCTGCTGCCAGAGGATATTTAGGCCTCATATCTCTAAGAGTTGTGGCCCAAATAGCACTGCTTGTAAGCAATTGCTTGTTGTGTCTTTCTTGTCATATGTCATGTCAGATTTTAAAGTCCTAGTGTGTACCCGGCCTTAATCGTTCTTTCCAGGAAAGGGAACATCAGAGAAGTCAATTGTGGAACGGCTACTGTGCACCAGCACAGTTGAGAGATGTCTCAGATAATGTGAAGACACCTACTTGCACTGGAAGAGGTGGGCAATGGTATATGATTGGACTCTGATGATATGCACTTGATGTGCAGCATTGCTGCACTTATTTGGTGGTAGATTAAGTAGAGCTCAACCAATATTGGTGTGCCAGTATATTTAATTCATTGTACAGAATGGGTGTTCTGTTATATAGTAGCTCAGTATTCCCTTTTCAGTTTTGCTGTTTTATGCTGTTTGTTTAGTTTTATTATTCATCTCAAATTGATAGTCGCATAGCACTAGAGCTGAATCTTCCTTAATCTTGACCTATATCCTTTTGTAATCCATGTTGTTCTCTCTTTGCACGTCATTCAATAATATTCTGAGAGAGTGTAGACCAATGCGAGCTACAGCATTAATTCTGTTTCTCATTTGATCCTCTCCCCTTTTCTCTCTGTGTTTTCGGTTTAGAAAAGTTCCTTTACTCAAAGCCTTTGTCACATTCTTCTCATTTGCTGATCTTTCCTGCACAGCTTCCAGTTTATAAATCTTATAATGGCCCATATATGGCCCATGTTCACAGTGAATGGAGATTTCTTCCCTGATTATTATCAGCCCATTATCAATATTATTTTCCAGAAATTGCCCGTTGAGCCCCAGTGTGCACTTACGGGAGGTGAGGAGGTTCCTAGTTGTGGTTTCAGATTGCACTGTGTTGAATGAGGACACTGTAAAGATGCGATGGCTTGTGTTACTGTGGGTTGGGCATAGGGGAAGTCCCATGATCTATGATGGATTCAAACTGACTACTAATATCACTGCAGTTAAAAGCAAGATGTCGTTTAACAAAATGGATTACCTGACCTTGACCAATGTTATTTTTAACTGAAAGCTGAGCAGACACTGCACAATTTGTATGTATTTAAAACTGTTCAAAAGTGTATACTGTGTGATTGAATTGCAAACGAGAAGAGCACATGAAAAGGTCATGGTGGGGGCGTACACTGTTCATAAGAATGGACAGATAAGGCTGAGCTGCTAACACAATAGTGCAGTTATTTCCTTGTTATTAAAAAGTTGCACAGTGTAAGCCCAGCCATTTATAGTTATGGCCTAAAATTTGTTTGACACTGCAGATGACCAGATACATGCAAACCACTTAAAAAGATTAAAGATCCACACTGTGCAATATCATTGCTAGTCAGTGTAAAAGTTGATCTTTTATGATTTAAACACAAGCGTAGAATGGAAGGATTTTGAATGCAAAGCATCAAAGTTGCAGCATACTGTTACTGTTTTAAAGATGATATTTAAGCCCTCCCTAAGTCCTCAGTTTGCTTTTCTATCACTATCGTTAATTTAGTGTTGTGCTTGGTTTCTTTGAGGCTGGGGCAGCAGTTTCCCAGTCTCCTTTATTTCAGATGACTGGATCTGAACACAGTCATCTGCTGAAAGCTGGCCAGTGCTTCTCAGCCATAATTGAGGCTGAAATGGTAATGCCAGGAATGTATGCCATTTCAAATAGTTTTATTTCCAACAGATTTTTATTTTATTATTACTCCTGCAAAGTAATAATTGCTGCACATGAAATGAATGGAATGTGTGGCAATTAGTTTTAATGATGTGCAATGTAAGACAAATCTGCACGACAGCAATTACTGTGACAATGTGTTCAGCAGCAGTCTGTGCCACAGGCGTGAGTGGGCCCTGAGCCACCCAACTGGCCCTGCTATTGTCAGCACTGCACACATGGTTGTCTGGCACTAGCATCAGTAAAGGCCAATGTTTTGTTTTTGATTTTTTATGGTCCATATGCTTTATCAGACAGGACAGTAAGCAGTGTGAAATAGGGGTGAAAAGTGACACTATTCTTCTGAGAACTGATGGGGCCAGCAGAGAGATTTTTGAGATCAGAGAATGAATACTTTTAACTGCAGGTGTGTTGACCACTTGTGTCCATTAGTGGTAAGGGGAAGGGGTGTAAAAATAGATGGCCATCCTGAATGATCATCATCTAACAAAGGTGGGGTTTGATAACCATGTCATCACCCATGCCTTGAATGAGTGAAGGCTGTAACTGCGGGTTACCGTATGTTTTTTTGGTACAGTGCAGGATCCTGGCATATTAGTTAAATCCAAACATAACCTGACATGTATTGGGTTGTTATTCTGCTCAGTGTTGTTTCTTATGGGAATTCTATTGGTTTATTTAAATAATGTCTTTTCACATTTGAATGCAAAGCATCATGTCATTTCAGTTTTTGGCACGTGTGATTAACTCAGAGTTGGGACATGTTAGTGGCACAGGGCCAACCTGTACTTCTGCTGCATGAAGTATTTATATTTTAGCCAAACAGACCTCAATCCCTTTTTTAAGCAATGGTGGAAAATTCAGATCTCATACCAAGTTTTAAACATGCAGCTGCATTTCTTCAAATATGTGTACTTTATCAAAAAGTGGTTATTTAAATTGAAACACAGTTTCTAATTAAAACTTTAGTAGTAAAATGACTGGTTTGGTTTCTACAATTCAGGTTTCATTAATTATTTCATACCAGTCTGCTAAATGCCACAGGTGTAATGAATGGAGCTTAAATTGGAATAGCTAAATAGAATATCAGTGTTCTCACTAGGGCTGGGTATCACCAAGAAGCTGCCGATACGATACGTACCTCGATACACAGTCCACGATACGATACGTATCTCGATACAGTGCCATTTCGATACGATACGATTCGATATATTTCAAATCGATACGATATGATTCAGAAAAAAATAAAGGCCTTCAATCTTACTTAAATGGTCAACCCAATTTTCACAAAAAAACAAAAAACAAACATTAAATGGTGCATTTATCTTCTATATATTTATTGAAGATTAAAAAACACAATGAAGTGCTTTTTGATTAATGCATGTTTCTAACTAGAGGGAGGAACGCGGTTGAAACATTTTTTCTGACATTTTTGTTTCTCTTGCTTCTCGCTTCTCTTTGCCCGTAAAGAGTAACGTCTGGGGAAAATATCGATATCGATACTAGGAAACAAAGAATCGATACCGTATCGATTTTAATAATATCGATACATATCAGTGTATCGATATTTTAGCACACCCCTAGTTCTCACTATGACATAATGTCACATTTCCTTTTATTACATGCACTGCCTGTTGGGTTCACATCATTGCATGAACAGCACATGTGGTTCAATCATGTCAGAAAGATACACGGAGGTGCCCCTTGGTCTGACAGTTAACAGGAAGTGTGCTATAGGAAGTGTGCTACAGGTAGGGCCCCATTGGAACGCACTCGGCCCTTGTAAGTGGCATTGGTGCTGAGGTGGTGCTCCCGATCTGTCAGTGTCCACGGCATCTGTGTCAATAGCATTCCTCGGTTGTTGACTGAAAGCCAGTGTTTGCTTTAGCCACCAAAGCACGCCGGCCTGATTTACTGTGGACGGACAGTGCCATAAATCGCCCATGCCGTACACCACATACATGGTTGTCATAAGATTGAAGGTTTGTTTTCTTTCAATTGCGTGCCACAAGGCTTGAAGTACTAAAACTATCCAGGCAGCAATGGGAGGATGGAGAGGCCTGGCTGCTAATGACACCGATTATTTTTCCATAACCACAACATGACCTCAGATTGTTGTTTGTAGACTATGATAAATATCATGCATACATCTTTCAAATACTGTAAGCTCTTTCAGATATATATATATTTTTTTCCAAATAAAGTTACAGCTCCTCAAAGTCTACCTGATGCTGTCAGCAATGTTCAACCGGCATTCCCTTTAGTTTTACCCATGCACCAGTTTATATGATTCTGGCTTTTATTACATTGTGTGCGTGTTGAATTCTAAAGCGGTGACATAAGGAATTTGTAGGTGATCACAAAGAGCTCTAAGCTCCATGTACATGAGCTATAGGGTAAAGTAACAGGGTCACTGGATCAGGGTTTAATGTGGGTGTACATCTATCTTTAGACTAAACTCTGCTGTTACAAACTTAATAGAAATTCAATCTGACAATTCCTTCAGGCGCTCTGTTGTATAAAATGGGCAAAAAGCATGACGCATGAAACAAATGCTCCCTTGATTGAACCAGTTGAAAAAGCAACTTGTGTTGAAATCAGGCAAATCCATTTGTGCTACCTGCTGCCTCACTGAGAGTACATGCTTCACCGTGATCTGCTGTAAACTGGATCTCCATGTGTGCTCTCTCTGCAGCCGACTGCCAACCCCCCTGTCAGAACCGCGGCTCCTGCAGCCGGCCTCATACCTGTGTGTGTCGCTCGGGCTTCCAGGGACCCCGCTGTGAGGAGGTGGCCCCGGAGCAGGTGTACATCCGCGACAGAGGGGCCCTGAGACGAGTGCAACCCGGGACCAATCCTTTCCACAGGGACCAACCACAAAGACGGCCTAGTGACAGACAGGCCGGTGATAGTACCAGGAACCAGACTCCACGGCCCACCACCACCAAACAACCCACCCACTCCACGTAAGTGACCGTGATCCATCTGTAGTCATGTAGCAGGGCTTGAGACCAGTTATACTATGGGTTTTTTTTTAGAATAGATACTGATGCTGATGTAAAGGGACTTCATTAATTGGCCAATGTTTACTTTGTTTTTAATTGTGTTTTATAGTATAAACGGCCACATTAATGTGGTTAAATTATATGCTTATTTTTAGGTCAAAAATAAGATAAACAATTGGTTAAAAAGTAATGTTAATTCAGTGTTAACTCAACAACAACAAGCTATTTGACAATCAAACCATGAAATAAATACACTTAAATAACATCTAAACACCTGTCTCCAAACCTAAATTATTTAAAAGTGCTGAGCGCTTGTAACCCTTCATCTTTGACCCAAGGTGACCCATAGCTATTGCTATAGATTCTAACGCTGTATTCAGGGTGGCGATAAAATGTCATTACATGGATTGTAAAATAAAGCCAGTAACTGGACTCAGGAGGTTCTGGGCCTTAAAGTCAGGTTCTGTTAATGTGAAGTTGGTAAAAATTCATTTGTGTCTGAAAGGGAGCATATTACGCCCACTAGTCCAAAACATCATCGCAAAATGGTGAAATCTACCGGGGATAGTAGAAATATAGAACTATACAACTTTTCTCTGCGGCAGTCTTGGGGCAGACATAGCGCCCTCCCTTCCCATCACATTTTCTGTGTTTTCTGAAAATTAAAACTCCTTCAAACTCCACAGTGTATCCACGCAGAGGACAGAGGTGTGTGCGTTTTTTGTTTTTTTTAAGCTCTCTAAATCACACAAATACAGTACTGCACTTTTGGCATCATATGCTGCCACACTCAAAAAAACATTAGGGTAATTTGTAAGTATAGGAAAATATAACTGGATTTAGCAGACACAAATTAGGCTGTGTTGTGGAAACAGTACAAGTATATTATCCATTTGAAAGCCTTAGTGGCTCTTTTGATCTAATGGAATGAATGCAACTGAATCCAGCTTTATTTCTTGAGTTTTCAGATGATGAATTTTTGCGAATTCTCTTGATTATTAATCAGAAAAGTTTAATTGTTTTTTTGCCTGAAGTTCTTATGATTTCTTCCATTCTAGCCTTGTCTTTTTGTTTAACAATGTGGGCTTCTACATATTGATGAACCAGGGTCTATGTTCATTGTTTATTATTACCTGTAGATAAATCAAATTACATTGTCAATTTTTTTTTCCAATTTGGGTTTAGCCTTGTTTTTTTTGTTAAGTTCCATAGTTTGTCGGGCACTGAGGTCTTTCAGCAATCTGTGGCCAGTTTATCATCTGGACAATTTCTCTTCCCCACAGCACTATAGGATTCATAATTACAGCCGACATTTATGGTGCTGCTCATGCAAATTTTTCACTGCCTAATGTAATTTTTGCTGTCTTGCCGGTGTTTTTTGGCTAACCTGGCTGACTTTTTGTGGTAGCCCTGTGATATCCTGCTAAATGTTTTGGCAGATGCTTCATAAAGGGTTTTATACATCCGCCTTCCCAAAACTATTATCTGCGAATCATAGTGTATGGTCTAATCAATACAAGACCTCTGAGGCTGCACAGTTGCTTTGCACATGCTGGCTTTGTTCTTCACAGGACATATTTGTAAGCTGACTCACCGATCTGGGTCAAGTGGAAATAGATGGCCACAGGTTGAAGACTTTAAAAAGGCAGACAGTATTTTGAGTCATGTATGCCCCTGCTGTGACTGTTTTTGCTGTATTTTTCTAAAGCTGACTAATGCTCAAAATATAAAGATAAGTTATTTTTCTTGGTGCGAAATGTAATTTTCATTGGCTGGTTAGTAGTGTTCCGCTCATCACATTTTATCAGTTCTTGTTAGCTGCTCTGACCCTATCCTTATGTTATCAAAGACAGACTGAGCAGTCCCATTGGTCATAGGGTCACTACAAGCGTCACCTGGGAGAAACTCCATCCACATCCGGTGAGGTCCCCTGAGGTCATATTGGGTTAGGCATCTTTCAGATTTCACACTGATGCACCTCCTTAGGTATGTTTCATATTTAGAGAGAAAGACAAACCCAGGGCACCCCAAAGACTGAGAAAGTGAATATGACAAGCTGCCCATGCTACCATTTCTGAACATGCATTAAATGATAATGACTCAAAAGGAAGACATTTTGGGTTTACTGCCAGTGTAAATATATGCATAACCAGCTACAGAACATAAGGAGCATTAGGTATTCATCTGTGATTACATTTGGAACCTTTGCTGATGCTCCATTCTCTCAGCCCAGAATAATCTTTAGGGCTGGATTGGGCCTCCCTGCGGATCAGTGTGGGATACAAGTCCTGGTTTCATATATCAGACTGAGGTTTCCAAAGCGTCAGAAATCCCAAGCAAAGTGAGGTCAGTGAGAGAGAGAAAGAGAGAGAGGATACTGATGCCAAACTTCAATTAAGGCACGGGGAGTCCATGCGCCCTGGCTTCGTTATATCATTCTGATTCTTGCTGTTCTACACCCAGGGAGCAGAGGCAGCCCCAAACACACTGCAGTCTGTCTCCCACCACTCCCCTGCAGACAAAGGTGTGAGGAGCCCTATATGTCTGTCTTGGAACACAGCAATTGTTATGTCAGCTGCATCCAGCTACTGACACAACCTGTCAAACAGCGCCAAGAACAAGATATACTTCAATAAAGATAAATAGAATGAACTGCAGTAATAAAAAGGCATCAGTCACAGAGAGAAAGACATGCATCTTGACAATGGAGTGGATGATATTGTGAAAAGAGCGGCACAATATTGGATTAATGTGTCTAACACTGTAGTATTGATACTACTGCAATATTTTGCTAGGTAATAGGATTTCTCAGATTCTTTTTAATTCATTTTTTGTCATAATCTCATAGGCTATATATGTAAATTACAGTGTGGTAAAAAAGTAGGCTACATCTGTCATTATGATGATTGGGATTTATTTTAATTTGTTTCTATGACAGTGGCTTTGAGTTAGCAGTAGGCTAAGGTAGCACTTCTCCACTTCCAGTATTTTCCTTTGTGCTTCTTTAACAATATTTACACAAGAGCATTTAAGGTTGTATCTGGTCAAGTGTAAAAACAAGCCCATTCATGCAGTAAACACATCAATATAAAACCACTACTTTGTAGCAATGTGATATTTAGTGATATTAAGCAAACAATCATTTCACATTTTAGTATACAAGTCAGCCTGAAACCTTTACAGCAACCACTGTTTTCACTAATGACAGGATACAGTCCATTTCAGCTGGCTGTACTGCTCCATTAAGGGAATAGACATTTGAATGTATTCTATAAAGTGAGCATGCTTCCTTTGCTGACTTTGCGGTAGAGTGTAACCCATTGCTTCCTGTGCTGAGGTTCCTCAATGTTGGCGTGGTCCTGGAGCTCCCAGTTTGGAGGTCAGGGCCACTGGTCCATGAGCCAAAACAGTCCAACAGTGGTATCACACAGAGCCATGGGCTTGGACATCAGGACAGGAAACAGCAGGAGAGAGCAGGATGTGGGAGCACCCTGGACAGGTCATCACTGAGAAGACAGCTCTACATCATCGTGGATAGATAAACTGGATTTATTAGTGGTTTTCATTAGTGAGTCTTGTTCATACAGGATTAAACTGCAGAAAATTATGAAGCGATCAAGCACGTATCTTGTGGCATTAGGGATATTTAAAAAAAACATATCTCTTGGCTTGGTGGCAGACAGTGGTGAAACTTTGCATTGGGGTACTTTACAGAGGTCAACCTGTGCCATCCTAATGTATATGATGCCCAGTGTGATGATGAATTGTAATGATGAACTTTGTAATGCAGCTTTATTCAGACAATCTCTATTCTAATCTGAACTATTGCATTCAACACTTACTTTAATGTTTGTGTTCTCAACATAGGCTGTGTGTTTGACAATTTATGTTGGTCTTGTTCTTCCCCCATAAATGCAGTTTAGTCTACTGCCCTTGTTTGAAAGGACATCACTGTTTCCAGAAAGGTAATTGTTAAAATTGACTAACTTTGTCAGCTCCAAATTTGCTCAAATTACATGTTCCACCTTGGAACATATGATCATATGAAACGGAGGGTGAGACACTTTCTATGCATTAACAGCTTAACTTCTCTCGGCTCTTCCATTGCGCTGGTGACTAATGCTGGTGGTTCTGTGGCTTGTTGACTCAAGGCTTTATACACAGCCGCACAGCCATTTCTCAGAGGAAACTGTGGTCATAGTGGGAATTCTCCTTGTTAATCGTAGATCCCTGGGTCCTTTCACTCCCACCTGCAGCAGTGGACAGAAGCGGCTGTCACAATCCTTTAGGCGACCTCACACCTTGTACCACTGCTGCATGATTGGATCCTATTCCTTGCAATAATCGTAGCTCAAAAGGAGCTAAAATAAAATACCATTATAAACACTGACAGGCTGAATGGAAATTCACTCAGCAAGTCCCTCGTAAATCAGAAGAAGGGATCCTACAGTTAAAGCATTTCACAGTAGCTGCATTTCATAATACACTTGATGCACTGGAATTTGATCGGATATGTGTTCTTCAGGTTATATTATCCAAAAATACCTATGAAAGCTCTGGTGGTCCAGGAGGACGGCATGTCTACAGTTTTGAGGCTTCCTTTTTGCATGTTACCTAATCAGCCTGAAGAAGCCCTGTTAAATTTTAACTGAGAGATTAGACCCCAAAGCCTGCCCCTCAAAGTATTTAGAGACTTTTGAACAAGGTATATTACCAAAACAAATAACTTGTGATACTGTGATTGGTTTTCCTATGGTGCTTAGAATGGACATGAACTTTGGTGAGGGTTTAATATGGGTGGACATGCAAATACCACCAGTTAAACACCAACCTGACAAAGTGCTGATTCAGATATGGTTGACGCATGTCCTCAGGTGAACCCTTTTTCTGCCAGGAAAAGCTAAGGTTAGCCTGCCCTACACAATAATAATCATTTGTTTGGAAGTATAACTGCTCTTACCACTTGATATTCCAGGAAGAAATGTTGCTGTTTTCACAAATTCAGAGCCAAATGAATCCCAAGTGTATCTGGCTTCCTTCTATAGGTCAACGGGAACAAAGAACCATAGAGAGCTCACTCTTCATCATGAGCCATCCAAATCTGAAATACAGTATGCCAGCGGGCCAGTGCCGCTAGCCAAATCCTCCTCATCAGACGGCCTTCCGCACTTGCAGCTGTTGGGGGGGCTGAACAGCAGTTGCTAAATATCCAATCCCACTATGCACTGTGGTGTACCCCCTGGAGTACATACACATGGAGACACCATCAGTCAGGTCTTTTGGGCAGATATAAGGCACAGTGTTGAAAGCATGAATTATCCCAGGATTGGACTAAAAACTTATCACGTCAGAATGTGTGGTTTCCTCTTGGTTTCAAATGTGGAGGCTGACGAAGTTGAATCTTCAAACAGCAATTAATATAAAACTGAAATCCTGCACTGAGCATAAAAGCTATTTGTTATACAGTCTGTTTATAGTCATGATGTAATGTATTGGATTAATTAATTCTAAATTATTTCTAAAGGTAAGAGAAAAGGAATAGGAAGTACTGTGGCACATTTGATGTTTGAGTTTGATCAAATGAGTATGGCTTCATTGGCTTGTAAATTCCTAGCTAACATACCTGCATTGGCAATAATTATTTTAGTCAACACTTTGAATATGTACTTCTTTAAACACTAACATACTTTCATACAGTGTTTGTTGTGCATGTACGTGTGTCCTCCGAACAACAGATGAACTTTTATGTCTCTAAATCTGTGCCCTGAAGCTCTCCTCAGATCTCTTTAAATTCTGTCAGAGCAGTCTGACTCCTGACACTGACCAGCCCTAAATTCTCACTCAGCACTTCCCAACAGTTCTTCCTGCTGACCTGCCTCATGGTGTTGTACTAAGTGAATGATCAGAGAAACAACAGAACAATACAGAAATCTGGAGAGGACTCAATGGCTTCTCATCTCACCATGTCTTTAGGTGTTATGGTTTGGGCTTTTGAACCACAACAGCCACACAGCTTAGTTTTCATCCAGACTCGAGCTAATCATCAGAATATTAAGTTAACTTTCAGAGGCAGAGGCAGACAGGTAGGCTGTAGTGTATGTCCCCTGGAGACGAATTTTATTCATATTACCATGATGAAGGCAGTTTGTTGTTATAATCATGTAGTCTTAAAACCAAGGTTGTACTTACACCTAATCAGGTTCCATGCAGTAATGAATGTGAGTGGAATTTCATCTCTTCATTTGTCTGAGCAGCATTTTAGACTGATCCATAAAACAGTCTTTGCTAAATCCAAAACCCATGCTTCTTTTTTGCTATTTGAATTTGAAGTTGCTGCTCTAATATTAACATCTCCCTAGAGGGACAAATAAATGCTCCAATACAATCCCAGTTCGCAGTAATTCATTTCATCCTGTCACTGGTTGCTACCAGAAGATTCCTGTAAGGCCATCCAGATACAGAGAGACCAAGATTTAATGCAGGCTCACTATCCGCCATCCCACTAAAGCTTTCACACACCCAGGTTTTCACAAGGGGAAATACACTGCCCAGGCCCACAATTATCCCAGTCATAATGAGAGATGCTATCAAAGAACGGCCTGCCCTTAATTACTCACTGATGTTTGGCCCTTTGCATCCATGTACAAAGCGTATTAGTCAATCTTTTCTGTTTTAGAAGGGAAAAAAAGTTTCATGCATCACATTTATTTCTGCGGAAAGGTATTGTTCATTTCTTTGATTGAAAATAACAATTGTTATGTAATGAGAATAAAATGTTAAGGCATCAGGAAGCTTTGGGGAATACAACAGTTTCGTTATATTCCAGTTAATATTGCATCTATAAATCATATATATAACCTTTTTACCTATTACCCTTTTTTTCCCATTATTTTTCACTAAAACTGTTAGATGTTTGAATTCCTCCCATAATTCCAATAGCATGCCATCACATTTTAGACACATTCACATATTGCTGGCCACCTCTATGTCCTTAGCTATCCTTTGCATTGCCGTACCCGTTGCTCCTGTAAAAAGACTAAGCACCAAATTAGCTTGCGAAAGAAATCGTGAGAACAGCCAATATTGTGGGGATTGGAGTAGTTATTACTGAGATTAAACACTTTCTAAAAGCTGTAATTTAAGGTCTGTTGTTAAAGTGACAAAGGTTTGTGTCAAGCTATTTTGGTTTTCCAATCAACCCTTGACCACTTAACCACAATCCGGTTCCTGCATTTGTTGCTATGAGGAGCACAACAGCAGCATACTGAAAATTTGATGGAATGGATTTTATATTCATTGGTGTATGGATCAAGCTTCATGGATTGATTGTGAGTGGCACAAGAAGAGCTTGGTAGTCAGTAATCTGAACACATGTGCTATCAACACCACTAATGAATAGGGTTGGGTATCACCAAGAAGCTGCCGATACGATACGTACCTCGATACACAGTCCACGATACGATACGTATCTCAATACAGTGCCATTTTGATAACGATTCGATACGATATATTTCAAATCGATACGATACGATTCAGAAAAAAATAAAGGCCTTCAACCTTACTTAAATGGTCAACCCAATTTTCCCCCCAAAAAAAAAACAAAACAAAACATTAAATAGTGCATTTATCTTGCATTTATTGAAGATTAAAAAACGCAATGAAGTGCTTTTTGATTAATGCATGTTTCTAACTAGAGGGAGGACGGCGGTTGAAACATTTTTTCTGACATTTTCGTTTCTCTTGCTTCTCGCTTCTCTTCACCCGTAAAGAGTAACGTCTGGGGGGAATATCGATATCGATACTAGGAAACAAAGAATCGATACCGTATCGATTTGAATAATATCGATACATATCGATGTATCGATATTTTAGCACACCCCTACTTATGTAGTAGTGTACTAACCTGCCTGACAAAGAAGTGGGGAAGGAGCTCTGGCTCTTAATGTTAGACTTTCAGTACTTGCACTGTTAACTAAAAGTATTACTAATATCCACTAATACTAATCTGAACATTGTAGCTGCCGTTGCCAATAAAGGTCACTGTGTGTCATTTTGGCTCATACTGTAACCAAGCATTGTTCATATAAATGAAGCCCAGCAGAAAACATGATCACTTTTAACAATCACCATATAAAATGGTTAAACTCGTCACTATTTTTTTTTTCTTTTGCAATTAAATTCTGAACTGGAAATCATTCTTGGCAATAGGCATCAGGGCCAATCATACTGATAGCATCTACGACTAATCTGAAAACTGTTTTCTTATGCGAGCTTCATCAAGCGTAATGTCTGGAAGATTCATAACACTGTTGGGCTTTGACTAGCCAAACAAGAACAAGAGTCAAGTGTGTGTGTCTGTGCTAATGTTCTTGAATATCTCCTCCAGGGACCTGCGTTAACCGTCTGTGCTCCCCTTCCTCTGTCTGTAAGTGCAGCCTGGGAAATGTTCACCACCAGCTGTTAGAGCGTTTACAGCCACAAAACATCTTACTAAACACATGTAAAAGAATATACAGTTATGGGATGATAATTGCAAAATAACTGTAATGGTATAAAATCAATCCTTGCATGTACAAATAAACAAGTGCCTTGTTTAATCTCTGTATATGGGTACTTGATGTGACCAACTGCATTTTAAATGAATTTCTAAATAATGTTGCATAACAGTGCAGGTTATTTTTTGCTAAAAACAAGTGTCCCACACTGTAACTGCAACGCTTTTTTCATACTTTTCTAATTTGTAAAGTCAAAGAATGTTAATGAACGTGTTGGCATATAATTGGTGTATAAAGTTTACTAAAACGGCATGTTAAAATTTTCACTTAAAATCTTAAGTAAAAAACTTCTGTAATCCAATGCATGTACTGAAGTGTGACATGAAAAAATCCCATTAAAAAGTCACAAAGGTAGAAAAGGGTTTGGAGTTTGGCTTATTCAAATAAATAATTAGTATATTCTTATTTTTTATAAAATCTAACTTTTCTGAATTTTTTTTAACATGCAACAGTTGGATGTCCTGAGATGTGATCGCTGTATTTTCTAAGAATACAATTCTAATTGTTTACATATTTATATGTCACACTGCAGGACATGTCACACACACCAAATAATGTTTTATGTTTAAGAAAATATTTTTTTATACACTACCGTACAAAAGTTTGGGGTCACCCAGACAATTTTGTGTTTTCCGTGAAAAGTCACACTTTTATTTACCACATGATTTGTAAAATGAATAGAAAATATAGTCAAGACATTGACATGGTTAGAAATAATGATATTTTTTTGAAATAATATTTTTTTCCTTCAAACTTTACTTTAGTCAAAGAATCCTCAATTTGCAGCAATTACAGCATTGCAGACCTTTGGCATATTGGCTGTTAATTTGTTGAGGTAATGTGGAGATGTGGAAATTTCACCCCACACTTCTAGAAGCCCCTTCCACAAGTTGGATTGGCTGGATGGGCACTTCTTGCGTACCATACGGTCAAGCTGCTCCCACGACAGCTCAATGGGGTTTAGATCTGGTGACTGCGCTGGACACTTCATTACAGATAGAATACCAGCCTCCTGCTTCTTCTCTAATGAGTTCTTGCACAATTTGGAGGTGTGCTTTGGGTCATTGTCCTGTTGTAGGATGAAGGTCAGCATCCCGGAGTCGCCTCTTCACTGTAGATGTTGACAATGGCTTTTTGCAGGTACTATTTAATGAAGCTGGGTCTATTTCTCAAACTAGAGACTCTAATGTACTTTTCTTTGTGCTCAGTTGTGCAGGGGGCCTCCCACTTCTCTTTCTACTCTGGTTAGAGCCTGTTTGTGCTGTTCTCTGAAGGGAGTAGTACACACCATTGTAGGAAATCTTCAGTTTCTTGGCAATTTCTCATATGGAATAGCCTTCATTTCTAAGAACAAGGACAGACTGTTGAGTTTCACATGAAAGTTCTCTTTTTCTGGCCATTTTGAGCTTTTAATCAACCCCACAAATGTGATGCTCCAGATACTACTGATGCTACTTTTATAGCTTCTATAACCAGCTAAACTGCGCTAACATGATTCCACAAGGGTTTTCTAATCACCCATTAGCCTCTGACACAATGAGCAAACACATTATACCATTGAAACACTGGAGTGATAGTTGCTGGAAATGGGCCTCTATATACCTATGTAGATATTGCACCAAAAAACAGACATTTGCAGCTAGAATAGTCATTTACCACATTAACAATGTATAGATTGTATTTCTGATTAGTTTAAAGTTATATTCATTGAAACAAATGTGCTTTTCTTTCAAAAATAAAGAGATTTCTAAGTGATCCCAAACTTTTGAACGGTAGTGTAGTTTTGCTATAAAGGCTTTACAAATGGTACAGTAAGCTCTGCAAACAAACCATACATGTATATATGCCATATAATTTAAAATAGATTACATTGTGTTTATTGAAAAAGACTTAAGCAGCTCAACTGACTAAAACAGAATATGTTTTAGAGTTATGCATTTTAGAAATAAGTTAAATATTTAGTTTGCCAACAACAGAGTTCATTGAATATGGAAAAGTCTTATCATATTAACATGGCTTTCCTCGTAGTTATCACATTTCACATGGTTTTGTTCCATTGTGCAAGCCTGTTTTTGTTACATTTTAATAGTATATTTTCTTATGGTTTATTCTAATCTGCCAACCCCCTCAGATTAAACTCTGTCACATCTTGGGAAAGCTTTAAAGGACTTATGGACTTAAAAGCGGGAGCATTGGCACTGGTCCAGGGTGCTTTGTTGCCTCCACAAACTGTTTGTACCCCTCACATCAAGCTCAGTGCTCCATCTTCTCAAAGTAAATGTCCCAAATATGCCCATAAATCTTCAGCTCTTTTGTTGCCAAAGCTTGTTTGCAATGATTGAGAAGTACAAAGTTTTCTTTGTTCCAGCTGCTGTTTGCACGTTTTTTTTTTCCATGTTTTGGCTGTTCACATTAGTTAGACTGATGATGACTTCAAAACGTACAATAATCCACCACTCTCCCTGTGAATTAGATTGATGTGTTTAAACTTGTATTTACACTTGCACTTTGATAACCATCATTGAGTTTTCTATTTACCAAGTAGCCTTCAAATTACCCTAATTATGTGGAGCTCTTATGTAACACAGATTTTTGGCCAAGGCATCCCTCTGGAAAGAGGTAAATGGAACCATTAAACATTTAGTTTAAATAAAAAGAATGAGTCAATTTTCTTCACTGGGAAAAAATAAGCATTTGTTGATTAGTTGTGAATGTATGGGTCCAAGTTCACTTCTTTAAAACAGTACTGCTTGCTCCAGGTTGTATAGAAATGCAACAGGCAAGTGACCAATTTAGGATCGATGTGGCCCAAACTTGGAGTCTCTTGCCAAATTCTTCTGTTCAGTTGTGTAGACTTTTTCAGCTCTCTGCCATGTGGCTCCATCCAATTCCTGGCCCACGTCTTCTATATTAGTCTATTTTGTGCTCATGCTGCTTTATGCCATCAATGCCAGCCATTAGATGTGGATACAGATTTGGTCCTCTCAGACACATCAAAATGAAAAACAGGTTTTGCCAAGGTGGAACTGTGAGTGCTAAGAAGCCACTGAAAGAATCTTTCCAGGGACATTTTCTAAGATGATTCCAACTGTTTTGGCACACTTTGTCCATAAAATTCTCCTTCATCTGAAACGCATTATGATGTTCTGACAAAAATACTTCTTCTCATGTGAATATTTGCAGTGACAGAAAGTAGTGATAGCACCATAGGGACCAAGCTATCTGTAAATAAATGAGCAGTGGCCTATTCATTACAGTAAGGGGCTCTACATAAACAGTGTTAGTGGGGTGAGGATGGTGCAGATATAAACAGTCTCCACAGATCTGGGTCAAGGCATTGAAATGCATGTGAATATTTAGGAACAGATTTATCAGATAAATCTTTGTGGAGCGCTATAAAAAAAAAAAAAAAAACTCCTGTATAATAATGGTGCTATGCCAGTTCAGCTTTTTCAATCCTAGCTCAACAATTTGGGGATTTTGGCTTTGAGTGTCTGCAGATACCTGATACAAACAAAGATCAACAGCACACAATAAAATAAACCTCAAACTTTTGGTCTGAAAATATTAATATTATAAGGAACGTCTCCATGAATATCTTAAATAGATCAGTGAATGCCTTACCACATATTCCACTTGACCCAATTCCAAATTCTTGGTGATTAAATCAATGGAGGTTATGGATATTGATATTTTATTGTCAGTGATTCAGTATAATTATATTTTGATTCATCAATTGCCTTGCTATTTTGACTCTATAACCTTGTTTCCACTGGTTTATTTTGGAGTAGAACAATGCGGTCCCCAAGTGACTCCACTGTCTAAAGTCTCTATTTGTGGGGGTCCAAAACGGACCCAGGAGGGTACTAGCTCCCAGCGGGGTCTGGGGTCATTATAGTATGGCACCAGGCAACGTTATGGTCCGGCTCCAGGTGTGGTTAAAACGACTAAACAGATGACTGGACAAGAGAGAAGTCAGACTTAGGTGACAAAAAGATGTCAAAAAGCAGATATAAACAGAAAATAAAATTTTCTGCTGATTTTATCTTGTGATAAACTGTATTTCCAGTGATGGCAACTTATGTGTGGAGCCGGCATACTTTGTAAAACAAAGCTAGCATGTTTACAGCAGCCTGTGTCCTGTATATCAATGCACAACACTGCGTATAAAGATCGAACATATTATATTTCCCATGCATAATGCATCTGAACCAAATTCAATGCATTATAGAAAGACCCACTAAAATGTGGTGTAGAGGTGCAGAGAAGTGAAAATTAATGCAGACAAAGTTGATAATAAACCAGAACTAGTTTAGTGTTTACCCTAGCTTTAGCCACGCCTCACAGCGCCACAAACTTGGCGTTGCTAAACGTCTTTTCGTGAATTGCTGAAATCGGCCTTATAATTATAAGTATAATTCAGGCACGATTTAGATTTTATTTATTAAGAAAACATTTGTAATGTTTGGGTGATGTCAGTCTCTCATTGAACCCGGAGCCATGCTCAGGTCATGGAAATGCACTTCGGCTGGAGGAAGCCAAACAGACCTGCTCCAAGGGAGCCCTAAGTGAACTGTGCTAGTGGAAAAGAAGCTTTTTAGCATGTTCTAACTTGGATGCTTTCCAGGTCAGTACAGGCACATAATTGCAATTTAAGAAAACCATAAGACAGTAAATAAATCAAATTAGGTGTATATCACAGGATACAGTCTATTCAGATCATATGCTTCATGCTGTGCTGTTGTTTCAAAACTGTTTCATCTTTCACTCCTTGGATGAGTCAATCTCACTGTGTCTAACATTTCAGCAATTAATATTTTTCTGTTGCAGTACAGTGATAACGATACTAGACACAGCTGTGCCAAGCTATACTTTTGCAACACATTTGGAAGTGTGTATTCTTGGCTATCTACATGATATGTCATTTCCTTACGTGCGGTGGAGCTTAGCTCTAATTGCTCTCAGTTCATATGAAATAAATGATAAATAGGCTTATAGACAGTGCCAGTGGCTTTATGGCCATGTTAGAAGCCCATTTTGCTATCAGACATAATGACAGCCTTTGATCAATTGTTTGGACAGAGATTTGCCGATGCATAAGAGAAGATTGTTTCTCTTTGAATGTAATTATCAAGCATATGTTTGGAACATGAAAAAGATGTCTTGTGCTAAACAAAGTCATTCTCCTAACAGACAGCAAACTGACAGAGCCTGATTTCAGTTCTCAGTTTAACTCTGTATAGAATGTATACATCATTGTGACATAAGCATGTTTCTTTTTAATGGGATGAAGATGAACATAGTCAGATCGCATCATGGAGTTTCTGTCAATAAGGCTTTAACATAAAATTAGCTGACCATGTGTAAGGGTTCAATATAATATATTTGTATAAATTGTCCTTTAATACATTTCAACAGCATCGACCACAGATTTTGTACAGACTCAAGCTCTTTTCTGTGTAAAAAAAAATCATACCAGGTTGTTTATCTTCTTGCACCAGCAGTAGGCAGCACCTTCATAAAGTTTTGTAAAAAAAAAAATAATAATAAAATTACAAAAATAAGCCAAATCTGCCCTATAGGATGTATATATCCAGTACATATGTAAGTCACTGTTATCTGATTGCATTGGTAATATCGTGGTATTAGAGTTCATTCAGCTTTTTTCAGCAGCTGCATTGTCTTCACCGCCATCAACATTTTAATTAAAACTGCATGTCCATTCTTCAATACCTCAAATATTTCCCATATGTCTGTCTAAATCCATGTAAACTTGGCAGAGGTCTCCCAAATTGCTCCCGGGTCACATTGAACAAGGCGGGGAATCCTTCTTCCATGCATCAGACTGGCCTTGAAGTTCCTAATGATGACATCAAACGCACAGAGTGTTCCTCCCCTTGATCTGCAGTCAGAGAGGGCAACGGTGAGCTCATGCTGGGAGGAAGTCACTTACAAACCACGAAGCGCCACACAGACCTGTAGAGCAACATCTGGCTGCAGTGTAGGAAGTGAGGCAGGATGCTGAAGGGCCAGGTGTCATAGCAAAACACGGGAAACACCCAATAGTGACTGGACAATGTAGCTACGTTAGCCATCTCTTATCCCGCTTGACCTTTCAGAGTGATGTTGACTGACAGGAGCACAGCTTACTTCCCTTTTCCTTGTTAGAGATCCGCCCTTGTGTGGGTCCATTTGTGCCGGCAGCTGTCAGGTGGAGGTGCAATCCTGTTGGGTTTTGTAAAGATGACGTGAGCGACCATTATTGAACATTTGTCTCCCCTTCTCATTTGGTGTTCTGTTCCTGTAG
Organism: Periophthalmus modestus; assembly: GCA_019594935.1. Lineage (NCBI taxonomy): Eukaryota > Metazoa > Chordata > Actinopteri > Gobiiformes > Gobiidae > Periophthalmus > Periophthalmus modestus. Next base: position 15,899,245 of record JAIEZT010000068.1, on the reverse strand, counting down.
ACAGTAGGGTAGGAATGTGGTTTACTGAATAAAAGAGACGTGCATAGACTTGCAGTAGTGCACCTGGGATGTGTGCATTATAGCGTTGCGTGTTTACTTGACTGGCTTCTATTTTGTGTGGGGCTGAATCAGTTTGTAAATACATAGGGGTATATTTACTAAGCATTTGCATATCTGCTAAATGGACACGCTAAAAAATGGATGCAATTGAGATTTGTGTCTTATAGACAATTTACGGACACAACACAGAGTTTGCTCCTAATGAATATGCAAAACGGGACATTTCGAGTGTGCAAAAAAGGAAAAAGGAGAGAATGCAGATCAAGTTGTTTAGCTGGCACTGCTTGATTTATCAAGATGACAAGAGCAGAAACTTTATAATTTACCACCTTGGAAAGACAGGTGTAAATTATATGCAGAGGATGGACAATTCCAGTTTCTTTTTTGCAGCATTAAAAGTGACGCAAAGTAAAACTGCACGAGTCTAGACTTGCTGATTCACAATGTTAAAATAGCCTAATGATTACATTGTTTTGAAGGGACACTTTACCTCTGACACTGGCCCTGTCCATTGTAATCCACAAAAGAGACAAGCATCCCATTAACTGTCTTGTCCATCAAACTGGGTCCACATGATATACAGGAGGTCCTTTATTCTCCCGCTGTTTCAACTCTTTTATAATCTGTCCCGATTCAACATTGTCGGCGGCACTATAGAAGGCCAAAAAAAAGGCTGAGTTTTCTAATACATCTCTAGTGTTTATCCACACATCTTTGGTATTGACTCTGAAGACATGCACGAGGGTTATGTGCCTATAGACATATCTACAAACATGGTGTAAAGCTCATAATTTTAAAAAATGGGAAAAGGGAAATGGAAAGCTAGTTTTAATGGTATTCAATAATTATAAGAAAAAGCACAAAAACGATAACAGTGCACAATGTCATCATATGATGTAGGGCTATGTGTGCGTTCAGAGCAGAAGTGCACCTTTTGCTCAGATACTCATTTACTTTCATTTACATGTTAGAATTGCGATAGTAGTAAGAGGCACAGTTGATAAATCAGGTGCAACACGTCCACAAGTAGCATATGAAATTTTTCAGTTTTCAATTTTTCAGAAACTGGCTTAATAAATATGCCTCATAGTGTGTGTGGCTTCAAAGCTCTTAATGCCGGGTAGGGTATGGTTTATATCCCCATTCACGGTTTGATTAGGCTCTCATTTACCTTACAGGCCACAGGTGCGCTTTGTGAAGCCCATTCCTCTCATGTGTCTGGCGTGCTTTGTCTTTGTCTTGCTCTACTGGCTGTCTGTCGGGCCAGATCAGTGGGCTCCAGATGTTTTGCGTGGGGCAATATCTTCTCTCTTCTAAATCCTTCCTCATCTCATCAGCTCTCCGTGCTACAAATCTGCCCGGGTCACTCACATGAGCGCAGGATCCAGGTGGGTCAGCTGCAGTAATTGACCCAAATCAGATGCCCACCAGATGCCTTCCCCTTGTCCTCCCCATACTTTGTTCTTTGAGCCCAGTATTACTACTTCCTTCAGACGTTCGCAACACTTCACTCCCTGCTTTGACCACAAGCACGCAGCACAGCCAGTTCCTGATGCAGCAAAGCAGATATAATGAGTGACAGAAAGGTGTTAATTCTGTTTAATTAGAGAGAGGGCACACTCACACTCTCAACATAAATGCATTTTAACTATGAACTAAAATATTCCAAATGCCTGTAATACTTGAAGAACATTTGTAGAACTATGCAGGTAATAGTAGGACAAAACCTCAGTGCAGCTTATATAATTGGATTTATAAAAGCATAATAATTTTGTCCCACAATAAATTAAGGAATGCCATGACCTAAGCAAGCGTGGTTGAATTTTTCTGTTACACATAATGAGCATGCAAAATGAATTTCACACTCATGCAGCAGCACTAATCATGGCTGCACCTTGACTATATGTATATGGTTAGACTTTCTCTGAGATCATTTCTGTATCTCCCTGTGCTGATTTCACTGACAGACCCCAGGTGAGAAGAGGACCCCTTGACTCATCCCCACAACAAACTGGCACCTCCCGCACTGTGAAACGCTATCCATCATCCAATGGGCCCATTACCTCCAATGCCCTCCCTAACACATATGCCTACTCCAACAACTGGAATGGTCATAGTCGACTATACAGGCCTCCCGCCAATAGCCCAACTCATGGACAGCACAACAACGCAGTATTACCAGCAGGTAAGCATTTAAATAGTATATATAATGTGCAGATGATGATTAGATTCTCTTGGATTCCTCCCTCACTTTACACAGATACTTAACATTTCCACTCTCCTTAACCATGTCCAAACAAACACAGCCTGATCTGGCTCAATATTCAGTGGCTCAGATACATACATACACATCCTGTGTTGTCATCACTGTGGAACATTTGCCATGAAAAAGAAAAATCTGGCAGTGTCCCAGGTTGCACTTCCTCCTGCACTGTCCCTCCTCCCCTCTGGTCTCTGGCTGCATCACACGCCTGTGTCTGATATGGAGCTGTGTGTTCCACATGTGTGGCTCCATAAACAGCCCACAGATTGTACATTTACTGTTAAGAATTTGCAACACCACCCTATGACTGAAAGATGTTGAATGCTTAAACCACACCAAAACATAAAATATGATCATGTCTTGTCTCTTTTTACTTGAGTTTTGCTGCCTCTTGTTCCTCTGATGTGCTGTCCAACGCACACAGCTGTGTGCTTCCAGTTACTCGTATGTTTGAGCTCTGTACCAGGGCAACGGCTGTTGAACAGCTTCCCACCATTACACAATGTTCATTTGCACTCACTTCTCGTTGTCTGTGGAGCACACACACATCCAGGACACCTTCTGCCCCAGATAAAGTGCCTGGAGTCAAGCCGGATACCTATCAGTATCCTCTGACTGCGCTGGCCTGTGGCACAGGGCTTGTTCCAATGCGAGCATGCCACTGGCCGGCCGTCAGCACACACCCTCGCACTCTTATAAACCTCCCTGCGCCTCCACCAGGAGTTTGTCACTGCTCGCACTACAGGAGGAAGGATGCAGGTCTTTTCAGTCTCATCTCTGCTGCTGTTGCTCTTCACTCAGGTGTGTGTCTGTTTCCCAGGGGCCAACCTCACCACCAACCTGGACCGCATTAAGATCATCTTCACCCCCATGCTCTGCCGCCGGGTCTGCAGTAGTGGACGCTGCTACAACAGCTGTGAGAAGGGAGACACCACCACTGTTTACAGTGAGAATCCACAGCCACAGCAGCCGCAGCAACCCAAGAACCAGGGCTTCAGACTCTGTAAGTGCCACACATGGGCCTGTGTCTAGTCTCTGTCATCTCTTCTTCATCTATCTCTCCACTGTCACAATGCGGCAGATTCTCACACAGTTTCACCTTCCGTTCCTTCCAGCTTTCTCCTATTTTTTTATCGAGTTATTTCCGACAAAATTAGTTCCCAGCAGCAATGTGCTGCCCACAGTGAATACAGAGAAGTGAAGATTACTGTTGAGCAGCTGTAAAAAGTTGTAAGAGTCAAAAGGAAAGAGAGAAGAGGGGAAAACAGGGCAGTGTTGGAGCGGCTTAAAGAAGTGCCCTGTAAACGGGGCTAATCTTGTACACACACACACACACACACACGTGGAGCTGGTTGTCCCACGCTCCCCACATTAGCACAGCTTTTTGTGGCTGCCTGAACTACGGAACAAGCTGCTGGGAGAGCGGCCGCCAGTGAACACACAGGCAGAGGCACAACAAGAGAAAGAGTAGCAGCATGAGCAGGATTTCACAGGGATTACATTAAACCTGCCATTTATCCAGGGGGCTTTGCCATGAATTCACACAGGAGTGTCCATGGGGAGGGCAGGGGCAGCCTGAACCCGGACCCCTGCCTGTTTCCCACTTTCTCATCATTCTGAAGACTCTAGGTCACGCTAATTACTGCTGAGGTGAAGGCTCTATGCCACACACTAAAAAGCAGAGACTAAACACGCCAGACTGTTTGTTAAGATTTACATTATGTAAACCTGTTGATTTACATGCCTGTCAATCTGCTTTGAGTGTGCAGGTCTGATTTACTTCAAGTAGACACCCTCCATATAATTACACTCCTAACTCCTCTATTCACAGCTTGTTTATGACTTATTTGATTCCCTCTAAATCTCCTTCTATTATGTAGCATTAAAACACAATATCTTTCTTTCCATTTGCATTGTGTTATTGCTTGGGGTGCTGCGTGCTCTGCGTGGAATGTCAAGTGGACAGAGTAACAAACAGTTATCTCATGCTGTTGTAATGTTCCCGTACACAGAGCAGTAAAATCTGGCCCGGGTAATTATAACAAGCTCCCTGGATAACGCCCCCAATGAGTAACCTAAAAGCCTGACGTTGGGAATCAGAGGAGGTTCTTTATGGAGTGAGAAGTGTGCTTGTTTAAAAGATAGACAGAGAGGCCGACAGTGCACTGAGGAGAGCTAAAAATAGTTTCTATCCCGTGCTGTGGTGGGACGGGCCTGGCCAGCCGGCGAAGATCTGCGACCCACATTGAGGGAAATTCAGTTAATAGCTGATAATAACATCGGCATGTCTAATCAAGAACAACTCTGAAACTGTCTGCTTCTAACCACATCCCATTTTGGACATTTATCTTCTTTGTTTGCAATCTGTTCTCTAGCCATTCCATATCAATTTCGTGGGGAATTGTACCTTTCCCATCCTGGTGCAGCCTCTATTGTGTTAATGCTTCATGACAGGCAGCTCATTCCCCACATGCCAAACCAAGTTTAGCATCTCAAGTTTCTCTGTTAGCACTTTGTTACTGTTTCAAGAGCATTACTCTTCACGAAGTATATATCCATGCAAAAAGAGAATTCTACTTAAGTTTTATTTAATATCACGAAATTCTGGTCATGGTTGTCTAGTTATCTTTATGTGAGGAGTCTTTGATGTTTCAAAAGTGGGCATATATAGATGAGAGCAGGTCCAGGTGTGTTGGGTGCGAGGCTGGCACCCAAAAGATAAAACCAATGAAATGCAATGAACCATCTGGACAATGCTAGCCTTTACCCCTCTTTCCCTTCGTCTTCTCCATGGTAAATTACAAACTATAAGTCATTCTGACGGAGCTTGTTTAAGACTTCAAAACTTTCTTCTTTCTGTGAATTTTATCCTGCCACAGATGTTTCTTCACCTGTTACCGGCACAGAGGATCACATGTTGAGTGATCAGCCGTCGGCCTGCATCAGAACTTAATTAGTATGTGGTGTAGAAACAAAAGTCCAGAAAAGAGGGTGGTGCTAAGGGTTGCTCCTTGGGGTGAAAGTCTATAAATGTCACAGAGAACAAGGTGTTAGCAGAGAATAAATTACTTGCATTGCCACACACCTGATTGTTCTTACTTTTTGCTTTAGTTTAAAAAAAAAAAAAAAAAAAAAATCCCTAATAATATGACTTAACTTACCCGATAGTCCACAAAGATTAGCTATTGCTATGAATCTTCATTAAATTCATATTGACCAATATAATGACCTCAGTATCATACTGGTGCTCTCCATAATATGTCACTTTGCCTTTACTCCTTATTTCAAATTGCAATATTGTCTGTTTATTGTATTTCATTACTCAGTTCTGTGACACTTGGTAATGCCTACACTTTAATTAGCCTTAATACATCATGAACAAAAACTTAATTCATAAAACTTCTTAAACAAATAAAAAATAATAAGCCAGACTTATTAGCTGCTTAAATAGGGGGTATTATGCAAAATATGTTATAACATTGTTCTCTCATCAAAAACATGCATGAAGAGGTTTTAGATGTCATCCATGCATGTTGGAGTAATTTTGCGATTCTCCCGAGCCCTATTCAAATCCTCCTTATGGTTAGCTGTAAAATTCTGTGCAATGCTCAGTAGGGCTGGGTATCACCAATACGATACGATACGTATCTCGATACAGTGCCATTAGGATATTCGATACGATATATTTCTAATCGATACGATACGATACAGAAAAAAATAAAGGCCTTTAACCTTACTTAAATGGTCAACCCAATTTTCCCCCCAAAAAAAACATTAAATGGTGCATTTATCTTCCATTTATTGAAGATTAAAGAACACAATAAAGTGCTTTTTGATTAATGCATGTTTCTAACTAGAAAGGGAGGAAGGTGGTTGAAATATTTTTTCTGACATTTTCATTTCTCTTGCACGCTTCTCGCTTCTCTTCACCCATAAAGAGTATCGTCTGGGGGGGATATCGATATCGATACTAGAAAACTGAAAATCGATACCGTATTGATTTTAATAATATCGATACATATCGTGTATCGATATTTTAGCACACCCCTAATGCTCAGCCCAGAAGGCTACTTCATCCATACTTCCACACAATAGTTCTCCATAAATATACAAAAGCATGATACAAAACAGCTTGACAAACCTGATGTACTGCGCATTAGTTTCATTAGTGGGATGCACACTAATGAAACAAAGGGAAGGGAGACTCAGAGCATCAAAAAACAAAGTGAAACTTAAAAAACATGTTAATATCTTGTTTTCATAATATATTGCTTTTTCAAAACAATAAAAGGTAACATGGTGAACTAAGTATAAATATTTGTTAGCAGTTAATAGCCCATAGATGCAAAATACCCCCTCTTTAAGTATTTATTTATTTTATATTATTAGTACACAAGTATGGACACATGATCCGTAACCAAGTTACTAAAGCCTAATCATTCTTAGTAAACTATTTGTTCATTATGAAGCTTTGTTCATACTTTGTTGAGGCTAATTGGTATGTAATTATTATAAAGTGGTACCCTATTTTTTAATAGTTACTCTCTTTTATGTCCATCTTTGTTGCTTTTTGCAGTCTTCTGTCAGATCCCATGTCAAAATGGTGGCCGCTGTATCGGCAGAGATCACTGCTGGTGTCCATCTAATTCAACAGGAAAGTTCTGCCACCTCCCTTCACCTCCTCCTCCTCCCAGACCCAGCCCCCCCAGCACAAAGGATACCAGCCAGCATGGGCCCTCACACTCCATGTACACTCTGCCACTCTCCAACCAACAAGGTAATCATTTTTTGTTGCGTATACTTTTCATTATGTATTTGAGCCAAGTATGCTAGTTAAATACATGAGATTTGTCTTCTAATGCTCCTCTAATGACCTTTTAGAGTCTGTATTAAAACAGCAAATCAGCATCATGACCATTTAATTACTAATGTCCTTTTCCCTGTTCGATCTCATTGTCATTTTTATTTCCTGGAGATGTAGCCTCTTGCTCGTTCTGACACTAAGTAAAAACAGAAGTTTCCTTTTAGATTCAGGAAATATTACTTCATTTATTATTCATAACTAGTTTTGAGCCAAATATCTGTTGACAATTTAAACATCCTCGCAAGATAACCTACACCATTTTTCCTCATTTGTGCATGTGCTGAACTATTCAATAAGCTTTACTTCTTTGGTTCACCCCTCTGTCTGTATTGAGATTATGATTCATGAATTGGGTCACACTTCTTGGAAAAGGCCTCTGGCACTCCCTGAAGATCGATGCTTTCCTTCTGTCAGACAGACAAAAGCCCTCATTCTTGGCATTACAACATCTTCTTAGCTGCTCCACAAATGTGTTTTTGGTCTACAATATTATCCAATTTAATACAGAGTACCCACCACTTGTTGTTTTAGTATCAGTACAATGTCTTCACTGCTGGGAAGTTCCCTAAAATTAATCCCAAATGGGATTGATTTTATGTTTAATAGTATTGCTGAGAATGTTAAGATTTTTTTTCCCCTCAGATTGCATTATGTATACAAACGTTTTATCTTAACTATAAACTAGGGATGGCCTTTTTGTTCTTCTTGTCGGCCTTTTTTTTTGTGTGAGATTATACCAATATCCTATGTTTGCTAATGCCAATTTTTTGCATTTCAAGTCCATAGCAATGTTCACAAATGTATTAGTACTTTTGAAGTAAAGTTCAAGTTCACAAACTCACTTTTTATATTTGTAAAAAATAATAATTTAGCTCAGATATGAAATATTTTGTTCTATTCTATTTCCATTAGAACAGACTCATTAGTCTGGTCAGAAAGAGCACACAGAGAATGGCGCAATGAAAAAAAAAAATGCAGGTAAGGAATATCTGTATTGAATATCAATATCGGCCAATACAGATATCAATAAACTATTGATATTGGCCGATATGATACAGGAACTGATATATTGGCCATCCCTACCATAAACCATCTTCCTTGTCACTTAAACCCTTCTGTTTTAACATATAAGACTTTGTCAGAAGTAACATAGCAACTTTACCACTGTCATGGTTGCTGAAAAAAAAAATGTATATATCATATCATTTATAACATATATACATTGTCCATGTTAAAAAGAATTCTTCTCCCTATCTGTTCCCCAGCCTCACTCCACCCGTCTATAGTAAATGTCCACATCCAACACCCTCCTGAAGCTGAAGTCCAGGTGCACCAAGTGGCACGTGTCCACCCAGGGCAGAGAACTTCAGTCGCAGAAGGGGCTCACTCAGTACAACAGCGCTCGCAACCTAGCAACAGACATGAACCCACCAATGAGCATCCAGACAGGCAGCATCACAACAATGACCACTCCCCCCACAGGCCACACCCTCACTCCAATGACAACGGAGTCGGTAGATGCTTCCAGGAAACTGTGGATGGACAGGTATGGAATAAACGTATTCAATGGTGCTTAGTTCAAGGCATTTATAGACATTGGCAATGATAAAGGCAAGGGACACTTTTGATGGTGAAAAGGTGTTGGAGAGGCTGAGGTGACTGGTTGCTGTACTGCTGCAGTAGATATGGTACAGAGAAGGGTTTATATGACCATGAATTGAGAGGTGATTGGTAGCTGTCTATGATTGGCCAAGTCCAAAAGACAGGGGATGGGAGTTTAGAACAAGCCAAAAATACTCTTCTTGGTGGAATTTGGCTTGAGTTTCATTGAAACTTCATTTGCAGTCACCACATGCTGATGGAAGCCACATGCAGGAGGGCGAAGGGTTAAGGCTATTGTGGTATATCATACAGGTGTTGAAACCAAAGGGGTGATGTGTGACTGCTTGTACAAGAGAGCTACAGTACACACATCCTGTCAGATAGACCATCTGTGATTAAGATTTATACTGTAAGGATGTATGACCAGCTCAGGTTGCACTGCATGCTTTGACATGGGACTGAATCAGGCTTAAAACACGTTAGACACAGGCAGTGAGTGTGCCTAGTTTTGTGCCTAGTTTATTTTTACAGCCAAATCTCATTTATTCATATTTATTGTTTATGCTTACCACATTCTGGTGACATCCTAGCAGAACTGAACAGAAGCATGCATGCTCTGATAGGCAGCAGTGGGTTTATAAAGTGACTTTATAGCCTCATGCTTGTGCTGTTGTTGTAGTGTGGCAAGCCTCTGCCAGGCCTTACCAAACAGGATGATTGCTGTGGAAGTGTGGGAGCCTCCTGGGGTCTCAACAAATGCCAAAAGTGTCCAGCTAAACCAGGTAAATTCTTCTGACTGAAGCCATGAGAGTGACTCACTGTTTGTTCCACTGTGTTCCATTACGCACTTAAATGAAATTAGCTCTAATCTTAGCTGCTGGTTAGCCTCATCTCTGCACTACTTGAGGAATGTACATTTTATTGTTTTGTTGATTGTGAACATTTATATATAAAATCAAGATGTATTTTGTCATCCTTGTCATCTTTCCACATTATTTTTTTTCATACTTCTTTCCCTGCTTTTATAGTTTCTGTACTCGCCGGCATGTTGCTCTGCTACTGTTAAACAGATAACTAAAGTGTAACTGAAGTATTTCAGTGGAGAGCCTAACAGGCATGCCACCCAGTCTGTGGATCCACTGTGAGCTAGCAGTGGATCCACAGCAGTGTGGAGGCTTTGAGCAGCTGCAGGTTGTACTGTCACAGGCATGCTGGGTGGTGACACTGTTACTGTAGTTGTTGACAGATGTGTGTGACTGTGCCCTCTATGCACTGGGCCTTTTAGATGCATAAACCTAGAGTGCAGTTTTCCTTGGTTGTAGCCTCCTACAGTCTAACACAGGTTGTAATCAGAAGCAGACGTCACCCCTCTCTGTCTCCTCCATCCATCACAATGCTCCTGTGTCATTTTTTACCCTCTCTCTATCTTCTCTGGTATGCCAGATTCTTGCTTTTCCTCACTCTCCAGCATGCTCTCTTGTGGCTCCCAGATGTTTCTTTCGTGTCCTGCTTTGATGTTTGGGAAAAGGGAGACTCGATGCACAGTTGTCAGTTTTTTGGTGATTTTGGGGGCAGCATATTTAGGCCTAGGTCACACGCAGGAAAAGAATACAACATATCACATAAAGACTAAATATAAGTTAAAATACAGCCACTCACTACACTAACAGCCCCATAATTCCTGGAACGGGCTTTAATAAGAAATGCATAGAATTCCTGGGAGTGTTTTTGCTCTGAGTTTGGGCGCTGTGCCTGATGTAAGTGCATACCTCCCTCTGGTGCAGATATACAGTGTGATTGCTTATGTGTTTGACAGGGATGATGTGTGACCCCTCACTGCTCTGTCTTCTCATTCATCTCAGTGCCAGCGTCTGTGTGTAGCCCTAAGTAGAGAAGAGTCATGCAGATTTATTAGTCACTGGTGTCTCTGTTGAGTATGTGATAATGAGGTCACAAAAGACAGATTTTTGTCTGGCTATTTGCTTTCATAGGTCAGCTTGTAGCAATTTTCAATGACAATCTCTGGCTAACATAGTGCTCTGTGTATATCGCTGAGGGTAAGATCCCCGTTTAGTCCTATTGTAGACATGGCTTGATCCTATTCTAGTCCTGGTTGAGCTCTTCAACTCCTTTACAGCACCAGACTGCCTCATGCTTCCAGTTTCAATAAAACATTTAGATGTTATTTCTGGTGTTTGTCCACAAGTGGTCCTGCAGTGACAGTTGTTAGCCTCTGTGCCTATTCTGATTTAGGGATAGTTCTTCAATACCGTCAGTCACCGTCAGGCCTCATAGGCAGGCAGTGGATCTGAAGCCCAGTGACAGCGCACATCTATATCCTCCGCTCAAGAAGGTGAAGCCTGATGTGTGGAATTATTATGGATTTGAAAAACAAGACCACCAAGATGAGCCACCCATCTGCAGAGCCTGCCGAAAAAAAGTTGTGGTTCCAAGGGTAAACACGAGCAACTTACACGCGCATTTACGGGACAACCATCCTACATTGTTTGCCAAACTTGAGACGAAAATATCCATCATAAGTAACGTACCATGTGAAATAAACTATTGATTGTAGTTTGTTACTTTGGATTTGTATGAATAATGGCACGTGTTCGTGTGGACTTTGCTATCACTAGCTAAACAGCATTTTACACACACACACACACACACACACACACACACACACACACACACAATGTATTTTACCTACAATTATGTCAATAGTAGAATTAAGCACACGTAAAATGCACACACATTACGCACAGATTTCTGGATCCACTCAGCTTCGTTTAGGCACTTGTCAAGTTTACTTTCTTGCAGCAGATTGGAGGATCTAAGATGTCTGTGTAATCCCTCAGTTGTCTAGGTCTGATCCATAACAAAAGATGAAATTTAAATTTGTCAACTGGAATTGTAGGAGTTTTCACTCTTACAACAATTTCTCCAGTTGACAGATTTAAACGTTGTGTTTTACTATGTATAATCTAATTTATTTTGTGGACATAATTTCTTCACTGGATTGTAATCTCTGGACCTGTATGGAACGATTGAGACCAACTTTCTGGGAATATGTTGATGTTTGACAAAACCAGATCCCTCAAAAGTAAGCGAAGTCCAAATCCTGTCAGCACTGTAGTGATTGCAGGTGAAAATGGTTTGCATATTTGGAAAGACTAGAGCCTTAGATTTCAATTGATGTGTAGATTATTTGTGTGGGTGACGCAGAAGTATATGTTATGGAATGTTAACAGGTTAATAATTGTTGCGATAATCTTGTTGACCAAAATTATTTTGGTCACAGTAATTGTGAGTCTACATTTTAATATCGTCCCTACACAGGATTCTTTCCTTCCTTTTAATCCTGACTCAAAACTGTTGTCCATAAAAATAATATAATCCAGCATGTTGACAGCAGCAGTCCGTGTGTGCTCCATCTATGGCATCCTCTTTCTTCTCCACACAGATAAAAATAAGCCTTATTTTGTTGTTGGTGTGTTGCTGATGTAAAGTTAACTTTTATTTTAGAGCTAGTAGCTTAGTTTAGAGAATTTTAAATCCAGCGCTACTTCTCAGTCACAGATGTGAATGGTTAGATTAGCAGAGTGTACTGGTGCAAACAGGAGCACGTGACTCTAGGGCTGCAGTACAGCGTCACAGACACTCTGACTACTCTGCACATAATGCTGGGCCACATTTGGACATTTATCAGTTTGTAAACTGGATTAAATGGCTCTAACATAGATAATCTAAGATTTATAATGAGGCACAACATGTTCATTGGCCCATATTGGCTAGATTTTGGCCAAATCACCCAATAATATCGGCCAACCAATATAAATCCTTCGGATCCTTGTATGAAACACTATTTGGTATGATAGCAAAAGTGCAGTGGCATGAATTCACCACTTCTGCATCTCACCCATAAGAATGTGTAAGCCCTTGAAGTGAATAGCGAACATGTATTTTGCCCTTATCAAGTATTGTCAAACAAGCCATTTCATTTCTTAAAGAATAGTCATTATCATCATGTAGTTGGAATTTTAAGGGATAAAGGATAATGAATGATCTCATTCTGGGGGCAGATGGATAGGTAGTACGTACAGGTCAGACAGGATAAGCACCAACAAGCATATTTTTTCAATTTTTATGGTGCACCCTCATCCAAAACAGTATTACGTAGTTTAATTTATTACTATCCATTTCAGCTTACTCCATTCACCACTATCCGTGGAAGTAATAAATTAAAGTACTTTTTATTGATAGTCCTTAACAACAAAATCAAACCACTGAAAAGATTTCCAAACATTTTGGAAAAAAAGATAAATATAATAACAAATTGGACATTTAAAAAGATTTATTCAAATAAAATTGATAGTTTTCAGATTTATTTATGATACAATTGACACACTGAATTAACATATATCTCTTTGAATTTGTTGGAGAGTATTATAGAAGCAATAATGCCAGCATGTCCCGTCACACTGAGCTGAAGCCTGGCTAGACCCCATGCCTCTCACAATCACATGCTGAGGATTCCTGGTGCGTAATGAGATCCAGATCAAGTCAAAAAGAACTGCCAGTAGTCCACTCCCTCTTCTGCTTCTAATAAGGAGGTGAAGTGAAAAAATAACTGCCCCCAGTTTTCACAAAACTTGGTTTATTTCTACAAGTGTGATTCCTAATGAATGATGACACATACTATATCTCCTCCCCTTACAAGCATTATTAGAAATTGGCCACAAGAGGTACACTTACATAACACTTAGATTGTACTTATAATAATAAATAATAGCTCTCTATATAATTTAGAAGACATGAGGAAGACGCTTTTCAAACAGCAATGTAAAAAGTATATTCTCAGACAGGGAAGTTATGGTGGTGGTGGATTGTTGATTAGATTGTCTTTAGGCAATCTTTTAAATACAAATGTCATGAATACTCTGTGTAATGTTTTTGTTAAATCAAAATCTGATCCGATAATGTAATGACTTACATTTTACATTTTTACATTTAAATATACTCTGAATATTTCTTCATCAGGTGTGCTGTCATTTTATTGGCCTAAGTTGCTGTACAGTAGACGTGTCTATAAGATTCAGGGGATTCTTTTAACCCAAAGTAATGTCTTCCTCTTATCCAAGTGTGACCTACACAATTTTCCTGCCATGACTCATGATAATAGCAAGGGCAGTCCCGCTTATGGTATTTTTCAGGATTAATGGGATTTCTGTCCCCCATTGACATTGCTGACTCTTTTAGTAGTAACTTTCTATGTTTGTTGCCAGGACATTTTTAGAGCATTTCTCGGATGTCAATGGCTGCATTACACCCCAACCACAGGAGCCTTGGCTTCCTCTAACCTTACCTCCCAAAGTCAACAGGGTTATCCTGAGGTCGCAGGCAGTATCTCTGGGAGTTGCATTTACTAGTCCATCAACTACAAGGGTTTCATTTCCATGAGAGATAAAATTATGACAGCCCAATGAGTAAAAGTATGTAGGGTGTCCGCAGTGCTCTATGACTTCCAGATCCCAAAACCACTCCCAAACAGTTCCCAATTATCCAATCCATTCTTCTGATATAGAATCTGACATTGAAGACAGTGCCTATTGCGTTTTGTTAGCCTCGATCAAACATACAGACTTGTTAATGGCCATAGAGAAGCAGACTTGTGATGTAATGGAACAGAGACAATTTTCACAGCATTTGATTCATACAGTTTGACATACTGTTATCCTTTCACAACTAATGTCATGGAATCTATTAGCTCTAAGCAATGACTGCAGACCTGTGCCAGCCAATAAAAGTTGATCCCACTTGGAAGATTTTGCACTGTCTCTTAATTGGACACTATTACTTTGAAAAGGGAATGTGCTGGGCATGTCTTCATTTGGAATCAATAAAGGTGGTTGATTTTCCACTGGGATCTTTCAGGAATGTGACTCTGCTTTGAAAGCATTTGATGCCATTAACATTTTGGATGTGGGCTGTAAACCCAAACTATTTGAGTCCAAAAAGAGATGCAAAATGCATGCTTGTGCAAATGGGAAAGATGAGCCATATGTTTTGGAGTAAAAATTTAATCTCGCAGAAAAATCAACTAACATCTTTTCATAAAGTTTTTATTGGACCATGAGGTAACGCAGTTGGGTGGATTTATGGCACATCTCGATTTCGAATGAGTAAAAACCTAGTCCTAGTGTGGTATACATGAGTCTGGTGCATGATCTGGTTGTTTGAATTTGAATCATTTACAGATTATTGTATATTTGTGTAATTGAGAGAAGAAAAATGGCAACTAAAATAACAAATTAGGCTCTTTCTATGAAATTAGGACTTTCTATTTCAAGTCCTGCTTTTTTTTTTACCACGGCTGAAAGAGATCTGTACTTTCTGAGTGCTTTTAAGTTTCTAGCCACATGTCTGAATGCCAAATGCCACAAACAAGTCTTGAACTGTCTCTCAATCAAATACTGGAGTAAAGGCCAATCAAAGAAAACTTCACAGTGTTCCATAAATAGTGAAGTAGTCTGATGAGGCATTATGTACTGGGAAGGGTCCTGAAGAATTCGTGGAGAGTTGTTCTTTCGAAGACTAACCCCTCGTGGAACAAAAGAAGAGACTCTACTATTCATTCCTTATAGTTTCTAGCATCCACGCATCCCTTTAGTCTCACACTTATCAGATCATTGGATTCTAGGAGCCAAAGAGCCAAAGGGCCGAAGAGCAGGGCTTGCTCCACATCCACAGGGAGGCTGGTAAAGGGCTCTACTCCCAGTGATTGATGGATCAGATCCCTCCCGCCTGCAGCTTTGCTTAGAAGGTGGTCCACATGATTGTACCAAATTAACAATTAATGACTTGTGTGCAGCTGAATAACCCATGGAAAACTTCTCCTCTTTCACAGCTTGCTCTTTTTGTCTTTGGTTTAATGCAACTTTGCATAAACCCACCCTTTATTCAAATTGTGACAAATTTACAAATGGAAATTGAGCTTAAAGGATTTGTTCAGAATGAATTATGATGCGGGTAACAAACCAATTAATGACAATTTATGTGACCTTGAAATGGATTAGGTTCAAGCCTTTGGCCAAATATTATTAAGCCAGTGCCAATGAAATCCCAGACCCAACTCAATGGAGATGAACAATACATTATTCTGTTGCCTTTGTAAAAGAGGTCTAAATAGATTGGGATGCTTCTGTCTGACTGTCAGATTGATCTGTTGCTAAAGTCTTCGTAACCACGGGCAACCCTAATGATGCACAACTTGAGATCAGTGTTGCAAGCCACTGCCTCCGTAATGCTGTGTTGTCTACGCAAATTACCAAAGCAACAGGCATGGGAACTAGCACATCGTAAACCGTTAACACAGCCACATGGGGCTGGTGCCACTGAGAAATGTCAGCAAGGGCTCATAAATAGACCCTCAATATCAATCATTTAAAATACCTTAGGATTACCAGATACCAATACCATACAATACACACAAAAAAAGCAAAAGTTCCTTTCTTTCCAACCACTACCTTCGGAGAATAATGTAATTAGCTCAATCCCTGCAAAACTGGTGCACAGCTAATTCATACATGCAATCGTGATGAAGTTAGTGCCCTTACCTGCTTTCTTGCAAGTAAAAGTTCTAGATCCGCCCCTAATTAATGATTTTGAACTCAGTGCTCCTTTATATGGAAAAATGGGATTATTTTATTATGTGTTGGTTACATCTTAATTTGTATGTATGTTTTGCATACATATTAAGATGATTTATAAATGTTATGTTATAAATTAAATGAATGCAGTTTCCATCTTTTTCCCTGTTCTAATTTACTGAAGATTTGATTTGTACAGGGTCGAATAAATAACATTTATTTCTCATTAAATGTTTCATTTGTTTATAGCAGCTCATATTCATTAATAATACTGTACATATAGATTTGTTTTGTGGGGAAAATCCTTTAGGGTGATGGTGTCACTGCCATAATGGCATTCAATATTATTGTTTATCATCTATATTTTCTTCACCCATATATATCATACTTCAAAATGTGTTTTTGTGACAGGCCTAATTACATTTACGACTCATCTAAAATTCTATTATCGTGACTGGCCTATCACCCCTTCTAATAAGCTTCATTTAGTTGCAGGGAGGTTTACCCCATGTATACCCCACTGTCACCCCACAGGCCAGACTGGTCCTGATCCCGCCTCAACAGGGGTCCCAAGCTCCAGTCTCAACCACAACAGCTCATTACCCCATAACCCTGAGAGGACGAGGAGGTGAGCAGACAGCAGCAGGCTCATGGGTTTAATATGGTTAGCCCCCGTTAATGCTGACCTAGTTCTGCCCCGCGGCGCCCTAGGTGAAACCAAGGCCCGCTCCATTCGGTCCCAGCAGGATCATAACATCAGCTCACCCTCCAGACCTCATTCCCACCAAAAACTCTGTGTGGCATGCATTCCAGTCACTCCTGGGAAAGTAACACAAATGCATTTCAAATTGTGTATTTTTGTTTTGTCTCACATGCTGTATTTGATTAGTTGTTACATTGGAAGCTATATGACTGTAACTGTAGTGCTTTCCACTTGTAAGACCAGAGCATATTTATATCAGACATGTCCCTAGGTTGCTTTGAGATTCTCAAAATGTGCCAAAATTATACAGCCTGCTCTAACACTTGTCATAAATGCACCATTATTTTCCTTTCTCTGCATTTGCGTCTTGTTCCCAGAGTAGAGCCAGGGTTGAAGGATGTGTGTTTCTTTGCCGGCCAGTGTTTCAAATGCAGTTTTCCTCACCCCACATTTACGATGTCATGACAGTGTGAGCAAGTTCCAACTGCAGCAGAAAATTTGGAAAATCTGCAGTATGTTACAAAATCCAATGACAATATGAACTCTGATCCCAGATTGCTCCATTTCAACGCCCCTTTCTGTGTGAAGGGTAGTGCATGTTTCTCCCCATGTCTGAGTGGGTTTCCTCCATGCTCCAGTTTCCCCCACCAACCCAAAGGACAGTAGCTAAAATCTTCCAGCTAAGGTAGTCCTGATCAAGGCTTGTGTCGTCTGCAAGTGATATAGCACCAGGTTCTCCACAAACATGAGGTTCGAGATAGGAGAGGGGCGACCCGTGTTGGCCGCACCCTGGCCCTGTCACAAATGGTTCTCACCGACCCAGGCTTTAAGTCATAATC
Organism: Periophthalmus modestus; assembly: GCA_019594935.1. Lineage (NCBI taxonomy): Eukaryota > Metazoa > Chordata > Actinopteri > Gobiiformes > Gobiidae > Periophthalmus > Periophthalmus modestus. The sequence continues at coordinate 15,881,265 of JAIEZT010000068.1, read as the reverse complement.
CCACAGATGGTAGCGTCGCCCCATTGGCTCCTCAGCCAAGCACATGCACCAAATGTCTGAACCTGCAGTTCCTCTCGTACTGAGCAGGATTACCATTGCAACAACACATCATCAGTACGGTAAAACTAACCTGTCTCAAGACGGTCTAATCCCAGCTCACGTTCCCCATTAGTGGGTGAACAATCCAACGCTTGGTGAATTCTGCTTCACAATGATAGGAAGAGCCGAATCGAAGGATCAAAAAGTGACGTCGCTATGAACGCTTGGCCGCCACAAGCCAATTTTTCCTGTGGTAACTTTTCTGACACCTCCTGCTTAAAATCCAAAAAGTCAGAAGGATCATGAGGCCCAGCTTTGACAGTCTATATTCATACTGAAAATTAAGATCAAGCGAGCTTTTTCCCTTCTGCATCACGGGAGGTTTCTGTCCTCCCTGAGCTCGCCTTAGGACACCTGCGTTACTGTTTGACAGGTGTACCGTCCCAGTCAAACTCCCCACATGCCACTGTCCCTGGAGCGGGTCATGCCAGGGCCGGGCGCTTGACACCAGAAACGAGAGCCCACTAGGGGCTCGCCTCCCCGCCTCACCGGGTAAGTGAAAAAACGATAATCAGAGCTGTGCTTTGATGCTCACAGTGCTGCTCCTAAGGTTGCCACAGAGGCATTGAAGGATGAATCAAATGCAGTGGACACATTTCCCTACAGGGACAATAAAGTTAAATTAATACAAAAGTAGCAATAAAATCACAATTATGAAAGAGCAAGGATCATGTCATTGAGAATAAATTGGAATTTAATTTGTTTAACCAATAATAAATAATAATTCTAATTCTATCATTAAGACTGTATGTAATGTGTTATGAATGAATTGATATGTTCTATATTGCTATATGTACTGGCATAACATTCAAGGCTTACTTGATATAGTCTTTCTTCCCAATCTCAGATCCTGACTTCCTCTGTGCCATATGAGTGGCAGTGACCCCTTTGTGCAGTTAATGGGCCATGCTGGACTCTTCTGGTGCAGAGTGAATGATGACAGTGACAGTATGGGCTCACAGGGCATTAACAGAGTGTTATTTACTGCAGCGTCACACAAGAACACACCTGAAGCTCACATCATATTTAGTGCTTTGGAAGAAAATGTTTCCTGGTGTACAGTGGATGCATTAGTTTCTTGTTAGAGGAGATTTATACTGGAGGTAATGATCACAGTTGGGCCTGTCATGTCGTTTTCCTCCACATATTTATGATGTAAGCACTTCCTCCGTGTGTCTCTGGGGTGAGGAGAGAGCTGGAGGTAATATGATTATAGATGACGTCGAGTGTTATCCTTACATTGTGTTGGATGGCAGTGGTGTCTTATAAATGCTTGTTTGATGGGGATCCATTTCCATACACTCAGTCTAGGGTCCCCCAGGGCCCAGCTGTGGGTCCCCTTATTTTTCATCTTGCCACAATGTTCACATCTGTAAGTTATAGTGTAAACTCTTCTGCAAAAAAATGCAATTCTTTGTGACAAAAAGGCATTTGTCTTCAAGAACAATGTGTTTTTTAATGGGCTTTCTCTTTCTGTTTGCAGCATATGCAGTGATTGCCAACGGACAAGTGGAATGTTCAAAAGGTTATAAAAGGCTCAATCTCACACACTGTCAAGGTAGGCTGTCACAATATATTAGAGTACATTTCTCAAACTAACTTTAGCACGTTGTGTCCATTGCACTTTGATATTAATATTTGTATTACAGGATTACTATTATATCATAAGGAGGGTGGTTTTGTTTGGGTATTGATAAAACACATTTGTTTTATTATGTTGTTTTGTTTCAGGAAGCAAGAAAGGTTTGTATTATTTTTAAAAACTGAGAACAAGGACACTCTTATTGTCCAACAGTGTGGACGTGCCAACAGTTTTATCTTTGTATTTTTCATGCTTTTCATTTGATTGTTTCAAGATGCTGTCCTTTCTCGGCTGCTGTTCCCATAGATCCAAAAGGCATTGCTTTGCCACAGTGTTTACCAGAAAGCTTTAGAGTTGAGGCCTTTTCCCTAGCTGTTCCATTGAGGCGGAAACAATCCAAAAGCTGCTTGTGCTGGGATTTGATCATTGCTATTCAAATGTCTAGGTTGATTGTAGTCTCTACATTGGTCCATTCATAACAATTCAGAGCTTGTTCCATATTCAAAAACAGGCATTATTTTATTTTCACAGATTGCCTTTTGACCCATGTGGCCACAGCTACGAGATAAGTCTGCCTTTCAAAGCCTAATACTGCTCCTAGCCTCCTTATCTGCACAAGCTGCTTCTCAGAACTTGTTCTTTTGAATTGGCCATTTGTAGCAGAACTTCCTGGATGAAAGTCACAGTTGTGGGTGGTAGACTGGAGAGTAGAGCAGGGCACATTACTCATAGACCACTTCAAAGAATGAATGTTGGATTTCTTACATAACAAACTTTTGAATTGAGTTAGTCAAAGCTTACAACAAAATCTGCATTCCAGCATCTGGGATTTAGCATATTTTTATATATTTTCCATGTTCAGTTTGGGAACAGTTAAAACAGTGGATTTGGTGTGAGTTGGATAGTCATACACCCATGTAAAAAAAAAAAAAAAAGCAATCAAGATGTTAGACATTCAAAGTATCCTATTACTTTACATGTATATTGCAAGTAGGGATGGGACGGTATGAAATTCACACTTAATGAATACACTTAATTAATGCTTAATGAATACAAGGGACTTTTTATAGATAGCGACAATGTGAGGTGCCATTCACAAACACGTCTTTTACAAAGCCATATGCTTTTTGTTTTCACTTTTGATACAACCCATTCAGTGAAATTATAGCATCAAAGAGCACATTTTCTCAGCACAAAAGACACAATATGTTTCACTTCCCTTGGCTCTTTCTATATATTTAGTACACGTATGCCCCATTTAACAGTTAAATCTTCAGCGCCTTTGAGTAAATGAGTGAGGTCCATGTGTCCTGTGGATACAGGGGAAAACCATTTGGCACAGAGTGTGCTCCTCCTTTCTTTCTCCTTTGTACTATAAATGTCTATTACAAGGACACTATATCAGCTTTGAACTTTTATTATACTTTTACCGTAAAGGCTAACGGGATAGTTAGGGAACTCTGTGCGTGTTTATGGGTATGCATGGATACTCTGTGGCGTGGTCCGCTCCGGTACAGGGCGACATTAACGCGAGGCTCAATTGGGAAGCGGAGGATACAGCGCAGACATAAGGACCGCACAAGTGAAAGATTATTAAGTATAATAGTATAGTATAAGTGTTATAATAATAATATTTTAATTATACCATAGAATCAAAAATCAAGACTGTTATTTCAGGGTATCTATTAAGTTGAAACTACAACATAATAAGTACCTGTTCTCTATCTTCAGTCAAAAGTGGTTTGATATAAAAACTTCAGTTGCGTGTTGCTCGTTTTTGGCTGAAGCATCAGAAATATATAATGAATGATATTTCTGCTAACATCTGTAACAGAGTACATAAATATATTTCACATATTTAAGTGGCATGTTATTTTCAACCAAACTTTAGTGAAAAGGATCAAGTAAGGTCGTATAAGGTCAAACATGACAAGTTTAATTGTGCCATGTTCACAAATGCCTCCCTCGCTTAGAGTGCTCAAGCATACATTCAAAATACATGTTATGATTTATAGCCGTCATGACAGCTTGTCATGGAAGTGAGTTCCAATCCCAGTCATCCCACCAGCAGACTCCCACAACAGCACTAATCTGAGACTCAAGCCGTCTATGGATTAAAGACCCCTTGTGACGAGGACTGAGCCTAAAGTTGACCTTAACCATTAGGTATGCAGTGTTCAAAAGTACAAAAGTGGAAACGTTGAGAGTATGTCAAATTTTTATTATTGTTGATAATTTGGTATTCAATAGGCAGTACAATATAGAGGATATGGGACATGACAACGACATGATGAATAAAAGTTCACATTGACATTGACCTTAAAAAAATAAAATGAATAAAGCCAAGGTTCAGGGATATTGAAAGTCCTGAGAGCATAGCTGCGTCCATCGTCTAAATTGGATAATTCTATGTCAAGTCACTGATGGAATTATACATTTTCAGTCTACTCTGACAGACTTTGGTGGACTTAAAATGAAAAGAGAATAACTAGTTCCCGTCTTATTTTTATTTGATGGGTTTGCAAGAACATCTCAGTATCCTACAGTAATGGTTAATAAAGAGTTTAAAATATAAACTGTGAATATATTGAAGTTTCACATCCTCATCCAACTGTGTAAACATTGAAACTGTAAAAAAACACACCCTTCTACTTCTGACATATGTTATGGACTGTTACAATAACATATAAACTTATTTTGTTATTGTTCACAATCAACTGTCATAACTTTTTAGGACTAGGGTGTGTCTATGCTGACTCAATTCTAATAAGGAACTGTTGACTACATGTTGTTTATATTGAAATTGTCATGTTTTTGCTTGGAGACATATTGCACCAATATGTTGAGGGCTATTTTTAATTTTCCCGTTTTTCAAATGTATGCAATAAACTTGGGAACAAATAAACAGCTCCTCATTAAAGCAACACCAGGATATCTGGGTTCACTGGGGTCTGTTTGCCCTGATGCCTTTATAAGATCACTTTTTCCAAGCATGAAAGAAACAACCAAACAAGGGGCGATTAATTACAATTCTGGGGATATCTGTGGTGGCAAGCCTGTCGGTTCCAGTCGTCAGAGCAATTGGAAAAGACCTAATGATGCTCTCTTTGTTTAACACAGAAGAACAACAAACTTTGCCCAGTCCCTAGTGAGATTACATGACTAAGAGCCTCAAGAATGTCCCCCTATGCTTCTGGTTGGCATGTTAACTAGGCAGTGTTTTGGCTTTGCAACTTAGCAGTATTCCCAACTGACCATCAAATGAAGAAAACATCTTTATAGCAAATCTCTGCTTGATGCCATTTACAAATTGTGTACAGTAAAGATGACGAGGAAACATACCTGACATTTCCATGTATGTCTTCCTGTTTTTATCTTTTTTCCATGGATTTGACTGACTCTGATACATTGCGCACATCACCATTGTTCTTGTGCAACTGTAGCATTTCCTCCCCTCCATACAGCTGCACATTCAGACTAAATGATCTATTGATATGTTCTGTCTTTTTAAGTGCAAATGATTTCAGTCTTAAGAATTACTTCATATCTTCTGTAGACAATACTCCATGTGAAAAATGCAAAACAATGAATTATATTGATACTTGAAGCGGTTCAAAGGCAGTTTGGAATGTTTTAAAATATCACCTCATCCTAATTCCTGAATAAAAATCCATGGCACGTCTTTGTGAATAACATGCATAATTTTTCACAGACATAAACGAGTGTACACTCCCTGGGATTTGCAAGAATGCTGACTGTCTTAACACCAAAGGGAGCTACAGGTGCACATGTAAACCAGGATTCATGTTGGACCCGGCCCGAAGCCACTGCATCTGTAAGTACTGTATCAATGATATTAATCAGTGGGACTGTTGTGGACTGTTGTGTAATGTATACTGTTCTGTGCAGCTGACAAGGCGGTGTCCGACCAGAGGGGGATGTGCTATAGATCGCTGTCGGCCAGGACGTGCTTTCTGCCTCTGTCTCAGCACATCACAAAACAGATCTGTTGCTGCAGTCGAGTGGGCAAGGCCTGGGGACATGCCTGTGAGCGCTGTCCTCTGCCTGGGTCAGGTATGCTCAGCTAATGCCAGCGTTTCAAGCAGCTTTTCACACTCTTTCTAATGTCAAATGGATATTCCAGGCAGTGGCTTAAAGCAGGGTTGTATTTGGGTAGGTTTCTTGTTTTTTTCTATTCTATACAAAGAAATATTCTGTCTGTTTCATGTAATTAGTGATGATTTTTTGTAATGGATTGATTTTATTGGAAATCATTTTGAACATGACGACTTCCAGACACATGTCATGTAGCCAAAAATGTTAATGTGTTTGCATATGACTTGCCAGGCTACTTTTTTAATGTATTCACATGAAAAACATATTCCAGAGTTTTTAAGGGAGGTTATGTGGTTTCTTGTTCTTAATCAGTGGGTGTGTAAGGAATATCCAATGGAGTGTGGCATTTGGTTTGTTAACAATCCCATTACTAAGGCACTAAGACACAAACTGTATGTAACTATACTCCATCTGCACCTTAGCATATCTACAACAATACAATAATGGCATAATTATTATTAATTATTATGTTACAATTGCTACATGTGGCCTGGTCTGCTCTGGCTTTTATTTTGATTTCCCTGAGTTGGAATCAAGACCAGAATGCAGATCAGAACTTGATGCTCATTTGAGCAAGTATCGATACTACAGTTGCATTCACAGGACAGACATGGACCTTTCCTAAATAGTTTTAGAATGATGTTGAACAATTGGTATTTGCGTCAGGCATGAAAAATCACATATTGATCGATCTCTGTTCTTTAGTTATTAAATCAGATTTGAAATTTTCATATTGTGACACTAGAATGAATCTTTTTCCAAATGTACAGTGATGCAAACGTCTAGCCCTTATTGTGTAAAGAAATGAAAGGGTAACCAAAGGGGCACTGTCCTGATTCTTCCAAGGCACGTTAAGCACTTGAACATAACCTAATTTATTTATACTGGAACGACACCAGAGACATAACTGTTTTCATATTTTGGAAGCAGCATAACAGTGGGAGTCCATGTTGTGTTATCACTCCAGTCCTCTGAGAGAAAGCCCAGTAATAGACAACTACAGCAAAAAATAGCCAAGGCCAAGTGCAACATGGGAAGCAGTTGTCATCTTTTTTCATTCCGATCTAATCTTCAAAGTCGGTAAGAGAAACTTGCTGTTTTTATGGAGTGTCTGTTCTGGCCAGTGATGTGAGGGTCTTGATGTCATTGGCTAAGATGTTACACACACAGACCTCCGCGGTGTAGTCCTGTTCAGTACAGATGCAGTGCACTGACACAGGGCCTCTGATTACACAGTAACGCTGGCTTTTGTACGTTGTGACAAGCAAGTTGAGCCTGGGTCAATGCTGCCAGGACTATTACCTGTGACGGCGTAACAAGAGATCACTAACCCTATTACAAATAGACTCCATTTCCCCCTTTACACTTTAAATTCATCATTCAGTAGCCTATTTTGTACATTTTCTGCATTTACATAAGTATTTACAGGGACCACATATCTGTCATTACCGATATCCTTGCTCCAGACTTCTTTTGGCGCTGAGTTGCGGGTTTCAGGTCAATGAGAGGACAGGCCGCTTCTCACTTGTAATGGATTCACCATCGCTGAGGTTTGCCGGGCTTCCAGACAAAGAGGTGCAGTCCTGATCCTTTTATCTAGCAAGCCAATCCTCAATTTCACCCCGCGCCCACAGTCTTCTGCACTGTAAAGTTCAAAGGCCAAGACTCCAAAGATTGCCTTACCGGTACAGCAGCTTTTGCTTATTTGGTTGTGAAGATCTTTCCAGAATTTGTCGCTGGTGGATTATGGTGACAGCTCTCTGGTCTGGCAGCTAAAGCAGGACATGAAACCTAATCTTTACATTCACAGGAAAAAGCATCAAGTTCATTTTGATGGTATTACACAATGGCTTATGTCAGTTTTCTGAACTTTTGGCAGCAATTTGAGCCACAGTATACTGGCAAATGTTCATTTAGCTTCATAGGAAAAAAGGGAATTAAGACTTCAAGTATATCTGACCTCAAAAAATCAATTTACTCCTTGTCTCTTAGACCTACCCTCCAATTACAGTTTGATGTATTTGATTGTACTGAACAAGTAGAAGCTAACCATTTTTAAGGTCAAAAACTATTTCATAAGGAAACATGTAATACTCAATATAATTTCAATACCACACAAAATAATAGTAGTTCTTTATTATTACCATGTGGTCTTATGCTAGTTCAAAGTATGCAGCAGCTAGTATGCAGCTCAAATGAATATCTAGTTTCAATATTAGTTTTAGTATCTCTATCAGTCACAGTCCCACAATGGCACCTCTATATCTATATATGAAAATAGTTTATTGTATGGGATTGGTTTTTCACAGATGTTTCACTTCATATTGGTTCATGTATTTTTAGTGTTATTTTTCCTGAAATCCAGGACAAGTATCTCGCATTCTTGTAACACTATGCTTTTTGTCTCTTGTCTACGCTGCTGTCTGTCTGACTCCCTGCAGACCACTTTAAGGAGATTTGTCCAGTGGGTCATGGATACACCTACTCGCGCTCTGATGTGCAGATCTCTCTCCGGCAGCTGGACGATGATGAGCTGCAGAACACAGGGCTGTCGTGGGAGGAGGAGAACCCCACTTACCCTCAGCTCCCCTCCTCCGATCCCTCCCTCCCTCATTTATACCCCAGTCACCCGCATTCACCCCATCGACCGCAGCATCCTGTGTACCCCCAGACACCACATGTACCACGGCAACCGGTCACACCACACCTGCCAGACCCGCCCTTTGTGGACAATAACACTCCAAGAGAGATTGATGGTGAGTGATATAGCGCTAATGTAATTCCACTCACAAATAGCTACTTTCTAGATGGAAAAGAAGGAAAAATCCACAATGAGTAGAGCATCTAACAATTAAGGAAGTATAGCTTTCTATGAGTGCAATAAACCGACATTAAAGCCGCTGCTTTTGTTAGCCAGGTACCTGATAACCACAAAATCTGTCTTTACTCGTCCATAGCTTTCACAAACCAATTAGCAAATCGTTAACATCCACATGCATTAATATTTGGGCGTGTGTGGCTAGAGCAGCTTTTTTCAGACAGGAAAGTGAAACTAGGGTGGACTTGCCAAGCCCGGCCGATCAGAGCTTTGTTTTGGTGCTTACTCCCGGGTTGATGAGAAATCAAAATTATTTGTTATTAGCTACAGACAGCGTACAATAGTCTCATTTTGTCACAACCTGCTGCTTGTACAGTGTACTCTTTGGGGGAAAACATAAAAGTTGGGTACCCCAGCTTAGTCTTATTTAATATACTTTAAAGAAAAGCCATATGATGGCTAAAGAATTATACAGTGTTTATCTTAGTGATATCCAGCATCAACAGGAAGTGTTCTATCTCCATTATTTCTGTTGCAGTTGCACATACTTCAAGGCTTAATCCTGTTAAGTAAAACCTGCTGTGTATTTCCTTTATGCACACACGCAAGTCCACGTTCCTCATTCATCAGTTTCCTCCTAATTTCTCAGACAATATATCTTTCTGATTTAATGCTTAGGAAACACTTTTTTGGCCTGACTTTGAGCATTTGATTTGTTTAAGGAGGGTTTTCATGCAAATATTTAGGTCTTTTTATCCAAAATACTCCCTGTTTGCATCTCTTATGGTGATTTTCAGTACACTTTAAGAATGTGAGTCAGTGGGTGTTCTGCAGGCTTTGTTTTAGAAATAAAGACCTCCTGTAGAGTGACATGCAGAATCACAAGCTGTCATGTACATCGAACATATCTTGTAGTTAAACTTGTTAATATGAACAGAATGTGAGTGTTTACATGTGAACTTTCCGCATGTCTCTCTTTACAGATGTGGAAATTCTGATCCCGGTGAGTTCTGCTGCTGTCAGGCTGGAGGCACACGCGCCTGACATGTTTATCTTTCTATGATATGCTCTTGCTCTCAGCTGGAGGTTCTGTTTTGATTGCATAACTTATTCAGACCACATTTCACTACATACACGCTCTGGACCACTAATGACTTACATGACAGAAGCCAGATTCATTAATATGTAATGTAATAGTTTATATGTGCTGTTTTCTAGCCAGCTGTTGTGACTGACTCACCACTGAAATATCCAGGTATTTCCCTTTTCTCCATTGATGCATAAACCCATTATACAAATATTATACAAATACACTGAAAAATGTGTAAATGCAAGAAATAATGTATTATTCATTGTAGAACAACAAGACAGATTTTGACAAGTTAATAACCATTGGGAATAATGTACAGCTTAAAGCCATATTAAAACTGGATTTAACTTTTTTTTTTCTAAAATTCTAGTTGTGCTACTATTATTATTCTAGCTTCTTTACTTTATCCTGACATATTTTATCAATGTTTTAACCCCACAATTGTCAAAATATTGACAAACACTGTCTACACCCCACATGTCCAAACAGTTTATTTTGGTTATCCAACTTTTTAGCATGAACTAAAGACCAGATGATGTAAAAATAGCTGTCCACACAGTGAAGCGGTCAGCATAACAAAAGAATTTAAAGCCTCATCCTGCATGTGTTTGTGTGTAGTCTTTGTCTCCACTTACTCATTCCTCTTTATAGACTCAACAATCAATGTCCAGAGACCAGATTCAAAGGACACAACCTACTCAGGTCCTTTCTCAGGTAACCAAAACCTTAAACACATAGTTTCCTTGGTTTGGATATCTGAAACACCCTCCAGGTAGGCCACATAAAGACTTCATCTTTTCTATTTTTGGTATATTTCATAAGACATTTTTGCAGGATTACCCAGAGTTTAACTAGGAAGCCCTTGTGTTGTGCTTGTATTTGACCCCCATTTCTCTACGCCAGTTTGGCCTTTCAAATGTTTCTCAAAGGGTGAGAAACTAAAATCTAGTGTTCCTTTTGGAAGAAGATGTTGTCCAGTGTAAGCCAGAGCCAGAGCGATCAAGTTTGAACAACTGTAGCTATGGGACTTTTAATGTTTGTCAACTCCGTTCATCTCGCCAAAAGCTTTGCAGATCATAATACATATGATTGGCATTAAAATAGTTTTAGCAGCTTAGTCGGTTTGACAATTTTGAAACCATGACAAGAACTGTTATTTGCAGCTCTAACTTGTCTCTAGCTCTCATAAACCTTTTGACACATCTCTAGTATTTACATGCATGAGTTGTTCTGTTGTGTGCTTTTTCAGATGGCGAAACGACCAAGGCTTAACTGACCTTGCACAGCCAATCCGCTCTCATCCCAAAACATCATATAGTGATGCACCAGGCTCTTTCTTATGGTCTAGTGATCAATAAAATGTTTTACAGTTAGATGAAAACAGTGCGCAGCAGAATGATATTGATACAAAGTGCAACTTTTCCAAAATATTTCTTACTCTTAAAAACTGGTAGCCCAGTTTCAATGGACTGTACATGTATTACATGTATTAAAACATTCTCAAGAGCATCTACATTCTATGTTTTAACTTATGCTGGTTACAGAAAACACAGCCATAAGTCAGACTTATATTTAAGAATTCTCACAATCAGATTTAATTGGTGTTCCTTATCTGATTATGTTCTCTGGTTAGGGTTTCTTGATGTAATTTTTTTCCCACAGTAAAGCAAAAGAGCACAGAAAATGTCTCTAGTAGCATAGACCATTTGGGTTGAAAAGACTGGAACACCACCAGTGTCAGGCTCTACTGTGCATGACTTTTTTCTCTCCATCCCAATAAAGCTCTGTTGCACCTGTTAGAACATTACTGTCCCGTAAACCAGCCTTTATCCAAAACTATGGTTATAAAACAGCAAGACGCTCTTTCAACATATGCTCAAGGAATGCTCCTTTTGTTTTTTTCTTCCCTAAAATTATGTAACTCTTGGTCAAAGGTTTTGTCCTCTGCCCTAAATATTTATTTTAGTTGGAATTGTGTGTTTTTTGCAGATGTTAACAAGTGTGCCACCACCCCTAACATTTGTGGTCATGGGAGATGTATCCCCGTGCAGACTGGCTACACCTGTGACTGCAACCCCGGCTTTAAACTCAGCGCTCTGCAGACCAACTGTATTGGTAAGCAACAAGGGGAAAGTACACAAAGGCACAGACAAGTCGACACCAAGGGTTCTGTCTTTCATCATCTCAATGGCAAGTTGACAAAACTATTCAAATATTCAAGACCCGTAGAACTACAATTGAGCCAAAGTGGAAAAGATCTGTTTGTTTATGTTGACCTATGCTGTGATGCCTGCTAACAGTTTACAGCATCCATAGAGCTGATGCTTTTCCTCATGGTGAAGGTCTTGTCCTCTGCTCAGGGAGTCGCTGGGCTCTGGTCCCTGTTTGAAAAAGGCACGTACAGTACAGAGGCAGGGCTTGGAAAATGATCAATCTCTGCTGGATAACTGCAGCTTACTTTAATAGCACTGTCCATTCATGCCATTTGTTTTTTGTTCAGCCTCTTTTATTCTTCTTCTGCTAACTTCAAAATATATCTAGACTATATTTTGTGAGAACATCAACCAAGAAGTCCAGAATGATATGCTTCTTCATTTTTGAAATTTCAACTTGAATCCTTTTGTTGTGCAGATGTGAATGAATGTGATGAGGACCCATGTGAAGGAAAAGGCCGCTGCATCAACAGCTTTGGCTCTTACACCTGCCACTGCTACAGCGGCTACAGTCAGGTGATCACCCAGAACAGGAAGTACTGTCAAGGTGAGGCTTAGCACACACCTGCCAAACACTATTAGGTTTCCAGTGGGTGAAAACCTCCTGCAGCTTTGCCCATTAGGGTACCAAAGGTTTATGTCTGTCAGCGCTGTTTCTCCAAAAAGTAGCCAACTGTAATTAATACTTGTGAACTGAATAGTCACTTTCTTTTCCTTTCTCCCTGTTTTTTATTACACTGCCAGACATTAATGAGTGCAACGTGCCCAATAAGTGTCAGAATGGCAAATGTGTCAACTCTGAAGGATCTTACACTTGTGAATGCAATACTGGATATGCCAAATCCTGGAGAGGCCATTGTGAAGGTAACTGCTGTCCATGAAAAAGCTTTCTCACACAAAATGAACTGACAGATGACTAAACTACACTAGAATACATCTGTCATTATGTCTGCTGTATATTTATCACCACCATTTCATTCATATGAGCTTTTTCTCCACACCCAAAATAACTGTTGAAAGACATATTTTGGTGTATTTTAGCTAATCTAATTGATACTTTTTAAAGTCTATGTTAAGTGCATATCTCTTTGCCTGGGCAGATGTGGATGAGTGCAGAGACTCCAGCTTGTGTCCTCACAGTTTATGTGTCAACACTTTGGGCTCCTTCCTGTGCCAAACATGTGACCCTGGGTTCAGGCCACTCCATGACAGATGTGTGGGTAAGACGACACCACTACTCGAACAGCACAGCTCAATGTACCAGTGCATCTGAGGCAAAACCCCTGTACCATGCATGGAAATAAGCTGGGTTTCCCTCTTCTACCCTAAAAGCTTCCGGATTTCGGTAAGACTTACGTCGACCAAGCTACTTATGTTGGTTGGCCTGAAAAAAAATCCTTAGCAACGTTGCAAACACACATGCTGTTAACGATGTGTTGACATCCCATGATGCAGAGCAGTTCTGCTACTACCACAAAATAAATTAGCTTACACCTTTTATTGAAAAGGCCCACTGTCTGAAGAGGTGTTTAAAACGAATACAAAATAAATTCTTTTACACTTCAAAAGACCTAACAAATGTTTAATGTCTTATGTTTGGGTCAACCACGCCACAGTGATGATTTGTACATTGTGCATGGTCAGGCTGAGCTCAGACCTCCGCCCTTTCACTCGTTCAGTGTTTCCATGTGTACTTCTCTTTTTATAGACACTTTTTTATCTGCTCCCTTTTCCAGTAGCCTTCCTATTATTGTTAGAACACATAAATCCTGTTATTCTTGATTTCCTAGTTTTAGAATATCGGCTTTGTTTTTAATGCCTTAACATGGAATTATCCAAATATTGTTTCTTGACCAATACATATTTCTGCTTGAAAGCTGTGGCCAGTGATTACAGTAATGCTGTGCCTGTACTAGAGTAACTGTTACTTGTTGGTCAACATGGTAAATATTTCCACTCATAACATGGTTTAATAAATTATGACTTAACATCCTGAAGAGTAAAATAGCATGTGCTTTAAGGTTACACACCTATAGTTACATAATAGCCTGATTCGTGTTACTGCCACATCCCCTCTCTCTGACCTTGGGCTCTGCTAATTTGTTTGGAAACCCTAGCTCCAGCACTGAATTTTCTGGAGATGTGAACAGGCTACAACTCTCAGCATGCAGAAATAATGGAAAATCTGGTCATCGGCTTCAGCAGAGCTACTGTTTTTTAGAAGTCGTTGCTAAGTGGGCCTGACGCTGATTGAAACACATCATTGGCGCTGCCTTCTATTTTCAGTGGTCCCATGAATTTGTTGCTTCCAGAGAAAATACCACCTTGGCAAGTTTAGTTTTTACAAATCCTCTTGTGTTATTCCTTCCACTGAAAATGTCTTTAAATAGTCAAACAGAGGAACCAGGCTAAATGAAGGAAACCAATGGAAGGTAAATGTTTTTCAACTGTAGCCCAAAGACCTACCCTATAGTCTACGTCTGGCACAGCGGGAGTCACATTAAACAGCAGGAGCTGGCTTCCAGGAGCTGTCAATTGACAGCGGCACAGTGGTTAGGGGCCAGTTGAGCAAATCAGGGATAAGCCTAATTGCTGGTGTGATCGAAAAAAACAGGTCTATTGCCTTCTGGGGCTTATCATAGAGGACTTAGTGATGCTGGGTGATTGCAGAAAACCAAATGTCAAGCCGCACTGACAGAGCCCTGGCAGTACCCACACAAGGCCACACAAAACCCGCTCTGTGTTTCTATCAGGCTTGGTCACTGTTGACTAATGAGACTGTAATTGACTGAATAAAACACGCTCAGAAGAAAAAAACATAATTGTTTTTTTATTGGCTTAATTTAACCCTATCCAAGCTACATTTAGAAACGTTATTTCCACATTTTTGACCGTGTTCCTTCCCTTTTATAATGTCTCCATTTCTTCATACCTTCAGTTCACATTATTACTATAATTTGATTTTTCCTTTCTTTCTGTCTCCACACCTTCACCTGACCTATAAAACTGTTAACACTCCAATAGGTTCCACTATAAAACATAGTTTCACCGTAGTTTATTGGCGACATAATTCCACGGTCAAAAGTTTGACTCATGGACTGGAAAAGACATAATGATCTGCTGATATAACCTAATGACTGCTGTTACTCACCAATTAGGCCCCAATCATTTGTACTGCAAACCCCCACAATACATATCTGTGTACACTGTTTTCTTTCCTGTTTGAGTTTCCTGTAACAATGGATTCATGTCCCTACTGGGGCTATAAACTTAAGATTCTGTTATTCCAAAAAGCCTAGTTTAAACACACCTCCTGTGGTATGAGTTCATGTACCTAGATCTGAATGCACTTCTGATGTCTTTTCCCCAGCACGGTATCCACGCCAGGACAGTAGGATGCAGTTTTATTTATAGTTCCTCTGACCTTTATTCACAGATGTAAACGAGTGCCTGAACCAAACTGCCTGCAGCCATGGTAGGTGTGTCAACACCGAGGGCTCCTATAGGTGCAACTGTTTCCAAGGATACAAACTGTCATCAGACAACTCCTGCCAAGGTAACTCTCAATATTATTATTTCTGCGTTTGAACAAAAGGTTTATGGTACCACTGCGGATTCCCTTTATCTTCTGTGCAGATGTGGATGAGTGTGTGCGTTCAGGAGTATGTCTCTATGGACGCTGCTCCAATCTGGATGGAAGCTACAAGTGCAGCTGTAACCATGGTTACAAAGTCACATCTGACGGCAAAGCCTGTGAAGGTCTGTAAAGAATTATCAACAGCTTTGGACTGCCATCTATTATGCACTTTTTATTATGACATCATCATGTCAAGTAATCATTTCTGTTCAGATGTCAACGAGTGTGCAGCTGGTAATGCGTGCCCTGCAGGAATCTGTCTCAACACAGTGGGATCCTTCACTTGTCAGAAGTGCAGACCTGGCTTTGGGCCTTCTGTGGATGGACTCAGATGTGAAGGTATGAAATCCTCTAATGATTTACACAAACTCTGGAATGAACCAATAATTACTGCATGCAGCTTTGCTGAAAAGTGCTCTTTATTTCCAGATGTGGATGAATGTGCACAGGGAGATGTGTGTCAGGGTGGGATTTGTGCAAACACTGAGGGGTCCTACACCTGCACTAGGTGTAAGGCCGGCTATAGTGTTTCCTCAGACCGCAGGAGATGTGAAGGTAACTAACAAATCCAGCTGTTGTCATTTCTCTGTAATTAGTGCATTGATATCAGAACTGACTCAATCGTAGTTCACTGCTGACTGCTTGTAATGTGTGTGTGACTATGTTGTGGCTCAGATATCGATGAGTGCCAGTCTCTATCGACTTGTGCCAATGGGATCTGTCTGAACTCGGAGGGCTCTTACACCTGTCAGAACTGCCCCTCAGGCTACACAGTGTCTTACGATGGAGAGCTGTGTGAAGGTGGGCTTTCTCACAACTTCACTTACGTAGACCTGTGTGTTTTTTTCTCTTAACCACTGTATTTACTATGATTTACTTTCAGATATTGATGAGTGCAGACTCCCGCATACATGCCCACAGGGCACATGTACAAATACTCATGGCTCTTTCACCTGTCTAGAGTGTCAACCTGGCTTCAGAGTCTCTGATGATGGTTTACAGTGTGATGGTGAGTAGGTACAAACATTTACTTTGTTGCTCAAAACAAAAAATCATTCATTAATTGAGTGAATGCTTCAAATTATTTAAAAAATACTCCAGTGCTCAGACATCACATCATAGCTGGATTTCACCATCTAACTGGGATCCCCGAGCAGATATTGTACACTGAAATACTAATCCTCAGATAGACATGCAGTAGGGTTGACATACCCTCAAAATGTCTTCGCCATTTACTGTGCAACTGATTGCAACTGGCTGAATTTGGTCAGCCACATTATGATGTATATATTCATGTTATTTTCCAGATGAAGATGAATGTTTGGTGGGTAATGTGTGCCCAGGCCACCAGTGCCTCAATACTCCAGGAGGATACACCTGTAGAAGCTGTGGAGTGGGACTACAACTGTCCAGTGATAGTTACACTTGTGAAGGTGCAGCATGTCTATTATGTGAATTTTGAACAGATGGAAGTATATTATTTATTTGTTGAGCTATATCAGGCTATATAGGTAAAAGATGACATGTTTCATTCTTCAGTCTGCAGTCTTCCTTAGAAGCATCCTAGTTAATAAAGCTTCTCTTACCTGTATTGTCTAATATGTAATAGGCACAAGACATTTAATATATATAATTATAGTTACAGTAACAATACTTTTCAGTTTGTTCTAAATGTATAAATGTATTTTAACTATATTCAGCTACACTAAACTGAACATACATAGTCCTTGTAAAATCTTTATGGTGCTGTGTAATTTGTAATGGCATGATTCATGAGGCATATGCACTGAAACGGCTGTTTCGATGGATCCAGGAGGTTGAATCTGTCATGACTTCATGGGAAGAAGAAAAGGGAATGATTATTTAAATAGGTTCTGTAAGTCATATATACCACACTGTTGTTTTAAATGAAAGAGAGGATGGAGCACAAGAGCAGATCCCCCACTGATATGTCTCCGAACTCTGGGAAAGAAGTTGGATAAAACAAGCCAGCGCCAGCTTCTGATAGGATTTTAATGAAGGTGTCCGATGCCATGGAAAATATTAACGCTTTAATTTGAAATGAAGTCAACCACTCCCTTGGTGTCCGTGTTTCTGAACTTGGTCCTCTCACTCAAAGGCAGAACAGAGCTGTCTCAACAATTTAACAATAGCCCACACTCTGTTCGGCTTAAGAAACGCAATCTCCACAGACCCACAAAGAATGTCCAGTGATCACATCGCAGGGAGGCAATGACTGTTTGTAGATTCAGTGATTATATGGCACCTGCTTGCCTTTTTGGACTGTATGGCCCTTCTGCATACTTATCTTTCCACCCTTTTTAATAAAACACTGTCAGTGCAATCTAATAAGAGCTTTTCTAATTATACATGTTAGTTCCAATGCCGTTGGCTTAACAGATAACTTTTGTGCTAAAACTAGAATAATAAACTGATTTTCTACAATAACTTTTTCTTATTGCAGACATCAATGAATGCCTCACCCCAGGAGTCTGCCCCATGGGTGTTTGTACTAATACAGAGGGCTCTTTCTCCTGCATGACCTGTGACCCTGGCTACACTGTGGCACCCAACGGGGTCTCATGTGAAGGTACAGAATATGGACCTGTTTCGTCACCACTAACACTTAAGATGGTATTATGCATAATGGGTTTCTTAGTCATAGTGTGACACAACAGTCGACCTGACATAGTAAAGTGAGCTCAGCCCATTACTGCTCTTAATTTTTCACTGTGGTCCACAATCATCACATTCTTGACAACTATTTGTGTGGCAAAGGAATATTACTCATTTTGTTCTTCTTCTTGTTGGTCTTGGTGCCAGCATTAAGCTATACTAAAACAGTGTGTCTGTTTGCTAATGTCTATTACCTACACTGACATAAGAAATGTGTTTTGTTTGGGGTTTTTTTGTTTGTTTTTTGTGATGATGGTGACAATGAAGATGAAAAGTTTTTCCTGTTGATAACATTGTATTTTGTCCTGAAATATCTAAATCTACAAGCGTTGAACCTGATCATTTATATTAATGACTAGACCCACAAACTCCTTGTATTACAGCAAACATCTATCTGCATTTAATGATTTTAATTTTAGCTGCCCTCCATGTGTTTTAAGCAATAGTACCCTTTTAGAATGTTATGATGTCACCTGAAACCCAGCAGTTACTTTGAAATTTAGTTGACAAGTAATGCATCACGACCATTAGTAGCTGTATTTTTTATTTTTTTTTTATAACATTCCATTAAGTGTTGCCATTATGCAGTCAAACATTTTCATAACAGAATTCCTTTCTTCATTTAGATCTAAATGAATGTGATGATCCTCAAATGTGCAGTGGCGGTCTCTGCACCAACACCATTGGCTCCTTCAGCTGCTCCTGTCCCAGTGGCTCGGAGCTGGTGTACGGGATATCATGCCAGGGTAAAACATTTACTCCTCTGCAGACACCCACCGAGAAACACAAAACCCAACACTGGTGACCTGCTTCTTGATGATTACCTCATGTTGGCAGCTGTGTGGTTCTTTGTGTCACAGATATCGATGAGTGTTCGCGGGTTGTTGGGCTGTGCGGAGAGGGGCGCTGTCAGAACACGCCCGGGTCCTACATCTGCCTGTGTCCTGATGGGTATACCACCGAGGAAGGCAGAAGCGACTGCCAGGGTAAAGTACACATATACCACACAGCAGCCGGAACAGCGATGCCAGTAGAAAAACATCATTTAAATCACTGTAGGATTTGTTGTAATTGGGTGCGGCAGGCTTGTGAGTGAGAGAGCATTTCTATAAATGCGTTTAGGTAATGGTACAAATAGACAGGAAATGAGAAGCCTGGAATGATGCTGGTTAAGTTCTCCAGTCATGCGTTACATTATGAAGTCAATAATATAGATTATCTCTTCATCATAGCACCTGTTAGTGGGTGGAATATAGTGGTAGGATTTCAGTGTAACAAGGACCAATTGTTACAGCTAAACCACAATTTATTTCCAAAATTGCAGCTCTGAGGTCTTGTTTTCCAGCCTACTGATTTAAAGTGGATTTCCTTCTAAACCTAAATGTGCTGTGCAGTTGTTTATTCTTTATACAGTGCCCACAATTTTTATTTGACATCTCAGAAGTTTGAGAAGAAAATTAGCAATTAGACCTTGCTGAACTATCCTCGGGCATAGTTCTGTATTTTTAATATTTCTATACAAACGTACGGAAACTCAGAAAATACAAATGACATCATACTATAACAAATGTCATGGAAGTCATAATAATACCAACCATGCCAGAGTTGGTTGACGTTCACCATTTAAGAATCACGCATGAGTCTCCCTGTCCATCCAGGTTTTCGGTGCTCAGTGTCACCTTTGACCCCTGGCAAGAGCACCCAGCCTTTCTGTGTAATGGTCCATGTCCTAATCCACTGTCTCATCTCACTCTCGCTCAGTTTGATGTTATTCCAGCCGCACCCTGTGACCCAATATCATAGCACCATAAAAAGTCTCATCATGAATAAAAGAGCATTTTCCCCAAAGAAACTAGGGCATTTTCTGTCAAAATATATGAAATAATTGAGCTAAGATGTCAGGATCTCATCTGTGTGTTTTTCTTCTGGTGTGTCTTGTAAGAGGTGAACAGTGTAGTGTTGTCACGCTACTAAAACTCGGATTTCAATACTGAGGAATAGACTCGATATTCAGTACTAATTTCGATACCACGATGATAACAAAAAAACACTCTTTCTTTATGCAGTAGAATGTGATTTTAAATAATAGTACTTTCTCTGTCTCAGTGGTTCAGGTATGTGTCATAGTGGTCCATGGCCATATATGTGGTCTTATACTTTTCAGGAAAGGTACATTTTTTGTCCTATGAATGTGACTTGTATGTGGCGATGGTTGTTTTAGTATCCATACTATCAGATTTTCAATACTTTTAACAACCCTAGAACAGAAACAATGACAAAATGCTTGACTGCATGATCTGATGTAAAGCAGGTAGAGCTGACTCAAAGCCTTTATTACACTGGCATTCAAACAAGTGACAGACTAAAGACACTGTTTGCTCTGTAGTGTAGGGCCTGAAGTAGTAGTTAGCATCAAGAGTGTACCCAGGCTGCATCAGGTTCTCTGGCCAGTTTCCATTAAAAATACACACCTCTAATTATCCTTTAAATCAACATTTGTCACACATTTTCTCACAGTCTGGCATTGTGTCTTCTTCTGTGACATAAGAAAAGCCAGATCCTTTTTACATTGGTACATGGCATGTAAGTTTACTGTGGTGACAGATACACTTAGTCCTGTGAGTCAAAAATCACATTTTGTCTTGGGTAGAATAGCTTACTAAAAAGTTTAACATGAAGGATTTTTTGTGTACATTTAAAATACTTTAAAGTAATATTAAGCAATACCAAGGATTTACTTAAATTTCCTGTATTCTTTAAAGGCCCTATGTTATGAAATATTTACTCATGTGAGCG
This sequence comes from Periophthalmus modestus, assembly GCA_019594935.1. Lineage (NCBI taxonomy): Eukaryota > Metazoa > Chordata > Actinopteri > Gobiiformes > Gobiidae > Periophthalmus > Periophthalmus modestus. The sequence continues at coordinate 15,860,238 of JAIEZT010000068.1, read as the reverse complement.
TTACGCCATGTTAGAATATTGTTACGTAATCAAAAACATACCTGGAGTTGTGATTTATTTCATTCACACGTTTGAGTAACCCTTTATTATTAATCTGTCTACATTTCAAGCTCAAAATGTTTTGTTCCATCTTGTGATGTCATGAAGTGGTAGTTTTCAAGTTAATGGCTACCTTTTACCTTTTGTTTAGTAGAGATTAAAAATTCCAAGGCTGAAATTATCTAAATAATTCTAGTGAAGGTGTATGTTTGTTTGTTTTTTTAACGCAGTGGAGCTCTTCCTGTATTATCACATGACATCACAAGGTGGAACAGAGTGTTTTCTTTTTGAGAGAAGAACGCAGCTTAAATATGTAGGGTTTTTTGTTAAACATGTGAATGAAACAAACCAACTCTATGTAGTTTTTTAATGAGGAAAGATCAGATCCTGATCAGAAAATAGAGAAGTATGAGACCCTTAACATAATAAAAAAGATTTTCTGTTCCATTGCCATATAAGAATTATGATTACCACTTAGTTCATGGCCTTTTTTTAAAAGTGCACAACAAGTGGTCATATTGGACCATCTATTCTTCTTGTCGAGGAGTTGTTGTACTTATAAATAAAAGCTTTTTGAAGTTCTTGCGTTAGATCAAAACTATCCTCTCATAGCATATTTATGTGTTTACTTATGGTCTGGAGTCACTTTTTCTCCTTATTTCTACAAATGTTTGTCTACCTTCTATCTTCCAAAGATTTCAATGATCACAATCTGGAAAAGGAAGACAGGCTTTTCCTCCACAATATTTTTTCCTTTACCTTTCACCCATGCTCCAAGTACCTAACAAGCTACATGTTGTAATGCCACAATTATCCACAAGTAATTCACGGCTAATCAAGCATGTAGCATTCATTATTATATTTAATCATTCAAACGGAATGCTCTAATCCTGGGAAGCTGACGTACATACATTTCCCCTTTTTTGCTTCCTGTTTGTCAGTATACCGTTAAGCGCTTCAATTGGTGTGCTTGATTACCCATATTTACCGTTCCCTGCAGGCTTAACATACGCAAACAAAATATACAGAGGTATTTAGTCATAATTAATATGTCTAAATCTCCCTTCCAATTATCTTTTCGCTTTTGTTTTTCTTACAGATGTAGATGAGTGCAGTAAGGATGTGTGCATGCGGGGCCAGTGCGTTAATACTGCTGGTTCCTATATTTGTCTGTGCAAAGCGGGATTCAAGTTCAACTCCGAGACAGCTGATTGTGAAGGTATTATAAGATATAACCTCTCTAGTGGCATGCTTGTATATAATCATTTTCCATAAATACTACTCATGAGATTTCAACTTGTCAACTTTTACAGTTTGATCGTCACGCTACATTTAGTTTTGCTCATGATTGATTGTGCATTGCCTGTGGGAGCGGTTGTCCTGCAGAGGTCTAGTCTCCCTTAGGTGCTGTGAATGACCCCTTTGTGAGCAGGAGGTGTTGGGGTTTGTTCTGTGCCTCCTTTTGATTTCCTTTGCAGGTGCCTGGATTGCTGTCATAATATTGTTCTTGTTCATTTGTGTCGCTCACTGGAATTACATGGAACAGTTATAACACAGGTCTCCCGGGTGACTGCTGAGAATAAGTGTTGACGAGGCTTCAGAAGTTAGAAATTTGCAAAATAAAAAAGAATGGCTGTATTTACAATACAAATTGGGTTTGACATCCCATAATAATTATTTCAACCATAATAATATTTAACTAAACATATGCAATGCTAGAGTCTGCATCAGCTAGAGCAGGGGTGTCAAACTCAAATTCACAGAGGGCCAAAATTAAAAGCTGGGACAAAGTTACGGGCCAAACTAAATATGTATTGAAAAATTTCAACAACATCTGCTTGTTTTTCAGAAGGGGTGGATTCAATTTGAGTGAGGCGACAGGTAGCAGATGCTAATGATTGTCAACCGAAATGGTGGGGGTAAAGCATTCAGGGATCTGTAGTATTAGTGGTGCATGTGCTATACTGGCACAGCGGCCGGTGGGCCAGCTCTAATACGTATTTGATATCATCTCGTGGGCCAAATATAATTATATTTAGGGCCAAATTTGGCCCGCGGGCCTGAGTTTGACATGTCTGAGCTAGAGATGTCAACATTGTAATATAGGGGGATTTTTTTATATATTTTTTTGTATAATAGCATAGACACCGGTGATAGGAGGAGACAGAGAGGCTGAGGTAGCTGACAGGTCTGCTGCTACGGTTGAGATGGTGGATGCAGTAACAGGTAGACGATGCATTTATAAGAATGACTTGACAAGAAAGGATTATAATTGGCTGACTGTAATTTACAGAAGGTTGGGATTATTAGTGCGATAGCAATAAAGTTGTTCTAGTTGGATATATATTTAACCTTAATGGACCCATATTACAGTTTTATGATCTATGTTATAATGTTGCTTCCTCATCAAAAACATACCAGGAGTTGTGTTTTGTTTCATTGGCACATATTTAACACACAAACTTTGAATATTTAGGTGTTCAGAGAACACTGTTTCAGTGTGGGCGTCAAAAATGGACTGGTAACGTTCTAACCCTTGTGTCCATTCCACAGATCAAAATGAGTGCACAGATTTTGGAAGTTCCCCTTGTGGTGCGTGGCGCTGTGAGAACACAATAGGATCTTACCGGTGCTTCCAGGGCTGCCAGCCTGGTGTGAACAGGGATGACGCCATAGACTGCGGTGAGTGGGTTATTACTACTGTGGTGTTTTTGAGTGTGTGAGTGTGTGAGTGTTTTTTGGAGAGATATATGGGAAATTATATGTTGTTTTTTGGCCTGTGTTATCACACAGAAAATGACTATAGGTATAGGTGAGAGTGCAAGCACAGATAAATATAGTGTTCGGACTGTAAATGTTATTTTTAACATTTATTTAAATGAATTATCACTGTACCTGATTTAATTACAGATAAAGCATATCAGTGCAAATTCCTACTTTGCGTTCCTTCTTCACAATCAGTTTGGCACAAAAACTATATCAAAAGCACTCAGGGAACCACAAGGGAGACGCGCAGAAGTGGCCCTGAAATGAGAGCACTTTCCTGAGTGGATTGCACTGTCATCTGGAGCCGTGTGAGAGGCCCGTGCTGATAACCAAAGTTAGATTCATTTTTCTGCCAACACAAAGAGCTTCTGGCAGAGACGTGGGCTGTAACATGATCAGTGCTGCGTCAGGCCAGTAGAGAAGGTCCCTTAACTCCCTGTATATTTGAGGAGGTGTCCAGTCACCTGTGTGTCGGGATAATACATCTGGACCCACAGATGTGCCAAAAACAACAACCGTGACATCTCCTCAGTGTTCATAATGCGTTTATTGGATGAATTAAACACCTAGGGTTTCCAATATTTAATAGTTTATTGCTCAATGATCGCTCTTGTTTTGTCTTGCTTGGCTGTATAAACCCAGGGCAAACCAGTTTATGGGTACTATGGGAGATAAGCAACAAATGCAAATATTTGACTCACATTATTCTCTGTCCAAAAAGTCATAGACTGACAGGGTAAAAAGGAAACAATGACTGTTAGCATTATGGTGTGCTGGACAGCACATGGTCATTGGAGTTTGGGGTGGCTGTGTGTTCCAGCATGACTCCTCTGACTCTGGACCCTTTTATGAGACAGTCCACATGAGGGGAGCCTCCACCAGCAACAAACCCACCCAGTGTTGACCTCAGCCCACTGTGACCCACTCCTCACTTTTATGATGCTGTCTGTCTGTCTGTCTGTCTGGCACCAGGGTCTGGAGTTTGATAAGAACCAGCTGGCCACCTCCTCCTGTTTTTACAGTAACATATGATATAATGCTGAACATCTTACAATACACAATGACAATGTTGAATATTGTGGTTACAATATGACTTGCTATCAAACTATCAAATGAATCAAGTTCCCCAAATTGAAACCACATATAATCAGGATTAAGCTAGGTCATGCCACAGACAAAACAAGGATCATTCCAAGTCTCAAACTGGACATGCAAGTCATTCATTGTTGTACTGATGTTGTGATAACAATAAGTTACAGCCAATTACAGATTATAATGCACTTTAACTGTACATTATTGGCCATACAGTCACTGGTCATACATTAGATTAGATTAGGTTAGAAAAGATTAAATCTCTAATAGTCATCAATAAAAAAGTGACTAATCAAACATATTAGAAATGACCTAACTTGCCCTAACTAGTCTCTTTTACATAAAGTTCAAATTAAAAATGACTTTGCTTTAGATGAGTCAATATCAAAACAGCTTCATATTTTCTTAATTCCCAACTCCCTAGTTCACATATTGCTCAATTTGACTTATCTTTTTGAGGAGTTGTGATGATGTGATGATGTGTACCCTACCTCTCCCTTGTTGCCATGTTGTGTTGCCAGTTGTGCGTGTTTTCAGACCTGCTAACATTGATTCATATTCTCAAACTGGCCCTTGCTCTGTGTTCCCCCGAAGTCCCAGTGCTGCACACAATGGTGGCTTGTTTCACCTCACGATGGGAAGTAGTGGGAGATGCTGCCGCCACCTCAATAAAAGTCCAGAGAGGCAGCTCAGTTACTCCGGGGCATTTTTGCTGCTTGTAAAAATCATCAGATATTTAAGTGGAGTCCAGACGCTGTAATTTGCAGTTTCAGCGCAGGGGCGTTGTTTTATTTTTACTCGCTGGCTGTCAGAGGGGCAGCGGTTGTCTTTGGCTCGCATTGCAGCACTCATTAAGATTTAGGGACTATAATACAAAAGGGAAAAAACAGGGTGTTTTCCATCTCGGCATCTTGGAGTTCACCGCTGCACCATCATACCAGGCCATATGTAGTAGTAGTACCAGACGGTTATATAAAGTGCACTTGCGACCTAATGTTTTAAAGCCTAAATTCTCTATATTTCTCATAAATTCCCTTGAGTTATTCCATGTCTTTAAAAAGCAAGGCGGAAATTGTGTTGTGGTCAGGCCTCTACCAACCTTCCACCCCAGTAAATGTATAGCAATGAGCACTTTACCATGTGCATATCGGATGTTTTTGTCTAGCTAGCTAGCATGTTATTTGTCAGCCTGTGAGAAAGATGATATGAGGAGTTGTAGATCTAATGAAAAGCAAAATACGTGCCCTGAATAAGTATACTCCATCTCATAGTTGCCTAATGGTGTGAAAGATCCCCCACATATGGGTCCAATCAGACAAGGGGTTGCCCAGTGAGCAGAGGAGTCGTGTGGGCTGTCAACGGTGGGCCAACAGTCACTAGTCTTCCTTGTTGCTTGGTACGGAACAATAGATGCCCTCTCATGATTAAATCTTAAGCTTATTTTACTTCATAAAGTGAGTTATTTACATGTCAAGTTGTTTGAATCATTTCTTAGTTTATATGAAATAGTATGGTCAAGATAGTAAAATTTCACACTCAATTTTTGAAGGAATACACTCGACACTCAATACCAATTCCAACACCACAATGATAATAAAAATACTCTTCAGACAATAGAATGTGATTTTCAACATTAAATAATAGTACTTTCTTTTATATTACCATGTGGCCTTATATCTGTGTTATCCCTCAGTCGTCCAGTTATGTTCCATAGTAGTCCATCAGAGTATACTATTGTATGTGGTTTTATATTTCTGATACAGCTCAATATCATTCTGAAGCTATTCGAGAAAGGTTCGTTTCTGTCCGGTGAATGTGACATTTTTAGCATCGATACTCAAACGCTCAAATTTTTTATACTTTTGACAGCCCTAGTCTAAAATAGATTCTTGTCAGGATTATTTTTTGTTACATAATACATTTACACGACCTTCAGTTTTGAATTCGGGGGTTGATTATATCCCCAGACACACAAGGATAAAAAACACTTTAATTAAATAGTTTGAACATTTGCGCATTTGAATACCTTTCCAGGATGATACCATGATTGCCCTGTCCGTTGTCTTGAGGATATGTTTTTCAGCAGATTGGGTTCCTCACTGCACATGGCTGCACACTGATCATTTCTTATACAAGGGCTTTCATCGCCCTCCTCTCAGACCTCCCAGCCAGACTTTACTGTCATTCCAACATTCCACTTAAGCTCTTTACACTTGGGTCTCTCTCTCACCGATAAACCAGAGTCTCATTGAACTCCTATTTCCAAATCATGTCATTTCTCTCATATTTGCTCTATCTCCACAGATTCTTGGCACTCGAAGCATGAAATCCAAATTATGTGTTTTCCTCCTTTATCCTTTTGGAGTCATTCAAATCCGCATATACTTTATCTCATTCTCTGTATTAAGTTGTGCATTACTTGTAGGCTATTTGGGCATTTTATTAGCTGGTGGGAGCCGCTGTCTGTGACCCCAGAGGCATGTATAGAAGAAAGTGCCAAGTCAAGACAGGAACGCTGACAGCTGCGGAGAAAGGCTTAGCTAGTTGTACACAGGAAGTAGCCAGCCTGTCCAAACTGTGGGCTAAAACTCCACAAGGTTTCTCTGGCCCTCAGCCCTCCTATTTGTAGCCAATGTCCTGTGGAAGTCCTTTTCCTACAGAGATTGTGTTTCAATATCTTTTTGGCGATTGAAAACATTATGTAAAAATACATATTTAAATAATGTTCCATGTGTGAGAAAATCAATAGTTCTAAGGTTACTTTACTCTTTATCCTGGGCCCAAGTCTGGATAAAGTGGGTTTGGTTGGTAAGAAATCAATATTATTACACCCAGAAGATGAACAAAAGATTTCACCTTTAAATAATTCATACTTAAAGAGCTCATATTACACAATTTTCTCATCTGTTATAATGTTGTTTTCTCAACAAAAACATACCCGGAGTTGTGTTTTGTTTCCTTCATTCACACTTGTTTAACACAAAAAACTGCATATTTAGGCTGAGTTCTTCTCTCACACAGAAAACATTCTGTACCACCTTGTGATGTCATGTGGTAATACAGGAAGAAGAATCATTTGGATAATTTCAGTCCTGGAATTTACAATCTCTACTAAATGTGAGGTAAAAGGTAGTTGGAACTTGCAAACCGCTACATTGCATCACAAGGTGGAACAGAGCATTTTGACCTTTCGAGATGTAGACTAATAATAAAGGGTTACTCATGTGTGAATGAAACAAAATACAACTCCAGGTATGTTTGTGATGAGGTAACAATATTCTAACATGGCCTAAAGCTCACAAGAGCCATTTTTCCATCATGTAGGAGCATTAATCTTTCATTTTGGGTTTAATTCATATTAATCCCGTTGTATCTGCAACATAATTTAACAATATAGGTCTTTATTATTATAGACAGTTTAAAGCTTACTTTAACTTGTAGATTGATACAACAAATTATCTAGCATTTTCAGTAGCATTCTCTCATAAGCCAGATGTGTAACCTAGGTCACCTTTAGCTAATGCCAATTTTCATTCTGAATACACACTGGGTACATTCCTCATCTTGTGTCTCTTGTAAGGTCTGACAGGGCACGCTGGTTTTCACGTCATAAATCCGCTTGTTAAAAATATTTCTGTTGACCCTGGATGATAAACGGTTTGATACATGTGGTGCAGATGTGAGATTTGGATCCTATTCTAAACAGTAAACATGATCTGAATATAATAGGTCATAAATAAAACCATTATAATAAGTGGCTATGGTTACTGTTGGACTTCTGTCTTTAAAACATCAGTTGTCATGGCATCATCTAAAATGGAGGGTGGTAATATGACAGCGTGTCTTAGTGGCATAGCACTCCAAAAATGACAAATGACAAGCCAGTCTGTCACAGTGTTTCAGATTTAATGGCTCACAGCTCTGCCCCTGCCACATCTCACACTCTGGAGCTGAGCCACTTTCATCTGTTGTTTGAACTGTAAGAAAATCTGCACTCTTTTTAATAATACCCATTTGGTTCAGGCTCATTTTAACAGTATGTAGCCTCCAAAATACATCAAAGAAATATGATCGGCTTGAAGAGTGAAATTCCACTTTCAACCCTCTGCTTTAGACAATGAGCAGATCAACACTGATGGATTGTAATGTGTTATTTTTTAGGCCAAACCTTCATATACAAATGCCAATTTTTCTATGACTGACATACAAAAACAAATAATTTCTGTATGAATAATTATCGAGCAGGCAAATACATCCATATTTCTATTACCCTAAAACTTTCATTGATGGTTCACTGGTTGGCCAGTCCATTGGCAGTATGATTCAGAAGGTCATGGGTGACTAGCTTATAATCAAATGCCAGTTAGGAACCAAATGTAGACAGTATAACTTTACCAGTATGAAGCATGGTCAACCCCTTTATATTGGGAAAGTATATAGAAATAATGTTATCACGATACTAAAATTTCAAACTTGATTTTGATACTAAAGAACAGACTACTCAATTCTGACACTAAAATGACAATATAAAAACTTGTTCATTAGTCTATGTGGTCTTATACTTGTTCTCATACAGCTCAAGATCATTCTAAAGCTACACGGGAAAGGTTCATTTCTGTCCTATTACTGTGATTTTTTTTAGTATTGATAGTAGTTTTAGATTAGTATTAGATCTTTGATACTTTTGAGTGTATAGTCCTAAAACTAAAACTTTTAGCTCAATGACTGCTTTAATATATAGCGCAACACCCGTAATGAACCAATTTAATAATGTTTGAAATAATAGTAATACATTAGTGCGTTTCCTAATATCTTACAACATACAATTATTTCCAATGTCATGTTTTTCTATGAATGTGCTGTGTTGTTTTAGTGGAGTCACAATTATATAGAGCTGTTGATTTTGGAAGTGGAGCTGTGCGTTTTCAGAGGCAGCTTAATGTAACTGTTATGATGACACTCACCTCTTATGGACATATTTTATTTCTGTAGATATCGACGAGTGCCTCAATGAAACCATCTGTGGGGACAATGGCATGTGTGAGAACACGGATGGCTCGTTCCGCTGCCAGTGCGACCAAGGCTACACCAACCCCCCAGGAGACATGACAAGATGTGTGGGTACGTGCCTGCTGAGAATACATGCTTACTTCAACAGGCTAATGTTTAGTGTAACTTTACACTGGTTATTGTCAATAGGTTAATGTCCTATTATTATTGCACAGTAGGATTCAACAATAAGTAGTACATTTTTACTAAGTATTGTCCTATCTGGCTGTTGACCTTAACCTTTAAGGTAAGGCAAAAAATAGCTACAGTTATGTGTCAGGCCAGTGCCGGTTAGTTTAGCATTGACCATATATTTTATTATCACTTAATTACAATACTGGCATTGGTGCTAATTTTGAGGTCATTTTGGGTGTCACCTGTTGCAATGATATTGTGACCTCTCCCTGACCTCTGCGCCTGTGTAAATGCCTGGTGTTGCCCTGACCCCCTGCTGTCTCTTCTTTCTCAGACGTGAACGAGTGTGAGATGAGTGAGGCGCGGTGTGGGGAGGCCCTCTGTGAGAACCACGATGGTAGCTTCCTGTGCTTCTGCCCCAGCGCCAATGAGGAATTTGATCCCATAAGCAGCCAGTGCCGCCCTGTCGGTAAGAGCCCGGGGATCACGGCCGCCGTCCGTCCCGCCGCTCCGACACCCAGTTTTTCCTGATTTAATGAGCCGTCTGTCATTATGCAAACACTGAGAATGACGAGGTGGACATGACTTAACTCCACCTTTGTCCAGGGGATCTCTTGACCTGGCTGTTTCCATTCCAGGCTGATGCTATGACTGGGTGGACTGCCTCCAAAAATTGGCCTAATCCTTAAGGATAATAATAAAGTGAATGCTTTAGTGGAGCTTGCCAAATAACCCCAGGGCGTATAAACCTATTTCCAGTAAGACAAACACATTGAAGGTGTACCAGTAGGCACTTGGCACTATTAGCCCATCCTTTGTGTCGTATTAGGTGCCCATGAGAATGTAAGCATTTGTTAGAGAGATCTTCATTGATAAAAATTCACAATGTGTGCAGTGTGATAGGCGTATGTGTACACAAATTGGTTCTATTTACATTATTAAGCGGCGCTCCCTCACTGGGGATGTTTTTCCTCTTGCCTGGCCACTAAACCCCAGCTATGCCTTTGTGTAGCTTTTTGCCACATTCCACTGTTTGCTTTTGACGTGTGTTAATCAATCATGTGAGAGTGAATGGTGTGTTGACTCACATGCCAGTGTTTCCATTTGGCTAAGCCAGCAGCTTAAGGGTGAGATGCCTGAGCCCAAGCCTCTGGGTGAATGAGCGCGCTCAGCAGTGCCAGTGCCAAGGCACTACCTACTTAAGGCCTGCACCCACTGTAACCAATACCATGGTGATAATTAAAAATCTTTTTTCTAGAAACACATTTTGAATGTAAAAACAACAAACTATAATTTATATATTTTTTGTAGGTCAAATTAAAAAAACACCCCCCGTCTAATCTCTATTTCTTACAGATGATATAGTGGCCAAACCTCCTCTTCTTCCTTCTGTTTCTACGTCTGAAGAAAGGAAGGAGTGTTACTACAATCTAAATGATGCCAACTTCTGCGACAACGTCTTGTCCCGAAACGTGACTAAACAGGAGTGCTGCTGCACCGTGGGAGCAGGCTGGGGGGACAACTGTGAGATCCACGCCTGTCCAGTCCTAGGGAGAGGTATGACACAGACTTTTATTATCTCACTTAGTCAATTGCAATTTAAATGTCTCACAACCAACAGGCTTAGGAGCAGAGCAATAGTGTAACAGAAGAAGTAGTAGTTTAGTCATGTAATTTATCAAACATAGAGTTATCATCTTTGCTCTACCTGACATGGACCTTTTGTTTCAGATGACTATAACCAGCTATGCCCTCATGGCAGTGGACTATTATCTGTGTCAGCTTCAAATGTACAAGCTCTGGGAGACCAGCGCCCCTATATAGGTACTCATCACTTCTGTCAATGATCTACATTTAGGAAACTACTGTCTTCTTTGCACATAAACTGTACATCACCACCTCCATTCTTTGTACAGACTTCGAACATGACTATATTTTAAACTCTTGTCAAACAGATGCCAATGAATGTGAAATGTTTGGACCAGACATCTGTAAGAACGGACAGTGCTCCAATCTGTTTTCAACCTATACCTGCTACTGTCGTTCCGGCTTCTACTACGACAACATCCGCCTGGAGTGTGTGGGTAAGAAAGGGGCCCCAGATCTCCAATAACATTTTCCCCAAACACCATGAAATATGAATGTTTATGTTGTAATATTTTTGCAGATTATGATGAGTGCGAGCTGGGTAATATGTGTGTGGACGGAGTATGTGTCAACACTGCCGGCTCTTTCAACTGTTTTTGTAGTCCTCCATTAGTGCTCGACAGCACGCGGCGCCGCTGTATTAGCCTCAACACCACAGGTTAGCCACACACGCTAACACATATTTATAAACAAAAGTAAACAAATAGTGAAAGTACACACGGAGGCACTTTTGTTCTAAATATGAATCCCAGTTTGGCTCATGCTTGGCAGTAGGCTTCTGCAATGAATCAAATTTTAATCGTGATTCAGTCATCTCTAATTGTCAATGAGCAGCATGGGACTTTTTAATGGAGGCCTACAGCCAGCCCTGTCAGTAAAAGCATGCGGTTTGGAGCTGAGTTCATTTTTAAAAGCCTTGTGTGTTTATTTTCAGGAAATTAATATTGATTGATTTTATTTGTTTTTAATAAGATGCAATCTGAGTGAAAATTGTGATCAATAGGAGAAAAAATATTTGATGCAGTTTGATGTAACCCAGTGTTTTGTTCTAGAAATCGCAGAGCCTGACCACGATGTGCACATGGACATCTGCTGGCAGCGTTTGGAAGGTGATAACATGTGCTCCGAGCCACTGCAAGGACAGAGGACCACGTACACTGAGTGCTGCTGTCTGTTCGGGGTAGCCTGGAGTGGGCAGTGCGCCTTCTGCCCCAGGAAAGACTCCGGTGAGAACTAAAAAAGTCCCATTCACAGGACAGAAACTTTCATGAATATTTTTAGAAAGATCCTAAACTGTATTAGAACAAGTAAGATTGCATAGACTAGTATACACCGATGGACCAATACCTACCTGGACAACTAAGAGATTATACAAATATAAGGCCGTGTGGTAATGTAAAAGAAAGTGCTATGACTTAATTTTGAAAATGACATTCTACTGTCTACTTATTGGCCCTCAAGCCTCCTGCTGAACCGGCCCAATTGATCATAAGCAGTACTTTTAACAGCATATGTACCTACTTCTACCACTATATCCTCAAACATCACATTGCATTGTGGTACAGACCTAAAGTGAATCTGTGTCAAGCCTTATTAATACACAGCGGCTCTGTCAAAGCTGTGTATAAAGCACCGCACTGCATTGATCACTGGTCTGTGGCCCTCCACTTCAAATATGTTTTGAGATGTGGCCCTCGATAAAAAAAAAAGGTCTGGGCACCTCTGTTATAGAGTATATATATGTTATAGAGTAAGTCTATCGAAATCGAGTTTGAGTATCGATATCGAGTTAGAAATTTACCCTGTCAATAGGTTGTGTTCACGTGACATCACAGAATTGTAAAATACAGTACAGGGGAAGGTCAGAATTCTTTGTTGGAATGTTCTGTTTAACTGTCTGATTGCAGATTTGTTGATCTGGTTTATGGCCAATATTTGCGTAATTACCAGGCCTATCAATGTGAAACAAAAACTGGCACAAATTTCAACATCTTCTCTGTTAGCATAAATAAGCAAAAGGGAAATAGCTGTGCCGTTATTCAACACTAAAAATGTGATTGTTGTCAGCTGAAAGGAGTCCTGTTTGTAGAGCCAGTTCCTAACAAATGATAATTAGGTTCAACATTTGTGCATCTCACGTTTGGATATTTCTTCAAAAATTGTGAACTCCAGCCCTCCTCCCTCATCGAATTCTTAAGCATGAACACACCCTACTCAAAGACTCTAAAACTACTATGTTTCTGTGTATTTAGAGGACTATGCCATAATGTGCAACTTGCCACGGGGAGGGGGCACCGACAGTCTGAGAGAGCGCCCTGGTTATGAATACGGGGTAGAGGGACCAGAAGACGAGACAGAGCCTTTTGTACCACCATACTGGGACAACTATGGAAACCTGGCAGGTCCCTATGAAGTTCCTGACAGTGTTCCTCTCTTCAATGACAATGACTACAGCGTCAGACAGCCTCCAGTCAGGGTTCCAGTTCACCGACCCAGAGAGCAACCACCAAGACCAGTGGACTTCACGGGTGAGATCTTTTTTTTATGCATAAATATAATAAGTGGTATACAAGTGTTGCTAAACCATTTTTGGGAGTCCATATATGTATAATTAAACTATAAATGTTCTAGCCCAACTGAATTGTTAAGCACATTTATAAAAGAAGACAGTATCCTATTATAATAGCCACATTTTGAAAGCCTTTTGAGTGGCATATGCTTTTTCGATTAAAGTGAGACTAAAAGCTGCCTACAGTCACATTTGAAATAGAGCTGCTAAACTGGGCAGTACCTGGAGGACTCAAGGAGAGAGTGAGGGGAGAGGAGGGGTGGGGTCTGCAGGTATAGGAAATATAGAATACAGGTATAGAGTGTGATTGGTTTAACGGGTATCCACACGTCAAACACTGCCCCTGCAGCCAGGTGTTTGTAATCAGAAAAACCTGGCTGTAATCAAGGTAGTCTTGCGTGGTGTCACCAAGCACTTAAAATTGCAGTAGCCACTGGAGCCAGGACACACTCATTTTTATATATTTTTGACCAGAACGCTACAAATTGACCTTGTTTGCACTTAAATGACCAAGAAGGCACTAGGAATAGTTTATAATACAATTAAGACACCATATACACAGTTGCGAAAAAAGTTGATTTTGTGTTTAGTTCAACTTTAAGCTTTCGAAATGAACATTTCTATGATGTATTTCTGCAGAGCGGTATGAAGGTTTTGAAGGACTCCGAGCAGAAGAATGTGGCGTTCTAAACGGCTGTGAAAATGGCCGCTGTGTCCGGGTGAGGGAAGGATACACCTGCGACTGCTTTGACGGCTATGAACTTAACTTGAACAAGATGGCATGTATTGGTGAGTTCTGACAAAAAATGCAATGCAAAATTATTTACAACCCCCCAGAAATGATTTGCTTGATCTGACTTGACGTTTAGATCAGCCACAGTGAACTCTTTGCTGTGGTTTCTAGTGTTTTGGCCAGTAAAGTTCTAGCACACTAAATCATCCAGCTCAGGGCAGGGCTTAACATCCTTGCATTAGACTATGTTTTATTGGAAACTAATGAAAGCAATGCAACTCCTCAAAACCACTAATTTAACTTCTGGCCAGAATTTACCTCCTTCAGATCTGCCAAGGGAAGAAGGCCTTGAATTAGAGCCATCGGTCAATTACTAGAGCTGTAATGTCTTAAAGTGTGCTGTTTGTTTTGTAGGAACGTGAGACTCTCTTGTCATAATGAAACGCTATGATTACAATAGTCTGTTGGAACACAACTTATCAGCTTCGAGGTCAGGCGGTTCCCCCCAAAAACCCAACTGTGGAAACACGTGGGAGCTGTGCAGGCCATGCCATTTCTGCTTGTAAAAATATCATCACCAGCATTTTCTTCAGCTGAACAAGATATAAACAAAGAGGAGGTTGTTGCAGATACTCTTATAAAATGACAATCAGACCTCCCATGCTGTAAAAGCCAAAGATAATTCACTCCAAGGCCAAAACAGAAACACAATATTTGACTTTATACTTATGGATCTCATTTAGAACAGTTCAGGTCAGTCGCAAATTCAGATGGTGAGATTGTAGCCAGCTAACACGCAACATGACGGCATCTGCAATTTAAGTAAATGGACGAGATATAAAAAGTAGTACCAATAAAAGTGTTTGTTATGGAAAGGCTGCTGGCCCCAACACAAGGCCACAAGTGCTTTTTGAATTCTAAAAGTTTATACAAAACAACAACCACCAAATTATACTACTGAGTTAAGGTTATCTAAGGCCACATATCAGATAGAATGCATAAGGTCAGTGTGACAGATTTGCAGGCAACTGGTCTGACCAAACCTGTTTCTGTGCAGACATAAATGAATGCGAGGACATCAGCGACAAGGTTCCTCTGTGCCAGAATGGACTGTGCTCCAACACTGAGGGCTCGTACAAGTGCACCTGTCTGCCTGGCTTTGTGGCATCTGCCCAGCCACACAAATGTATCCCGGCCATCCCCGAGAGACCCACAGCCACAGACAAGAGGAAAGATGGTGACTGAGGAGGGCCTTCTGCTGCTCTATAGACTATACAGCACTCAACTACAGCAATGCAGAGACATCCCTAAACCCACCCTGCCCCCTGCCCCTTCATAGTACACACATGAATTACACTCTGGTTAATCTAAACTGAACACTGAAGGCTTCACGTGGGATAAGTTTCATTACTTTTCTATTGCCTTAAAGGGATTCTGTGGACTGTTTTCTACAACGCCATATCACCATTTCGACAGTGTTTCCTGTTCTTTACCTGCTTATTTATTATTTTGTTCTGACGGGCCTCTGCAAACCAAGTAGATTTCAGATGGCATACGTTACTCCTCTTGTCTGACCACAACATTTCAAATGTATTGTATGTCTGTACCAGATTGAGGTAAAGGAAGATCCCAGCCAATACAACTTCAGAGTGATTATACATATAGTATAATATTTATAAAGTTAATGATTAAGTTGATACAAGGGCCAATATAATGTAAACTGATGCCACAGTTGCCTATAAGACAAATGCACATCTACACAGTGAACACAAAACACTTCCTTTCATGGTGTGTGACTAAAAGATTGTAAATGTATAATGGTCTAAATTATGTTTTTGTGTGACTCAAGGCAAAGTGAGTACTCGTCTGCTCCATGTATTTATCTTTTTACCATTTTTTTTCTATAAAGAAATCAATCCTTACAGTATTCCCATATTTCCATGCACTTGTTTCAGTTTTTACTGCAGTAAAACACATTTGGATCACACCAGCCCATTTCTTTATGTGCATTTCTAATCACAGAAAAAGGTTTGATAATTTGTGTACAGTTCTAGCACAATGTATTATTTTTGTTACATATTCTCGTACTGCATTATAGTTCAACCAGTATTTTGTTATAACACATAACATATGTAGATGTATACATGTTTGTACAAATGTATCTTTAGTGTGAGGGGAGTGGCTGACACTGTACCAGAAGATGTATCCTGCCCTGTGGAGCAGACAATGAAATATATTTTTGGAAGTGACAGCACTGTTTGACAAACTTTTGCCTTTGGAAAGACTTTGAAATGCAAGCACACGTGTGCAGCACAACGTTGGGATTAATGATTAGTAATTGAGCATTTCTACTCCATCATGAATGTATCTGTCACCCATGATCTGTTTAGATTTGGGTGTTTCATACTCAAGTGTGACATCCTGGGATACCTTTGGACATTACACCAGCAGATTAACATACATATTATATAAGCAGTTTCTTATAAAAACTCATTAACATCATCACGTTTTTCTGTAAGTCTCATTTTAGTGGTAAATCTATGGTCATTGAAAATATGCTCTTTAATTTTGGTTACCTTTTGACTCATGTTTTTTCAGTCATCAAAATAAAAAAGATATACATAAATGTTGTGGGAATATTTTTTACACATTTTGTGCTCAAGAATTGCCTGGGATCCAGAATACACAGATCCTCAATATTTTATGATGATGTGATATCAATCGTTATAAACAATACAGAGAGATTATGGATTTGACAAGCAAAACAATGTATATAGACTTATAATATGCCTACCACGATGAGGGTATTTATCCTGCATAAGTTCATGTTTTATAGTTTATTAACATGCTTCTTAATTTATTTTATTTAAATCAGGTATTATGTACAGTCACATGTTTTTTCTTTGATTTTAGGCCTATTGTATTTTACATATACTATCATCGCCCTCTAGTGGGCAATAATAAACCTCACATTCAGCTTTCCATAGCTTCCATGTTTTTCTCCAGGGGAATTCTGGGGATTTGTGTTCCCGTTCATGGACCTCGCCTTTGCCTTTCAACGCATTGGCCTACAGCTCCCAGAAACCCCCGCGCGTCGTACCGTGTCGTCCACTTGTGCTTGTGTCCAGTCCACTCATGCCGCCGCCGTGTTGTTGCTAATGAAGGTATTTCAGCCATGGGATTTCGGCGTGTAATAGGTAGATGCATGTAACGTTAGTAAATGTACACAGCTGTATAAAGGTCATTGTTTACGTGGCTTGCGTGGGGACGTTAACGTGCGTCAACGTTGCCCTATCAACTGTAATTCAAGTGTCACTATGGCAATCACAACCGTTGACATACGAGTCCGTTATAAAGCAGTGTACTTTTCATTTATTTTGCTTTATGTAACTTTTCTGGTGGTGGTTATTAATAAAAAAAAAAAAAAGATATGACATTATTTATCTAAATGCAAGATCGATATGTTTACCGTATACACTCCAGATAACACAATAACAAATCTATGGAGGCAGCAATGACAGATCTCCCACCAGAAAACTTACATGGTGCTGCTTTAAGTAACCTTCATTTTTGTATGTTTCTTAGCACCAAAGTAAACCTCTTCTTGGCTGGGGGAGGATCTGAGCATTTCATAAAGATTGTCTCAAATGGCAGAAGAATGTGCCACTCTGAGCAGAAATCAAATGGACAATACATTAGTGCGACATCGGAAACACACTGCCAGCTTAAAACAGGCACAAAATCCAGTCACACACTTGTCCAAAACACAAGATGACACCTTGTCCTCAAATGGGACCTCCAGCGGGTGCTCAGACCTGTATCGAGGGCAAACATCCAGCAGAGTCCTTCTCCCTGTGGTGGCGGGCATCTCTTTCTCCACACGCATGTACAAGATCTTGGAGCCCCCGCACGTGTGGTGAGTCAGTCTATTACACAAGTAAAAAACTGCAAGTGCATCGATTCTGTGTGTCATCATCTTTATATGATGTTTTGCCAGCTGGGATGAGACACACTTTGGGAAAATGGGAAGCTACTATATAAACAGGACGTTCTTCTTTGATGTGCATCCTCCTCTTGGGAAGGTACAAGGAAAAGTATAATTTTTCTTGTTATATGTTTGTATTCATAGTAGGTTGGCCTTAACACTGTGATGTCTTTCAGATGTTAATAGGTCTTGCTGGTTACATGACTGGTTATGATGGTTCTTTTCCATTCGTGAAACCAGGAGATAGATATGAACACCACAACTACTGGGGAATGAGAGGGGTACGTTTAATAAACTTTAATGAAGTACAAATATTTTATTACAAAATTATTATATTGTCATAATTTTTCTTTCATTTATTAACCAATCCAACTGCATGATGATTTTTTTGGATAGCAATAATTACTATTTATGTTATGTTATATAGTTTTTCTGGTGTATGGTCCTGCTTGTCTCCATGGAGATGTTATTGCTTTGCCTAAACTGTCCCATGGTATGACTTTAAACTTCTTGATTCAAGCAGTTGAGTCCAAGTTACAGGTCAGATCTGTGGAGAGGAGACCCTGCTTACAGTGTGAATGCAATAACATTTCTATAGAGACAAGCAGGTAGCAGACCCTAGACCAGAAAAGTTGCATCGTGCGCCTTTTAAATTATTTTTATTCCCACAGTTCTGTGCCCTCCTTGGCTCTTTCCTCCCAATCTTTGCCTACCTCATTGTGCTGGAGCTGTCCCGTTCCCAGACGGCTGCTCTCATCGCTGCTTGTTTACTATTATTTGGTTGGTCATTTTGTATTAAGATGTTTGCTTATGTTGCCATTATAATATATTTCACACTTTTACTTTGACAGACACGGGCTGCATCACTATATCCCAGTACATTTTACTGGACCCTATCCTCATGTTTTTCATTATGGCAGCTGTGCTAAGTATGGTCAAATTTCATCAGCAGGCACACTGGTAAGATTTTTTTTTTCTATTCATATCTAGCTTTTACTCCTAGACTTATAACTTTGTATTTTTCTTTTCTTCAGTGCATTCTCTGCTTCCTGGTGGCTCTGGCTGGGACTCACTGGGATTAGCCTAGCCGGAGCTTTAGGAGTGAAATTTGTTGGTCTGTTTGTCATCACACTGGTCGGGTTGAACACAGTGTCTGACCTGTGGAGACTATTAGGAGACTTGAAATTATCCTTGGTAAATTCTATCACAAATGTACTATTCATAATGCTTATAGAATAACCTATAGTAATATTTCTGATATATTTTTTGTGGCAGGTCGACATCGCAAAGCACCTAGTAGCTCGTGTGTGTGGTCTCATTCTGCTGCCTCTTTTTCTTTACGTTACAATATTTGCAGTTCACTTTGTTGTTTTGAATAAAAGGTAAGGATTTTCTGTAATAAATGTTCTTGGAAACCCATGTAACATTAAAATCATTGTTTGACCTCTTTTACCAGTGGCCCCGGTGATGGATTCTTCAGCTCAGCTTTTCAGTCTCGTCTCATTGGGAACAATTTGCACAACGCATCTATGCCTGAATGTGAATGGAATTTTTGCTTGTAATTCTTATGAAGGGAAAGTCTCTTGATGTCCACGGTTTTCAGGTTGTTTTTATTTTTCTGACATAGACTTGGCATATGGCTCCACCATCACTATTAAAAACCTTCGCATTGCGGGGGGCTACTTACATTCTCATTGGCATTTATATCCAGAGGGAGTAGGAGCGCGCCAGCAGCAGGTGAGTGTACAGAAGAATAGGCTAAAATCTCATGTTTTTTTTCTTTCCTCATAATTAGTTGTTTTGCATTTTTTAGGTGACAGCGTATTTACATAAAGACTATAACAACTTATGGCTGGTTCATAAGCATGATTACAATAACTGTAAGAAAACTGAATTATGAATGAAAATATGAGTAGTAGTGTTTAGAGGACTCAGTGTTTTTTCTGTTTTTTTTTTAGCTCATCCTGAGAGCCCTGATCTGGTCCGCCATGGTGATATTGTCCGCCTTGAGCACAAAGAGTAAGTGTCCATGATTCATAGTTAAAATATATAAAATATAATGAAATGTAATATGATGCTATGTTCACATTCTTTCTATTGACAGAACAACTCGTAGTTTACACAGTCACCTCCACGAGGCACCTTTAACAAAGAAGCACTTCCAGGTTACAGGCTATGGCATTGTACGTATTTGAATAATGCATATTATAAGGTGAAAGTATTAGGCTTTATTGGGGATAGGGATGGGACGATAGTAAAATTTAGACTCACGATTATCGTGACCAAAATAATCGCGATTAACGATATTAATGCCATAATTATTCATTTGTAAACGTTTCGATGGCCCGGGCCTACTTTACAACTCCACAGGAATGTACATGTACTTCTGTGTCACCCACGCAAACAATCTACACATCAAATGAAAGCTACAGCGCTCGTCTTTTCGTATATGCAAACAATTTTCACCTAGAATCACCACAGTGCTGACAGGAAAGACGTTTTTACAGAAAAGCCAAAAATGTGGATTTGGACTTCACTCACTTTTTGAGGCTCTGTTCTGTCAAATATCAACATATTCCACAAAGTTAGTCTCATTCGTTCCTACAGGTCCAGAGAATATAACCCACTGAAGAAATCATGTCCACAAAATAAGTTAGATCCTCCATGTCCAATCTGCTGCAGGAAAGTATTCCACATACGAAATCTGCTCTGTCACTTTTTTGTATTTCTTTGGTCGATTTCAGGCATAATAAACTTAAGACAGCGCCGACTTTGGCCTGTGTCTCAATTCACCAAAAATTCACCAAAGTGCCCTTAAGTCGGGGGGTACTTCGACCTGCATTTCGTACAGTACATGGAACGGTGCATGTGACGAATTGGGACACGGCCTTTGTTTCTCAGTGCTAAACACACGTGTTATCTTCTGATTGACACCAGTGTTGTCCAATAACTTGGAGGTTGTGTGTCACTGGAGCCGCAAACAGCGAATCAGTGCTACATGTGACTGAAAGTTTACGCCCCACTCTCCCCCGTGTAGAATCAACCAATCACATCACACACCTTTAGTGACGTTTTCTCCTTACAGCCAATGAGCAGCGAGCACGTGTGTGCCATGTCCGAGATTTTCCGTGAACAGACGGACTTTACAGAGTAAATGAAGCAAGCATAATGCGGCGCATTGTAGGAGCTGTTTTGCTTCTAAACATGATGAAACAGACAAAACGGACAAAACAAAGGAAGTACACGATCGAGGACACTGTGGATGTTTGTATAAGTTAAACTAGAGGCGTCTCTGACCCGGAGCGGTTTGTGTCAGAGTGAAGATGACTGTGGACTCAGGAGGAGAGGCCTTATTTTTTGATGGATTGGATGCTGTTCTCGATCGGTGAGTGTTTACATTCAATAGTTTATGTCACTTACGATGAATATTTTCAGCTCAAGTTTGTCAAACAATGCAGGATGGTTGTCTCGTAAATGCGCGTGCAAGTTGCTCGTGTTTTGCCCTCGGACCCGCAACTTTTTTTCGGCAGACTCTGCCACCAGAACAGGCACAGACAAGTGTCATAGTTGTGACAGAGCGCCCCCTGTGAGCAAACACCAAAACTAGCATCTAAACATTGTATAGAAACCAGAAACATGAGGCAGTCTGGTGCCGTAAAGACGATTATAATCATGCGTGATGATCGCGATTATGGAAAAATGCCACAGACGATTAATCGCGGACCCCTTCTTTATCGCGATTAACGATATTATCGTATATCGTCCCATCCCTAATTGGGGATTCATTTTTCCTAATACCAATTTAGAGGAGCTATACCCATTTTAATCTAAAAAAAAGTAATATTTGTTTTGCCTCAGTACAGATATATTTATAAATATACATCTGTTTATGAAGCGTTTTTATAAGTGGTACACTAGTTGTTCGCAGTGGTGCTTATAAACTTGCTGCGGTGAATTATTAGGATGTTCGCTGCTAACTGTTTAAAATGAACTAGTTCTATTATTTTTTCCTTTTTAAGGACCATAAAATCAGGTACATCACCTAGACCAATTATCTATGTGTGTAAAATAGTTTTTGTATAGCTAATTGTCTTTCACATTATATTCAACACTTGGATTGGTTTTCTAATGCCTTTAAATGAGACACGAAACATTTTAACATGAGCATGGATATTGTTACCATGATGCTAACTGATCAATGCTTTGTTATAAAGGCAGTAGATTATTATATATTAATTTATGTCTCCTGCTTCAGAACGGCACTGGAGACAGTAATGACCTGTGGCAGATCCAGGTCTCAGGGGGGCGCCGTGGGGACCTGGTTAAAGTGCTGCGCAGCAAAATTCGTCTTTTTCATCGAGCCACTGGGTGTGTGCTCTACTCCTCGGGCAAGACTCTTCCAAAATGGCACGTCATATTTTTTCTTTGTTTAAAGTCAAAATAATGTAAGATTTACTCACTATTGTTTAAATGATTGTTATTTAGGGGCTGGGAACAGGTAGAAGTGACATGTAGTCCGTATTTGAAGGAGACACCAAGTTCTCAGTGGAATATTGAAGATCATGTTAATCCCAAATGTAAAGAGAAATCTACATTTTGCACTAAAGTCCTCTGTAAACTTTAAAATAATAAATATTTTTTACTTTTTATCTGCCAGTGCCCAACATTAGTCTCTCCGTGTTAAAGCCACACTTTCTGGAGATCTTAATCGAGTCCCATATTGTCATGTTAAGAGTAAGGACAAGATATTCCCAGATACATACAAAATTAAATACTTGTATAATAAATAAACAAACTTTTTTTTTTTTTTTTTCCAGGGAAACAGTGGTTTAAAGCCAAAAGACAATGAAATGAACTCCAAGCCTTGGCACTGGCCCATCAACTATCAGGTTCATCAAATTTACACATTACATATTTACTTTTAATGGTCCTATATTATGCAAAATTTACTCTAGTGAGCTTTGTTATAATGCTGTTACCTTATCAAAAACATACCTGGAGTTGTTTTTTGTTTCATTCATTGTCCATCTATGTCTCCAAAGCTCAAATGTTCTGCTCCACCTTGTCATCTCATTAAGCAGTAGTTTTCAAGTTAACAGCTCCTTTTACCTGATGTTTAGTAGAGACTGGAAATTCCAGGGCTGAAATCATCCAAATGATTCTAGTGAAGGTGTATGGAGTTTAAAAACACAGTGGAGTACTTCCTGTATTACCACATGACATCACAAGGTGGA
This sequence comes from Periophthalmus modestus, assembly GCA_019594935.1. Classification (NCBI taxonomy): domain Eukaryota; kingdom Metazoa; phylum Chordata; class Actinopteri; order Gobiiformes; family Gobiidae; genus Periophthalmus; species Periophthalmus modestus. The sequence goes on along the minus strand of JAIEZT010000068.1, from coordinate 15,836,989 downwards.
ACAGAGAACTCAGCATAAATATGCAGGGTTTGTGTGTTAAACATGTGTGAATGAAACAAAACAAAACTGTCGGTATTAGGGCTGGACAATTAATCAAATTCATTCAATTAATTTGTTTTTAATAATCAAGATTTTGAAAAATTGCAATGTCGAGAAATTGAGTACTATTATGAAACAGGTTTACACCTGATTTTCTTAATTGCAAGCAGGGTTATGGTGCAATGATGAGAATGAAAAGAAAATGTAAAGCGCTTCCCCTGTTTGAGGGAGAAGTCTCTCCTCTGACTTCGATTAAAATTGATTAAAGTTGTAATCGTCCAACGAAAAAATCGAGACTTTATGTTATGGCCATATCACCCAGTCCTACTGGGTATGTTTTTTGATAATGAAACAATATTAAAAACAAAACAACATTATGGGTGCTAGTAATAAATATTTCTTATTTTAGGGGTTAAGGTTTTCTGGAGTGAACAAAACAGATTACCGTGTGTACCTGCTGGGAAACCCTGTATGTATATCAAGTGTTGCAGGAATTTGTGTCCTGGGTCAAAGCATTTGTAATGTAATATTGTCCCACAGGTGGTCTGGTGGATTAACCTGGTCAGTTTGGCTCTCTATCTGCTAATGGCTGCAGTTGCCTCGGTAACAGTACAAAGAGGCTTTTCATTGGGCTCAAAGAGAAGAGGTACACATCTTAATACTGGCTTCATTATCATGCTTAAGTGTGATATTTTAATTCAGGATATTAATTTGTTTTTCAGAGCATTTCCGTGTTCTCAGAAGTGGAGGAGGGCTGCTGCTTTTGGGCTGGCTGCTACACTACACACCTTTCTATGCCATGGGCCGCGTGCTCTACTACCACCATTACTTCCCTGCCATGCTCTTTAGCAGCATGCTAACAGGTACACGTTTATGTGTTTATGCTTTTCAAATTCTACAGTGTGATAATGTCATACTGTCAGATGGGGGACAAGAGCCATGTTTCCCTATTGAGATGGTTCTTTGCTATTAAATAACTAATAGGTAAATTTTACAAATATTTAACCTGATCATTTCTATCAGTGACAAGACCCTAGAACTTACAACAAAACACCTTCAAAATGTTAATTTTTGCTCCCCTCCACTTGTATTAAACATTATTGGACTACAGAAAATTATGATATCATCTGAAACCCAGCAACAGGATTACAAGCAATAAAATGTGGCCGGTATCTATGGCAACAATGACTACATCTGTATTATTGTCATGTTATTAACCTGACAGTGCAGAGTCTTTTACATAAACTGTGCAAGAGCCTCGTGTCGTAGAAATGCTGCTTTTCCACTAAAATTGCCCAAAGCATAAAACGGTACTTTCTTGATGTCTGTGTCACCGATATGAATCCTTAATAGCTACCACTACTAAATGATTAAGCTAAACAATTTGAATCTTTAAAACTACAAGACTAGGCCTGTCACAATACTTACTACATCGACTTATCGTTCAGTATATGCTAGATGAACAATATTTTTCCAGCTGCAATATTTATCTTCTTCACACTAGTGGAAATTTGTTCTTAAATGTCATCATGTAAGTCTAATACTACATTAAATTAAGTTGTAGATGGTCCAATAATGAACTTGACACATTGTAGATACTAGAACTAATTACTTTAGTGTTTCATTGTACTATTTATTTATAGTTGGCCACATAATGTTTAATATGAATCCCTTACTGAGATTATTCTGCTTTAAGGTTATTGTGAAAGTGCTTTAAATCGTTTAATCGTTGTTAATGTAATGACATTTACAGAATCTATATGTCGCACTTCGAAATTTCCTATCGTGACAGGCCTGTACAATATATTCATTTGATTTGGTTCTTATTTAGGGTGCCTTCACACTTTTTGTTATTTTGTAGTTTGAGCCCTGTTTAGTCCTGGTGAAGACTTGGAGACTTGGTTTGGTCCTATTTTAGTTCTGGTTTGATTCTGGTTTAGTCCAAATTCTGATGTGGAAGAAAGTTTGAATGCATCCATAAAACCTAAAATACTTTTATACATTAATTTTGGTGTTGCTAATGTGTTGTACTGTGTTCTTACAGGAATTACCTTAGACATTTGGTTCAAAAGCACAGATCTACTTGTCCGCACACCTTATTCAGACTGGCTACAAAACCTTGCTCAAATGCTCCTTCTGTTAAGTATTGTTTACAGGTAAGAAAATAAGCCAATTACGGCACAAAATCTTTAAAATATAACAGATTTTTTTGTAACTTAACTCTTTGTCTTTGATAGTTTTTACCTCTTCCACCCACTCTCCTATGGCATGACCGGCCCTTTGGCACACAACCCAAAGAGTCACATGGCTGGTCTGAAGTGGATGGACTCATGGGAGTTCTAGTTGGACTTTTATCACGATACATATTGTCTTAGTATTCATAGTTCTCAAGTATTCCATTGTTTTAACCAACTTTACTGTATTTCTACATTGTCTAGGGTTTACTTTTGATGATACATGGTGCAATAGAAAACATTTTAGACTTGGTACTGTATGTCTTGCCTTCAGTTTTATTAGAAAGGATAAGGAAGAATAGTTATCTGAAGTGCCTACAATGTGAAAGAGGGATGTTCTAAGTGCTTTAAAGAACTTAAATGTATTAATCATGTCTTAGTTTAGTTACATTATTGTGTTTTCAACTGTTTCAAATGTTCTGTTTGGTTTGGGTGTGGTTAAGTGTGGAAGTGCAGTTGAAATAATAAAACTGTATTGTATTTTCTTGGATTTCTATCAGTTTATGGTTTTATATCTTGCATTATGAAATGGATGTACATTTTCCCCTTATTTGCTCGCTATAATGTAAGCCTATTAAGAGTAAGACATGTGGATGGAATATTGTAGAAAGAACTGGATGAAAAATAACTACTTGACTTCTCCATATTGTCGTTGCTGCTGCTGCCATCTAGTGGTAGTTATTACAAAATACAGTCGTAGTGAGAAGCTCGGCTCTGATTGGTCATCTCATGTCACGTGTTTATTGTGAAGATGGCGTCTCCAAATGGAGGTAAATTCTAATTCCTTACTCTGCTATGCTGTGGATAAAATGTTGTTTTAAGATTTGTAATGACATTGGGTGCACGGTAACAATCGGGTTTCTCTGATTTGCCATCCGAGGTTCAATCATAGCGCTTTACTTTGACTAAACGTGGCTTTCCGGTGGCTAAAGGTCCCACTCGCCTGAATGTTTTGTCTGTACCAAGAGTCCGTCGAAGCACAGGGCGAGAGCCTCTCCCGTGTCCTAAATCCATGTGCTGTATGTAGCCTTCATCTCACTGTGCATTTCTCTTTTGGTATTATTCAACTGTCTTAGAAAAATGTTTTTCGCGTTAATGTGCTTGGTTGACAAGTTGCAGATTAAAGTCATCGTTTACCAGTGTAACTCTGTGGAGACTGTAGTTAAACGGATAATGTTGTAATAACTGCGTAATGTGGCCTATGTGTTGTGACAGAACAGTTTGTTTGTTTTTATTGCACAGTTATCTCTGGCTAGTGGCTAGGACTACATTTGGTTTCACTTGCCTCTGGAGCTTGTAAAGCACGAAAATCCAGGGCCTGTGGGGCTGTGCATCACTAATGATACACAGTAATACACAGTCCTCCATCTACTCCATCTACCCCATCTACCCCATCTACTTCATCTACCCCATCATTGCACTGATCACAGTGAAATGCTTCACACATTTATACTACATTAAAGGTGCCCAACTCCTGGTGGAGTGTCCTCCACCTGCTTGTTTTCATGGAGATGTATATTAATCTGTCTTGCTTTTTTCAGTTGTAGGTGCCTTTATAGCTAAAAGCAAAAAAAAAAAAACTAAACATGCATTTTACTGTGTGTGGGAGATGGTTACAGATCTGACTTGTAACCTGGCCTACTGTCATCACCTGCTTTCCTCCCACAGAAATTATGCTTGCCTCTCTGGACATGGATAATATGTTGTGTGCTATATTGTGGAACATTCCAGCCAAAGAAGTAAGATCTCCATGGAAACAAGTGGGTGGAAGACCCTCCATCAGAAATTTTCGATGCACCACTGCACCTTTATATATTCTGGCTTGCTCATATTACAGCACACGTCTTATCAAAACACATACAATAAGATAACCAGAATTAACCTGTGGGATGTTTTCAGAGTGGTTCACCCATCTTTGTGTCTCTGTAGGTGAGGACTTTGAGAGCTCTCTGTTGAGTTTTGAGAAGCTGGACAGAGCGTCACCAGACCTATGGCCTGAACAATGTATGTATACTATTTGCCCTTGTTTATTATTAAATGTCGCATTTTTATGTTATAGTGGACATAATCTTTTGTTGCAGTGCCTGGAGTTGTTGAATTTGCTGCTTCCTGTAAAAATGTAAGTCAGGTTTACTAGGACACTTTATTACTGGGATATTATATTACTATAATATATATATATTGTTATATTGGACTTCTTTATTCCATAGTCTATTACTAATTCCCCTCCCAAGTGGATGGCTGAACTGGAAAATGAGGACATCGAAATGCTAAAAGGTAACGTGCATGCATTATTTCTTAAAATTAACGCTGCTGGTTAAATACAGTCAATATATTTTACTTGTACTGTCCTCCTAACACTCCGTCTACCTGTGTGTGTAGAACTGGGCAGTCTGACAACAGCCAATTTGATGGAGAAGGTCAAAGGACTGCAGAATCTCGCCTACCAACTGGGCTTAGAAGAATGTAAGTATGCAATTTGAACACTCAGAAAAACACACTATTTTCATCTCATGATATATCTTAACTAGATTTTGACAGTTTAAACTCAATTTCCAAACCAACAAGAGATACTATTCACATATGAAAATAGGCTAACCACAAATGTAATAAACTCTGACTACCACAAGATGGAGCTCATGCTTGAGGCTTGTAAAACGCTATCCTCTTGAATGTGTTGCAGTTGGGGGCCTATTGCATTGTTTAATTCATGACAGGAAGAAATTACTTTGTATTAGTAAAACGTCAATTTTCCAGTAGCTTTAAAATAATATTGAAGTGTTGAAAATCCTGTTGAACTGTAAAATGTTGGAAACCAGGACAGACACGCCTAAACAAGAGCTCAAGCATTTGATGGATGCCAAATCTAGTTTTTAATCCATTCCCCACTGCCTCCATTGTCATAATCCTGCTGGAGTGTGGATTAGTGAGGTGCAGCTAAGTGCTCTGATTTCCCTAAGAGTAAAAATGGGTGTGTAGTTTCCTAGAGTTGTTGGATCTACATATATTTCTCGAGTAATAACAACATGAGATGTAACTGTTTCCTGTTACCTAAGTGTGTAAAAGGTGAATGAATTGAGTCCACTGATGCTCTTTTGTCCTTCTTGTCTGATAAACAGGTGGATTTAATTTATTTTAGTTACTGATTAATCTGTGAATAACAATTACCCAGAAAAATGCAGTTATCTATAGATAGACAGTTCCAGGTACCTAGGCATGCTGACATACAAATTCTTGTGATAAAAATTACCTCCATTGTGACGAGGGATGGGACAATAAACAATAATATCTTTTATTGTGATAAAAAGATAGACAATAATCATCTGTGGGCCGTTTTATATAATCATGATAATCGCCAACAAAGACAATCACCTTTATATTACCAGAATGCGCTACAAAAAATGACTTCTGCATTAGAGATATATCGGTTGACTGATATATCTGGTGAATATTTGAACTTTTTAGTGTATTAGCTATCGACCTTAAATCTCTAGCACAGGCCGATATTTTGTTTTGATCGATTTGCTGCCTAAAAAATACAAACAAAGCTTTTTTTTAACACTTTAATATGAAGAGGCAGCTGCACCAAATGTGATACACTCTCGCTCTCTTTTGTGGTTAAAAAAAGGGCTGGTGAGTTTGAAGTAAAATTAAATGACATAATTTGAGGAAAATAATAAACATCGACCCTACATATAAGCCCAAAAAAGATCGAGAGTTTATCGGCCATTGGTTGCGCTGGATTTTAAACAATCGCTATTGGGATCACACATAACGGTCGATCTCTGTTCGCCACGATGATCTCTTCTAAATCATTGTTGTTTTCACTCATAACAAATTACAATACAGTACTACAGATCCTCTCAGTCTTTAACCTCTTCGCCCTGACATTTAATACTAGCTAGACAGGATATTTTGGTGTTTTATTGTTCCTTTCGCATGTATTATTTTATCTAATAATAATAAATAATACATTTTATTTATATAGCGCTTTTCACGATACTCAAAGACACTTTACAATACATACACAATACAAGAATAAAATTTACAACTAAAATCAAACATTAAAAGCAATTTTGAACAGGTGAGTTTTGAGTTCTTATCTGCTTTATTATTTGTTTTTTGTTGACTTTTATGTGAAGCACTTTGGTCAACTGAAGTTGTTTTAATTGTGAATATAGAAATAAACTTGAATTCAACTGAATGTAACAGTTGTTTCAATATGGAACCTGTTCATAATATTAAAATTATAATTATTCATATCCATAATATTGTAAAACTGTCAGCAACTTTTAATTATTGTGATATACTCGTTAATCGCAGTTATTTTGACCATGATAATTGCAACACCACATTTCATCCCATGTCTAACTATGACAACGAGCCAAAAGGTGAAGCAGTCAGGTACAACTGTACAACAGCGATGGTGTTTAACCTGATTTAAATGGCTTCACTCTGAGGGAAAGTCTTTGCAAATTTGTATGAATAAATCTCTGATCTGAATAACTCTTGGTCTATGCTAAGGTGCCCAAAAGACTGAATAATGTAGTAGGGTTGTCAAAAGTACCGATACTAAAACTAGTATGGAAAATAAATTAAAGTACTGGTGAAAAAAACACATAAATCGAACAAAGTTTGACATTCCCTGAATATGTTTTAAAAGGTCTAGATCAGAATTACTATAAAATCACACAGTAACATGACAAAGTGCTATTAATTTGTTTATCAATGTAGTATCAAAATCGTTATTAAGTATTGAGTCTTTTCCTTGGTATCAAAATTTAAAAAATGTTTTAATAGTCAATATATACAACTTTGCAAAACTAGTTCACAGTAATCTTTTTGGCATTCACACTCCTGGGTTGGTCCTGGTTTGAGCCCGGTTTGAATCCTCATGTAGATTTGGTTTGGTCCCGTTGAAATCCTGATTTAGTCCTGGTCTAGGTATAGATCTGGGTTTAGTTTTAGTTTTGTCCCAGTCCTCATGCGGTGATTGTGCATCAACTCTTTCACCTTAGACTTAAGCACATATCTGCCTTCCTCTTCATCGTCTCCATGTCATCTGGAGGTATGCTGTTATATAGCTGGAGCGGCGTGGCTTGGCAGTCCGGTCATGTCCCCTCAGCGATAGGACACAATGACGGTTATTATAGGTGCTGGAGGAGCCATGTAATGGGTGCCTGTTTAATGCTCTCCGCTTTAATTTTCCCTCTTTTCCCGGCTGTCAGGGGAGGCCTTGTAAATCTCAGCTACTTTTTCATCATGTTTGTGCACTCTTCTCCGGGTGCCATAAACGGGCCCTGTGGAGGTGCGACACGGGGGGCAGGGATAGGAACGCTTACGATTTACTGCCCCTCCCCCCTCCAACATGTGGGCCATTAAAGAGCAGGGCGCTTAATGGGCACAGCACAATCAAGCAGTGAAAAGTCATCCCTTCACTACTGCAGTTACAACATTATACCTGCCTCAGGCCATCAAAGAGGTGGTGAGAAGAGATTTCATTTTCTTGGCTGTGGGACAAGTAGATCTGGATATGGTTCCATTGTTGTGCATACATAGAGACGAGGGGCAGCTAAAATAAAACAAACTGTATTACAACAAAAATCTGAATTTTAACACAATTCTAGTGTAGTAATTTATATAAATGACCAACAAGGTTCAAGTGCTTTTACCTTTTGGATATTTTATAGTACAATGTAATTAATAGTGAAAACTGGCATCTCAAATCTGAAAACTACTAATTACTGGCTCAAAAAAACCCCCCCCCAAAAAACCCAACTATTACTGGCTCAGTTGGCTGCATTCAAATGTAGGCCTATCACGATAACACATTCTGAAGCGTGATATTTGGCTGAAGTAAATATAGGTGATATACGACAATATTGAAATCAAACCCTAAAGCAGAATTATCCCACCCAAAAAACAATTCAATATTGTTAAAATAAACATGAACTGCAATAAGTTTGTATCTATAATGAGTCATAGAAGTTTATAATTCAGACCTCTACAGCTTGAATATATTCATAGTGCAGAAAAATAACCAAAATGTTCCCACTAGTGCAAAGAAAAAGTATCCATGATAAATATTGCTTTCCAAAAATAATAGTTCTGTGTAACATGGATTGAACGATAAGTCGATATAGCATTTATCGTGACAGGCCTATCCCCACAAGCATCCGTATAATTCAACACTGAGCTGGAGACAGGTCCATTTTCTGTGGTGGAATTTGCTCTTTGTCAGATTTCAAATGTGTTTATATCTCTTCATCCACATGAAACAAAAAACAACACAAAGTTCAATGTCTTCTCTGTCATTTTGAATGAACCAAAGAGAAGTTATTTTTTCACACTAACTTCAGAAATTGATGCCATTAGTCAACCTCAAAGATGTGATTGTTGTCACTTGACAGGACAGAAGATTAAAGACTCTGAGTTTTACTGTCATAAAACATGAAAAACAGAACTAGTTCATTTTAAACTGTTTGCAGTGGTCCAAAGTTATTCCTCATTTTCCTCATGCATTCTGAGCATCCTAGTTATCACCGTGAAAATAGCTTGGTGGTAATAGTTTGGTTCTACTTGGTTTGCAGCTTTACATATGAAAATGATATCACCCAAATTAATGACAAGATTCATCAATACCATTTATCTAGCCACTAGTTCTGTAAGTTGAATCTTAATCAATAAGAAAGAGATGATGTGTTTTTAATTTGTGTCCCGAAAACTCACAATTTTGTATTAGAAAAATCACAATCAGACATTTGTGTAAAATTTTCCAGACTTACAAACCACGCTACAAAACCACTAGCTTAACCATTGTCACTTCCCTGTGTCAATTAAACATTTTAGGCCTGTTGTCCTGTCATCTCACTGATACTCTGTGATGATGGCTGTGTGACGCTGGCCTGTTGTAGTCCCCCAGGGGCCTGACGCGTGCCTCTTCACGGGGCCCCAGCTGTCCCCCCGTCTCATGATGAATGCCCCTGTCGCGGGCCGCTGGGTTGGGGCATCAAGCCTCCAGTCCCAGAGGAGGAGGGCGAGCTGATAAGTGCTGTTATTGAAGGTAATTGAAAGCTGAGTGTTCCTCTGGGATGCTCTGTGGGGCCCCGGCCACTGGTAACATGTTGACTGTGCTCCATCACATGTGAGGACTCAAGGCTAGGGGCCGATATTTAACACTTGCACTGAGATGACATGTTAGTAATTAGGAGAGGTGCTGATGTGGCTACTGCAGCGCTCTTAAATGTGTCAAAGTCATTGTGATGTTAGTTTTGTTACTGTCCTTCACTTTAAATGGATTTTGTCACTAATTAAGCGTTGAAGCGGTATTTGGTTGATTAAATTTGAAGATCTTTAGATTTAGCAAAAAGTTTTGCATATATAAAATAATATTATGATGGAATACCAAATGTGAAGTAGTTCTCCATTTTAAGTGATTGGTTTTGTCAAGCAAGACCAGTGTAGTTATGCAGTGGATTATCTATGGTGACCTGTGGATTAAGTCCCACTAATCCATGGATTAGGGTTGTCAAAATTATCGAAAAATCAAATACTAATCGATACTACAACTAGGCGTGGGACGATATTGAAATTTGGTATTACGATTATCATGGCCAAAATAATTGCGATTAATGATTGCATCACAATAATTGCTAGAATTACTGACAGTTTAAAAATATTATAGATATGAATAATTATAATTGTAGTATTGAACAGGTTCCATATTTAAACTGTCATAGGACTGTACTTGTGAAAACGTCAATGATCTAGAAGAACATTATGGAGAAGAAGCTTTTTTCTGCACATCTGGTGACATAATGGTGATTATCTCTGACAATTATCACCATTATATAAAATCTCCCACAAACGTTTATTGTCAACCTTTTTGTCACAATAAACAATATTATTGTTTATTATCCCATCCCTAACTACAACTAGTATGGAAATTGGATACTAATTTATATCAGAAGTATCAATAAAAAATATATATATTTATATCACTGTATTTTCCGGACTATAAGTCGCTCATGAGTAGAAGTCGCACCAGCGTGGAAAAAAGCGTAATTTTGAAGAAGAAAAAAAAGTATAAGTCGCACAGGACGATACGTCACATTTTTTGGGGAAATTTATTTTACAAAATCCGTGACCAAGAACAGACATTTTATCTTTAAAGGCAAGTTATAATCATAACAATAAAAATGGAGACCAATAGGCTGAATAGCTGTACAGCACGCTAACGTAACACAAAGACAACAAACTGAATATGTGTCTGGTTTATAATTCGTTAATATTAAGATATTAAGAGTTAATCAGATATGCTGCGTTAATGTATATATGCCACGTCTGCACAAACACGAGAGTTCTTTTCACTGTTTACTGTGGTCTTACTACTGGCAAACACATAAAATATAACATAAACTCTGGCTCATATTACATTTACACGCAAAATAACATGAACGCACAGAAAATATACACACCACTTTGGCCTGCTAGTAAACAAACCGGAGAACCCAAAACTTGATATTTTACTTTTCAATTGTTTCTTAAATAGTGCTCTGTTGGGTAAGACTTCACATTAGCGTAAAAGGCTGAACCGGAAAACAGGAAGTAGTTTTAACAACCTTAAACTAGACTTATGATAAACTAAACAATTACAATATTCTTCCAAATGAAAAATTATCACCTTTATGGTCTTATAAACGAAGGGGAACTAAATAAGGGAAAATTCAATATGAAATGTATTAAAGAAAACGAGTCAAGTAAATTTTCTTACAGGTATTACAAAAGTTTACTCTCGATTTCACTCCAAATTTCTGAACAACTCCGCCTGCTCCGGAAGTAGATAAAGCGCCACTTCCACATGGCTTCTGAGTGGCTTCTGTCAGTGTGACAATAACGAAGATGTGAATATATAAATTTTAACAATTTCACATATAAGTCACATCTGGGTATAAGTCACACCCCCGGCCAAACTATGAAAAAAGTGCGATCTATAGTCAATTCACTATAATATAATAATAGAAAATTCACAGGACAGAAACAGACCTTTCCTGAATAGCTTTAGAATGATGTTGAGCTGCATCAGAACAAGTATAAGACACAAAGACTAGTGTACACCCATGGACCTCTATGGACCCTAACTGGATGACTGAGTGTTTCTTGTTATCATTGTGGTATCAGAATTAGTTTTGACTTTTGACTTCCCTAATAGTGAAATTGAGTTTGAAACACTGGTCTGGATAAGTTTTAGGCCATTTTAGTCTTGCAATAATAAATGTCAGTAGCTCTGCCAAAGCTTGTCAAGGTCTTTGGACATGGCCAGTTTATCAGGTAATGCAAGTCTTTACTTCTGTTGATGTGGCAATTTAGATGTGTCAAATGTGTCAGGAAGTGGATGGGAGTGCCAATAGTATTGCACAGAGTGAATTATTTTTTAAGAGTGTGTGATTGTTTTGTACAATTATGTTTGTTTTGCTTTTTTAGTATCTGGCCTAATCTATGTCCATTGTCTGTATCACTATAAACATTCTGCTATTCTTGAGTTTTTTTAATGACAGAAGGCCCAGCATGTAGAGCCTGAGACAGCCTGTGAGAGTGAATTCACCACTGCACCACCTGTTGTGTTTTACTCTCTGTATCCCCACACTGACCCTGTTGCTTGTGCCTGAAGGTGAGCCTGAAGGTCGGCCAGCCCTGACAGCTCCTAATGGGCCTTGCACTCGCCTCCCCCTCCCCTGCCCCAGGATCAATCTCCAGCCTATTAGAGCCGTGCCCATGCTGAATATGATTGCATTCAGCGCGCCCCACTGGTGCTAATGTGCCTCCATCAATCCATCAGGGCGGGCTGAGCGGGAGGCGGGCGGTTATGAAGTGTCTGTGCTGACAGTTTCTGAATGAGGAACAGTGCGAGCATCCTCAGCAGAGGCAAGACACAACCTCCTCCTCTGTGTGTGCTCCCCTCGTACAGCTCCAGTCGTGCCTTTTGCTTTTGGTCATAGTTCATTTCAATGACTTCTTCAGACTTCAGTGCTTTGGGGGCCACAATCACTGAGATACTGAGATGCAGTTGTGATGTTGGGTTTCATGAATCCGTCACAGTTGCGTACACATTTTTCTTAACATTTCATATCATGGCAAGCTTAAGCTGAGCATGTTCATATCATAAACAGGGATCAGTGTAGAGGCAGACAGCTATGAGGCAGCCTCAGCCGCACACACACACACACACACACACACACACTCACACACACACACTCACACTCACACCATCCCTCAGTTGTGCTGCCTGCTGCCTCCCTGAGCAGATCGGAAATGACACCTCATTTCCATAAAGGCATTAGGAATTCATTGGATTTTCTTTCCCAGCTAATCATAGCACGGGTGTAAAACCTTTTAGGCTTTTTAATGAATGATTTTTGACTGATTGCCTATTAATAAGGACACCTCTTGAACAGGCTTGAGCTGGGGCTGGCGTGGGAGGGGCCCATGTGTTTGTTTTGGTGTGTGCATGCGTGTGCGCGTCAGCCAGGCGAAAAGAAGGGAGGGGCGGGCCTTCTCGGCTGGGACATAAAGAGGAAGCAGTGGCTCTCTGGGGAAATCACAGCTCATGTCTGCATCTTAAATATCCCTGTGAAGTATCAATAAGTGGGTAATTGAATTTTGAACACAAACATGAGCGTCGGGTGTAGGCGCGGCGAGGCGGGGGTGTCACGTGGGAGGGGCTGCGTGTGCGCTGGAGCGTTTGTGTGTGTCATCTTCCCTGAGTGTCTCTCTTGTCCCTCGAGATGAGGGCAGCGAAAGTGGATATTAAACCCATTAAATAAAGCTTACAGGCTGTAATAGCGCAGCAGCATTCGGAGATGGCCAGCGTGGGTCAGATAAGTCCTCTTAACTCTTAATGAAAGTGAAGTGAGGCAGTCAGGGCTGGGGCCAGGACTCCAGTTAACCCCGCTGGTCATCTGTCTGTGCAGCTCTGAGGGGCTCGGAGCTGCAGGACGCGTGCCATCCAGGGGGAGGGGAGGGGTTGGAGTGATGATTACACTCATTTTATACACTTGGGGATTTGGGCACTAACAATGACACCCACAGCACGAGCCATAAATGAGAGAAAAGTAAGATGTTACCCTCGCGACGCTTGGGATTCACCAAAATGGAAATGACATGCCAGTGTGTGGCGTGATAGAGATGAGCTACACACAACAATGCTGGCTTCTTAATACTGTTTAAATGAGGGCACACTTAGATTAACCCATTTACTGCTCTCAACAATAGCCTAAATTATTTCTGTTTGGTAACTAGTCTAGTGTGTTTACAGCTTGATTTGAGAATAGTCAAGATTTTTTTCCTCATATTGATTTATCATAATTTTTTATTAAATTGTATTTTTCTTATTAAAAATGGCACTTAATGAACATGAAAAATACAAAGTTTTTTTTTTACTTTCCCTTTCAACACAAGAAAATTCCAGTTTGTACTCCGAAGTCTGAACTCCACTCCACTGACAGATGTAGACCTCTGCTTTAAAATTATCCAAACTGATCAATGAAAATTAGAAATGACTGAATCTCTATCAGTTCGATATTCTATTAATTGCACACAGCCCTACTTGAAAAGATAGTTGTGTTGCGTCTTAGCTGGTCCTACTTTTTAAATGTCACATACTTTGAACAAATTCAACACCTGTTGCCTTTTCTTTCTTATTTTAGTAGAGTTGGTCTTTTTTGTGGATTGAATTTAGGGCTGAACTTTTTTTTAACACTGGTGATGGAGAGATATCTGCAGAAAATGCCTGTAGAGATCTATACTACAGGGCTAGCAGGTTTTAGCTTGCAGACCCAGTGGAGGCGGGTTCATTAGTTCTGTGTATAGACATTATATCTCCTATATTTGCAAATTGTTACACTAAAAGTTACATTCTTAAATGCCTCCACTTTTTTGGCAGGTGAACTGGGCTGTTTTGATCCACCCTTTCATTAGCATGTGTGTGCGTCCGTTCTCCTCATCCCAAATCTGATTGTGTAAAATGGATTTCAATTAAGACATAAGTGATGCTTATATAGTGCGTGTCATGGCTGTATGCTTGCCTGAGGACATTATGCGTGACACTTTGACACACTGGAGCCTAGTTAAGACCAAACGATAATTGGAGAGGAACAAATCAACACAGCAAGTGGACGGTCCAGCGAATCCATAAGGTGTCATTTAAAATGGATGACCATCGTAACAAGATGCTGATTAACTTAGTGCAAAATTAGTAATTGACCTTTCTAATCAACTAAACAAATCTCTAAGTTCCTCTAATCAGTATTGATCTCCCGTGTTGTATGACGAAGTGCGCGTGTGTGAGCGTGTGCGTCTAGGGAACTATCTGAGTGTAGTGTAGCTTTCCACTCTTGAAGCTCTCTGTCCCCATCTGGTAATGAATATCTGATCAAATGTATTAGCATTAATTTGCACATCACACACAGTATTGTAGTGAAATACAAAGTAGCCTATTGTCTGACTTGAAGAAATTGTATAGCTGTTTTGTTCATATCCATATTTATGCTAAATCGTTTCATTGATAAAGTAAACCCTTCTAATTTATCTGTTTTGATTGGACCCTCCCACTGTAAACAGATTGCGCTTTAATAGTCTTCGGGTGCAAGGATGTGAGCAGTAGGAGGCTAAATGAAACCATAATTAATAAAACGCATATGGACAAAGGGTCTCGGGAGGAAAGAGAGGAGAGAATGAGGCCGCACAGCGAGTTAGAAATCACAAAATATTAACTGCTTCCTTCTAATATTCTCGGGACAGCGGCCTTAAAGAAGTGGCATCACCAGACTAGGCTTGGGTGCTTTTTGTGCCAGTAATTGCTTTTCCCTATCTAATTTGCAGGGAATCATTTCTGCGTACATCTCCTCCCCTCCGCGCGTGTACGGCCACCTCCTTAATGACTTTGTTTGGGGTGATTCGAAGAGACAGCAAAGTTCAAAACGAATGGAGCCCAAATCAATTAGCACCTTCTTTAGTGCGGTGATGGGTGCGCAGAGGGGACGAGTGTTATCACTCCACTGCGGGCAACTCGTCGTGATCACTAACTCCTCCTTTTCATTGGATCATAGGAAGCTGCTATAGGATGAGATAGACACTTTATATATCAAGTACTGGTCTGTCTAAATGTAACCTTTTATCAATGCATGTCTGTGTTTGACTGTGACAGAGGAAAGAGCATTGGTACAGTGTTGGGATTATTCTGTTGTGATTTTTACATTAACTCATTATTCAGTATAAAAATAAACACGTTAGCCTCAAACATTTTTGGGAAACATAAATTGCTCAGGTCGATAACACGACTGGGGCAGTTTGTGATTTTTTTTTTAGGCTTTCTGATTGGCCTGAGGATGCAGCCAATAACACCTCCAGATGCAGCTGGGTCTGGATAGAAAAATGAGGGAAAACTTAATTTTGCAAAAAAAATGACTTTGCAGTTATGCTATGAGTTTGACAACAACCTACAAGTCTAACAGGACATCACATCTTTAATATCTAAATCACATTTTACACAAATCTAAAATAATAATTATTGCTGTTCAAAATTCATGTTTATCTTTTTTTTTTACCACAAATATATATTTTTCTAGCTTATATACAAGATTTGTTGATCACAATTGATCACACATCTTTGTTTTCATCCCTGTCGTCTC